>CM057143.1:4310590-4785522 GCA_029964075.1 Patiria pectinifera | reverse complement strand
CAGTGTCCATTCCGGAAAGAATGTTGCAACCTGAAGCTGCTTTTTTCTTCATATATTATCTCAATGAAGGTCAGTCATTGCAAAAATGACGATAAGACATGAATCTGGGACTGAGAAATATTTCCAGTTTTGTTAGGAAATACTTTAAAAAAATTCTTGACTCTCCATAGACTTTGTACACAACCGCTGAAGTGGCGTCAGGTTGCAACATTCTTTCCTCCATTCCTTCACCCATGATTAGATTAGGTTTTGCTAGTAAGTGGATTTTTGTTTTGGGCCCTACACTACACAATGGCCAACGTATTTGCTTTGTATTAGTACATCATTTGGACAATTATAGAACCCTTTTTTCGTCTCTATTTATTTTCTAGTGAAACAACCAAAATGCGACAACTTGACATGTTGATATTATGATTTGTAATGGGACGCCTGCATAAGAGCCCACCAGGACGCATGAACGCCGACGCAAATGACACCCTTCTTGCCTACCCCTTCAACAACTCGGACACAGCAGCGGCGGCAGCCCGTCCTCGCCGCAAACACCGAGACGCCATGCTGCAAGTCGCGAGCCGCAATTCGGACGCCACTCCTGCCGTCTCGCAGCAGCATAAGGACATCACCGAGGAGAAATACCAGGACTTGCGGAGGCCTCGACAACTCCTCTTCTTCCGTAACGGCGACCGGTACTTCCGGGGCAAGAGATTACGAATCACGCCAAACCGCTTCCAGACGTTCGACACCCTTCTGAGCGAATTGACGAAGCACATGTCCCTCCCGTATGGAGTGAGGAAAATCTACAATCCGGAATCCGGCAAATCTATCACGGATATTGAGAATTTGGTCGATGGAGAGTCCTATGTGTGTGCTTCGTTTGAGAAGTTCAAAAAGCTGGAGTATGGGGCTAAGCACAGTACACCAGATTGGAGCACGGGACATGCAAGTAAGTCTGTTATGCTGGATTCATCCCAACTACAGCAATGGACCCAATTGTAGTTGGGACGGTTTCCAACTACATGGGGATGTCCTAACTGCAGTTGGGATGATGTTATGGATGGGGCTTAAAAAGTAGGAATAGTGACTATTTTTTTATAGTTCAGTATGTTTTTGCTGTGGAGGTACCTATCTTTACGTGTTTTTTTGGGTTTATTTTGACTTCCCTCCTGAGCTTTGTATACAGAGGTACGTGCATGTAGTTAAATGTTTTGCATAAGGCAAACCTATTTATTATACTAAAATTGAGAGACTTTCTGGCAAATTGCGACAGAACTGTTTGTGGGTGTTAGGAAAAAGAAATAAATTCTCTTTACAATACTGTTTGTTGTACTTCAATCGGACATACCGTTGACAAGTTGCTGTTTAAGGTTCGCATTCATCGACATGTCAAAATGTAAAATACTAAGAAAAAGGCTTTTAAAGCTTGACGTTTGTGGTCATGAAAATGAAAGACTCCAAGTGTTTTACCTTAACACTTTTATTTCACAAGTTTTACACAATTTTCTTAAAATGTGTGTAATAGACATGTATCAAAGAATACAAATATCATAAACCTGAAAATCAAAATAAAACTTCCCCATTTGTTTTTTTGCATTTTTCGCCACTAAGTTCTGTGCCCAGTGCCGTCTCATTTTGCCAGAATGCCACACAATTATACTTGCTGAAGACAGCAAGCCGATATAGTGACCAGCACATCATTGTGCATAACTTTCTGTCTAATTAACCCTTCTATTGTTTGATCAGTCACAGACAGTCAAAAATCTCTTAAACTTCCTCTGCCATGCAGTTGTATACAAACTAGTAAAAATAACAGTCAGATCACATTCATGTAGACACTGCGACCAGTCAAATTTCATCAACACACTAGAGAGGTACACGTAACTAGTAGGTAAAGCGCGCATATCAATCACCTCCAATCAAAGCTTTGGTATATCAAATTTATCAAGGAAATTCTAAACCAGCAATCATTTGATTGAATTATACTGATTTTTCGTTTTCATTTTTTGGGGGGATAATATTAATTGTCTGTCCATTTTCAAATCCTGTCAATTCAAGCGATTTTGTAAGCGGACGATGGTGACAGCCTATTTAACATTTATGAAATTGAAAATCTTGCAAAGAACACATCAATCAAAAATTCATAGAGTCTGTAATTGCAACAGCAAACACCAAAACATATTTGCACTTCAACATTTTCATACAGACCGTATGCAGCAAGCATAACTCCCAAAATTACAAAGCCCATTTAATTACTTGACGTTTGATGGATGTTAAATCAAAATTTAACAGACGGTGACAATGGAATGGACGAATGAGATTTAAAATTAATGCTGGCTTAAAATCAATCGTGTGTAGCGTTGTGAGGCATTGTCCTTTGTTATTGGGTGTGCCTACCGTTAATTCAATTTATATTGGGAAGTTTTTGGATGGTTCAGCCTTTTACCATCTGCATTTTTTATGAGTAAAAGATTCAAAGGTTTTATAATTTATTTGTTTAAGAAATGCTTTTTACATTTACTCTCCTCGTGCTATTTTCTTTGGTCTCATCCCCCCCCCCCTTTTTTAAATTAAATTTGCAATACAAAATTATTCACTTTCGAATGAGACTTTGAATAAGATGTGCTCATGTTTAGGAATAATTACATTACACATTTCAAATTGCTTGCTGCAAAAAGTCATGGGATCTATTTGTGAATTTTGAGGTTCAAAAGCAATGCAAAATAAAATCCTTTTTTGAAGGGTATCACAGGGCCCAAAAATAATTTGTTGAAACAAAATATAAGATTGAAAAAAAACCATTCATGACATGAATTGTTTGAAGTGCACGCATGTTGAGAGTAATTTCAAAAATGTAATTAACTGTTTAAACACCACACCTAACAAAATTGTACAGAAATGACAGAACAAGATTCATTTATTAAATATCAATAATCAGTTTTAATTTCTTTATGTAAAAATCCAAAATGTCCTTCAGAAACCAAGAAACCAGGGTGTTAACCAAAGCCTTGGTTGCCTAGGAATTAAGAGTTTGTAGTGGCAACAACAGATTTGATTTGTATCCCTACTTGATAAGACCAAACATTTGCCACTTTGCCCCTGCCGAGGGATTATGGCAAGTTTATTTAAGGGTTCGCATGCAAACACAACCTTATTGTGTGTCAACTCAGGTAGGGAACTGAAGTAACACAAATAACAGTTCAGGCTAGTCTTCTTAAAGCTTCACAGTTATATGTTAATTCTGAATTGAGGGGTAATGTTTTGTACCATGAATAGTTGCAGTGTAATCTATAGCATTTAAATTATTATTTGAAGCAGCTAGCAAAAAATACCACTACATGTACATGTTGGCCCTTTCCATGCATTAACTACATGCAATTCCAGAACAGAGAGATAAGAGAAATTTTTCCCTGGTGAATTTTTCAGTCCCGAAGTCATCAAGAAATGTACATGAAAAATGCATGAAAAGATGGGGAAAATATGAGAAAATTCTGTGCTGCGGCACAACAAAGTGGAAGAAACGGATCAATGACAACATCTGTTTGGGACAGTATCATTTCCCTTGACCCCTTTGTTTTAGTGATTAGGTATCAAATCAGCAATTACTACATAAACAATGATAAATAGGCTGCAGTGGAAACTGCATAGGTTAACAGTGGAAGAGATAATCTACATGAACCACATAATGCAGGTTTTCAGATTGTGGTTGTAAAACTAATGTAATAGGATTACATATGTAGTTTTATAACATCTAAATTTGTTTGATAACATTATCAAAATACATGTTGATGTACCGACCATAGAGCTATATTAAATTACTAGAGCGCTAACTCCTCATTCTTGCGTGCAGAGACGCTCTGAAGCCGTCTTGGGCACAGACGTTTTGAATTCATGTTTGAAGAACATGATGAAATTCGATGGATTGAATTTTGAAAGTGTAGGCCTACTCTAAATGCAGCGCTCAAGTAGAATGTACGCAAACAACTTCAGCATGTCATTACGGTTAAAAAAAAGTCATTTGCTGATCGTTCGTTGCGGTTTTGTGTGTATCGGCTTCGGTAACACACCTGTATAGAATACAAGCGTAGATATGCAAATAACCGTACAAAATTTTGAGTTTTCCGTAGATTTTTTGCACAAACATGGATGCGCCAGCAGGCATCAATTTGTATATGAGTCAGCGCTCTAGTAATTTAATATATCTCTATAGTACCGACCCTTTTCCTATAATGTAATATAGTAACACCATAAAAAATTCTCAACCCTACCGAACAGAAATCATGACCAAAATTTCTGATTAAAAAAGTACTAAATTAAAATTGTGCGCATACTTTAAACGAGTGCTTCAATTTTTCGTTGAAAAACTGCATCTTGTTTCCATGGAAACTCCCTGGATGTGTCACGGCAGCTGGCCTATACACATGGAAGGATTTTGATAAATGGTGGCTTTTCAAACAATTCAAATAATTAAAAAGCTATTGCTCACACAACATTCATGGCAACACAAAGACGCTGGCCGTCAACAACACCGCGCATTCATTGGGCTGATTTAGGTGGTGTTGATTTTATGTGTTTGTTTTGATCTTCAAGTAGTTTGTGTGCAAAGTTCAGAAGCGTCTATGGTCCTCTCGTCCGGGTAACGAAAACCGACTTCTAAAGAATTTCTAGTGTTGGAATTTCACAATCGGGAACTAACCTGCCGGATCTTTAGTCGGCATCTGTGCCATTGATTTTTATATATATCACCTGATACGCAACGATTCTTTCATTCTTTTGTCAAATCTGATGTGACTTTTGCTATGAACGCCTGACTGGATTTTTTTGTGTGTTAGCAACTTTTGTTGTGAGTGCATGGTAGTACCACCAAAGTCGTTGCCATGGTGAATTGGTAACATGTATGTGAATGGAAAACTTGGGCTGTCACCGAGGATTTCTCAACGGAATGGTGAGGGAATTACCTTTGCAGTTTTTAAATTTCACAAAGTAGCCCGTGTCTGAAACTGGTGTCTAAAGCAACGATTGTATCTATTGTCAGGCTAGCGTAGTTGTACAATGTACCGTACATGTAGTTGTCAAAAACCTCTAGCATGTCTAGAGACAATAACTCTACAACTATGACGATCCTGACGATCCAAACGTTAAGTGATTTCAATGGAATCTGTTGACATGGTTGATTGTGGCTAATTATACTGAGTGATTATACCATAGGGCCTACCCAGTGATAGGAAGAACAAGTGTGTTTGCACGCAATATTTAGAACAGTAGAATGTGTCTCCTTTTTTAATCTTTTCCCAACATTCATGTTCCATTGCTCGCTCCCTCTGCCCGGTCCCCCTTGAGGGCATCCAACTCTCCACTGCAGTCTCTGTTCCCTTCTTTGTGTCCCATGTTTCCCTTCTTTGTCGTTTTCCTGTATAATCCGTGCTTGTGTACGGTATTTCTTGAGAATTTTCGGCTAGGATCAAATTGTCAGACCCTTTTAACTTTCACAAAAGATTTGCATAAATAATGAGCTTCAGATCATGTTCAAACTGTATGCTGCTACATGTACTTGGCTTAAAGGGAATGAACATCATTGGCTTTTGCTGTAATTTTCAGAAATGAACTATTTGAGGGGTTAGTATAATAGATCAAATATTGTTACACTGACATGTTTGAAGTTTTGTGTTCGAAAATGCTGGAAAAACTAAGAAAAACAAAAACTGTTCAAGTAGTCTGGTTCCTTGACTCCACTAAAGATAAAATGGATCAATTTATAAATGCCCGAATATTGTAAGGTAAGGGAACCAGCCTAGCTGGCCTGCACCCGTTCATGAACATGTAACCAATAGCAAACAAAATTTGGATTGAAAAAAGTGTAAAGTTGGAGCAGTAGTTGAAAATAGTTAGGTTTTTCCAACAGTGGTCGGCCGACCACCGTTGGAAATGTATACAAAAATACCATTTTCTTGAAAATGACTTCACACCAGGTGCCATAATTTTACAGGATGCTTTAGACTGTCATTTACCAACATCCTAGTAAGGTATTTTGTAAAAACTTGGTAGTTTTATTTTTAGATGTTTGCAAATGTTGTATATTCCTTCCAAAAGCATTTTTAGCAATACGTACAATTCTTTACCTGCAAAAACACCTGGCAAGGATCTGTACATTGAGATAAGAAATTGTCATCATGGACTTTGGAAGCAAGTTTACATAAATGTGATGAGTTCATTTTTGGATAGCAAGTTACGTGTATGTACTTCAACTTAGATGGAATGTGCTCATGTGTTACTGTGCTGACACACATTTAAAAAAAAATGCAAATTCACTTAATTTTGTATTGTATTCTTACTACCGGTACATGTACATGTATTTTCTTTTGCAAAGACAAGCTCACACAACGTGGTTTTCCTAAGCAACAACACAGAGGCACTAAAAATGTAATGTGAGGTTTATTTTCTTTTGACCAGATCTTTGCTGATTTTTTGCTTACTGAAAAAAACAACCTATAAGCAATACATCTTGTTCAGTAAACCAATCAAAAGATCTCTCGATGTCAACTAATCCTGATTGGACAATGCTGTTGTATGCCTAGTCCATCCAAGCGACCGTACTGTGTGTATATTTGACAAGTCCTTAGATTATTGCCTGAAATTGCCTCCCGGATATTGCACGGTCTTTGTGTTTGAAGAAGTCTCGGCAGACAATCAAACTCCTCAATTTAGATGATTACTTCTTCTGTGATGTGGAATTAAAGTGGAGCACTCTGCTGTATAGCAGTAATCATGGACAATTGGCACTCGTAATTGGTGGATGCGTTTAGAATTGGAAAATGATGGACGGCACAAAAGTTGAGACGTTGGAATTTACATCTGGTTTAATATCTCTGAGGTACATGTAGGCTGAAATCTTGATGTCCAGCTGGTATTTTGGAAGCATGATTATTGGTTAACAAATGAAGAGATTAGTGCTGAAAATAATATTAAATAAACTTTTCCTGCTTTATCGAGGAGCAAGAATTGGTCTTTGTGCATCACCAGAGAACTTAAGTTATCACCAATGATTGTACATGTATCTTAGACAGAAGTACATGTGTCTTGGTTGTGGAAACCTTGGATGTGCAGTTTTCTGGGAGCAGCCTTTGACATTTGGATTTGGAGCCTTTGGTGTGATCTAAGACATTTTTGCAGATCTTCAAAATGAGAGGAGATTTAGGCAGTTTTTGTGAGGACGAAGTGACAGGGCCGATTTATTTCAAGAAGTATGTTTGGGGACGACCGCAGAGATGCTGTTGTCAGTGTGCAGGTAATTCTGGCAGACGTCTGAATTGAATGGAGTGAAAAAGACTGTTTTAAAGATGCACTTTCTGTGCTCTTCAATTTTTTTCTCCTAACAAATGTTCAACTTGTATGTTGAAATTTTATGCATAGATCTGCAAACCTTTCAAAAAGCTTTTGGTTTGGTTTTACTTTTGTGCGCAAATGGATTCTGTCTGCGAGTAGACTGGTTCTCAGTCCCATACATAATCAATTCTAAAAGGGGGCGGGAACCAGTCTACCCCCAATTATTGTCTGGTTTGAATAATTCAAAATTTGTAAAGTAATTCTATAAACGTTGGGCAACTTTTTTTTTTCAGTCAATGGCTCATTTAAAAGTATATATAATGTTTGTATTGCTCAAAAAATAGCAATGTCAAAAACTCAAAAAATTCAGGCTGAAACTCAAAACATTTATTTGTAACATCTTTTCATAAATTAGAACGTGGGCACTAGATACAACTGTATGCATACTATCGGCTATTTCTTTTTAAAATCACAGTGCGAACTGTGTTCGTAAATTCTGTAACCTTTGACTTTTAAACGGAGCACTAGTGCAAACAAGTTGAATTGTGTTTCCCTGATGAAAGAATTCACATGGGTAACCCACAAAAGAAAACAGACAATACATGATGCAACCATAGCAACTGAGATTTGTTGTTATTAAAAAATAATTCAAGGTATCTGACTACTTCAGTTACTGAGCAATTTGTACTGTCTACTTGTATATTCCCCTGATTTATCTGTCGAGGATAAATTCAGTCTGTTTACATTCTGTGTACGTTCATGAAAGCATGAAATACACATTGTAAATACATGCAGTGTGTATTAAACAAAGACATTAAATGCTATAGATATAAAAATTTACACAAAACTGTATCACAGCTTCATATGATATCAACCTTTCTTAAACAATGAATGCGCATCGTCCAGTTGCTTGCAAAAATATGCAAAATTCCTTGTAAATTTACAAAGGATTCAATATTGTAAGCTGATTTCATTAAAAAAATATATTGTGTATCATCTATGACTGCGAAGAGCTGTTCATTTACTTTGTTCTTAAAAAAATCACTGTAAATAATTCTCACGATCAATTTGTAAATTTGCTTTGTCTTGGACTTCATTTTGAAGAGAAATTCAATTGAAACTGCTTTTCTAGACAAAACTTCAGTTTACCGTAACAGTTCTTGGTTTGATACATTTTCTGCAGGCAAACACAGTCAGCTACAGAGTGATCTTTATGGTCGGTTTAGTTACTCCTACCCCAGCACTGGCAAGTATGCAGCAGCTTACGCTAGGAGTCCTGCAGGAGGTTCTGACTCACTCAAGAAGGCAGGCAGTGGACCCGTCTCCTTCTCCTTCCCTGGAGTCAAGAGGCCGCCTTTGTCTCATCGAGAGAGAGCCCGTGTCTAAGTCCACCGGGTCACTTCATCCAGACCTGAGTCCTTCCAAACCAAAGCTCTGTAAGATCGTCAAGGCCGGACCCAAGCCGCGCCAGAGTGTCTCTCTCCTGCTGAACAAGAGGAGTGTCCAGTCCTACGAGATGCTCGTTCAAGACATCTCGGATGCATTCGGTCTTCCCAAATACAAGAACCACAGGATTCGGAAGCTGTATACCGTCCAGGGAAAGGAGGTGAAGGGAGTGGCGGATTTCTTTAGGAATCCCGACGATGCGTTTATCGCATCCGCTTCAAAACACCACTTGAGTAAGGAAGAGATTGCTGAAATCTACGCTGAGAACTTTCCCAGTAACCCTTATGCCAAGGGGCATAGGAGACGGACTAAGGGGCGGGACAGTAAGAGCGATAGTGGTCTGGAGGATGATGAAGGGGGTGAGGTTCTCTCCATGGCCAAGCCCAAGAAAGCAGGGAGGAGATCCAAGGATGCGGAGAAGATGCCCAAAGAGGACGGAGATGCAGCGAGAAAGACGAAAGATGAAATGGAGATAGAGGATGCAGAAAAGGAAGATGAGATGAGACAAAAGGAGGAGGAACAAAGGCCGAAGAAAGATGAGGCAGAGAGAGAGGAGGCAAATCGGAAGAAAGAGGAAGAATTGAGGTTGAAGGAAGAGGAGCTTAGAAAGAGGGAAGAGGAGCTGAAGAAACAGCTCCTGGAGGACAGACAAAAGAAATCAGAACAGGAACGACTGGAGGCCATCGCCAAGAAAGAGGCGGAGCTGAAAGCAAAAGAGGAGGAACTTCAACGGAAGGAGGAAGAGGAGCGAAGGAGAAGAGAGGAAGATGCGGAGAGGAGACGGTTGGAAGAGGAAGAAGAAGAACAAAGATTAGCGGAATTAGAAAACATTCAGACACCAGACGATGAAATCAACAGTATTGATGCAAGAGATTTCGATTCACAGGAAGGTGTATATGATAACCACGAACTTCATTCACCTGTGGATAAAGTTGAAGCTAAAGGCAATCAGAAGAAGAAACTGGACTTCACGTCGGACCCACGAGAGATTGTGGACAAGGATTCGATTCTGAACAGGTACACCATCGGCCCAAAAATCGGCGACGGTAATTTCGCGGACGTCCACGAGGCTACACTCAAGAACACAGAGCAAGTGTTCGCGATGAAGATTGTGGACAAGTCCAAGCTCACGGGCAAGGAGCACATGATCGAACACGAGATTGGGATCATGAAGAACATCAACCATCCCAACATCGTCAAACTCTTTGAGGAACACGAGACCAGAGAGAACATCTACTTGGTGATGGAGTTCATCCGAGGAGGGGACTTGTTTGACGCCATCACGGAGAGCGTTAAGTTCACCGAGGCGGACGCGGCTGTTATTATCAGCGACATGGCCAGCGCCTTGGCTTATCTGCACAGTCTCAACATTGTCCACCGAGACCTCAAACCCGAAAACCTGTTGGTAAGTTGTGGCTCAAATCATTCTCCAATAAATAGTAAACACATTAAAAAAAAGTAACGGAAAACTCTTTACATTTGTAGTGAAGCTGTTTGCAACATGCTGAAAAGACTGTTGAGTATTTTTACGTTGGGTTTTCAAACTAACATGCTTGTACAATTCAAGAATTTTTTCAGCCCTCAAAATTTGGATAGTTGTGAAGTACACTTCAGATGCATTTAAATTCAAAGCACTTTGCTGAAATTGAAGTTGGAAATGCACCGTCTGTCAGGCGCGACCTTTTGGTTGTGTGGGCAATTTAAGTAATTAAACTCAGTCCCTCTGTAGACTGAACAAAACTGGGCAGACTAGTGAGGAATTTCTCTCAAGTTGAAAACAAGGATTATCAGGGAAAAAGTTCCTGCTAGACCAATGTTGTAATTCAGACTTTTTGGAAACCTTTCAGATGTATTTTTTAGAGTTCTTCTTTTTATGTATTTATTATTATTTTTTCCATTTGAGCTACATGTATTACATGGTTACCTGAACCGAATGACTGCATATTTTTAATGCTCTATTGTTGTGCCTTCAAAATTTTTCATTTTTCCCCCTTCTGCTTGCTAGTTTGTGAATCGTCCGGTAAGTTATTTGTAAAAAAATAATGCCTGTTTGCCTTCGCTGATTAACAACAAACTTGCACCCCTTATAAATACAGCACACATGTTTTCATGGAATGTTTAGATTTTTGAAAAATCGAAGTTTCATTAGCAGCGAATTAGAACAAAAATAAGTGAGATTTGAAAAAGTATTTGGCAATTTGATTTTGAACAACTCTTTTCTGAAAAGGAAAATGCTGCCACTCAAAGTATGACACATGCACAAGTTTCTCTTTTGCTTTTGCACCGATTTGCAGACTATAAAGTTTTTTTTAGATCTTATCTAGATAATTGCATGGCTATTGTGGCTGTGGGCTTTTTGGATGGGATGTTTTGCTGCAATCTTTTCTGGTGTTGAATTTTACATGGTACAGCAAGGTTTGTTTACCATGTCACTCTGTCTGGTGACATTTATGTCTGAAATACGTTAAGTCTGTCCCAAGCGATATATGGGTTATCAGAACAGTGTTTGTCCCTAATCTTCTCTGCATGAAATACACATTATTTTGCCAGCATCTGGATTCGAACCCTTGACCCTCAGATTGTAAATTGTCACAAATCCTTACGACTATTAAAGTCATTATTTTTTATCTGCGGCTGAGCATGAAGAAAAGTGCAGAAAAAAAAAATTGAAAATGTGATACACAGTATGGTTACAAATGCATGTTTGATGTGTATGCACGCTTAAAAACACATTTATGCACTTTTAAAGAACTTGAAGATTTTAGTGTGTGTTTGCAAGGGTGCACACTGTAGGCATATAGCACTGTTTAATGTTTTAAAATTATTATTAGATTGCATTGTAAAGGGACCTTAAAAAATTGTGCAAAACAAAGTTGAAGCTACCTGGATCATGATGGTATTCAAAAAAACGCTCTCCAGCATGTACGTGTTGGAGTAACGTGTGCACGTCAGTTTCACATGAGACATATCTAAGCTTGATACTGTTCTGTTTTGCCTGATTCATATTTTGTAAAGTGCTAGTAACTAAAGCTTCTAGGTGTGACATGCAGAACTGAAAATAGTTCAATTTACATGTAATCAACTGGTGTAGAACTTCTTAATTATTTTATTTATTCCCCCCCCCCCCCTTCATTTCCGTTCTCAGGTCAGCAAGTCTTCCTCAGGTGACATCACCCTCAAGTTGGCTGATTTTGGCCTGGCCATGGAAGTCAAAGCACCCATCTACACGGTGTGTGGGACACCCACGTATGTCGCCCCGGAGATACTAGCAGAAACGGGTAAGAAATAGCACAATTTTGTTAAACATTTTGATTATGCACTCCTTGAACCGATACGCATCTACAAATCATCTACAATCACGCTTGGAGGCAAAATTATGGTCTGAAACTGTAAATTACGTTATTTGAGACAATTAGCATCACAGACTTCCCAAAAACTGAAAATAAAAAACTAACGAACAAAGAAAAGTACACTGTTTAAATCAGGAATGAAGACATTACTGCACTATGAGACTATGTAACCCTAACGTTCTAAGATCCTTAGAAAGCCACTAGAAGATTTTGGAAGATTTTGATTTTGTACTTTGTCACAAAGCGCCCTCTATGGGTCATGCATGAGTCCATTATCCAATACTCGTTCTGTTTATTGTTCTGGCAGGTTATGGTCTCGAAGTCGACATGTGGGCCACCGGTGTCATCTGCTATATCTTACTGTGTGGCTTCCCGCCGTTCCGCAGCCTAGACCGAGACCAAGAGGAGCTGTTTGAACTCATCCAAGCCGGAGAGTTTGTCTACTTGTCACCTTACTGGGACAACATCTCAGACGGTAGGCACTGAATGTTTGTCTTGGGTTAGAGCCCCCCGGCATACATTGCCATTTTTCAGCCTGTGCATGATTTTGTGGGTTTTTCATCATAGGGTTCCCAGAACTTTATGAAAACAAAATTTCCCTGAGAAATTTCCAAAATTCCATAAGAAATATTTTAACTTAAAATGAGGTTGCTGGGAAGTCAAGAGGTGGTTTAGCACAGCCAATTGTTATTGTCTGGAGAGGTGTGTAATATTCACAATGCATAAACACTAGAAAACCACCACAGCCAGTCAGCCAATAGTCACAACTTGGACACTGGTAAAAACCTTTCCCTTCTGGGTCACTGTCAAATTCCCTGAGTTTTCCTTGACTGGAAAAAATTGAAACTTCTTCAATCGTTTTGCCTGATTTCCAGAGTGGTTTGAGATCTTGCATCAGAATATTTGGGGCATTCCTCCTATCCCTACCAGAGTCTAATTTTCTTTCTTCATTCCTTTTTTTAATAACAGGTTTCCTTAGGCTTGTGCTCTTCAGTGCCACGGTTGCTTTTGGAGTGACCATAGGGTTTCAATACTAAAGGGGAAAGGGATATTTGTGAGTCCTATGAATGGCGCCCTCTTGAGTCAGTATCTTGTCAAAAAAGAGAGACTTTCATTGTAAATGCATTTAAGGCGTGGATACATTATTTCAACATCTTGTTGAAATAAATTCCAACTCAGCCAGAAAAACGTGATTCACTTGGTCCAGTTCAGTGCTTAAGAAACGGGCTACTCGTGCCAGGGTCCTACATCATGGTACTGTAAATTAAGCAGAAAATGTGGCTTAGCAAGTTTACATGTATGTGCTGAGCAGGAATCAGCCGGGGACCAGTTCAATAAGTACAAATCACATGGACTTATGGTCGGTAACCATATATTTTAAGCAAATTTGTTTTTCTGTGTTCAAACAAATTTATGTGCTGCATGAAATTCACTCCTGAACTGGCGTCTGCCAAAAAAAGTTGAATTCCCCGAAATCTCCATCAATTCCCTAAAGACTCCATCAATTCAATCGGCCGAATGTATCACAGCCCCTTCATTATTTCCTTATTTTTTTTCTGAAACAGATGCCAAAGATTTGATTGATCACTTGTTGGTGGTCAGTAAGAGGAAGCGCTACACGGCCAAGCAGGTCTTAGCACATCCCTGGGTGGTGAGCGGTGGGGGAACGGTGAAGGACAGCCTGCCGAATCTCCAGCGAGAGGTCTCCATGAACCTGGAGAAGAACTTCGAAGGACGGAAGAGTGGCAAACGGAAAGGGGTACACGCGGGAGGGGTGCGATAAGACGGCGGACGGACTCTATCAATTGGAGAACTTTGAAGAACGGAAGATTGATAAAGGAGAGGGGTACATGCAGGAGGGGTAAGATAAGACGGGGAAAGAAATCCATTTCTTCCAGTGTTGCCATCACGTGCACTGAAATGAAAGCACTTGTGTTGGATTTTTTTTATCACGAATTAGACCACATGTAAAGCAATGATACTTGATTGAATTTGCTTCAAAATTTCAAAAGGGCTGGTCATAACTTAGTAATCCATGTCAAATCACTCTGTGAATGTAGAAATTGTTGACATTTCGGACACGGAGAAGTATTCCAGTTCACTTTGTATAATATCGATCAAGATGTAAAAAAAAAGATAATCATGTCTTGCAGAATTTCTGCCTTGCATTCTAAAATGCAGCTACTCTATGTACATTCCCCCATGCTGCATTTGTTTTCCATATTTTAGTACTCTAGCAATCTCTTTTTGACCATCACTTGTATCGTCTTCCGATTTTAAATTTCCAAATCTCATTTTAACTGAAAATGTGACTTTTTATTCATGAATATAAATATAAATATGATAGTACATACACGGTGTACATAATGTTGGCAACAGCCGTTTTAACTTCATATTATCGATGTACATTTGTAGAGCTTTTTTCCAGCACGTCTTCATGAAATTTTTTGGGGGGCTTTTAATAACACAGTAACTGTAGTATTATACAAATAATGAATGTTTATGAGTGCAATTGTAAGAATAATTTCATGAGGTGACAGATGGAATGTTTCATTTTCGCCTCATGGAATGGAACATTCCATTTGTCACCGAATCAAATTATTCTTACCATTGCACTAATGTGAAACATTAATTATTTGTTTTATTCAACTTTTGAATAAATCCTCATCGTCTGATTGTGCAGAGCCACCAATCAGATGACCGTGCTATGGAATTCTATTTATCGTGGAACATGTGGAATAGAACTATTTTTGCGGTGCAGCTGGGACATGGGTTGGGGCTAATAATTCACTGACATGTGATAAACGATTAACCAATCAGGTGACGGGGATTTATTCAGGCGCTGTATGAAATGGGTCTTGAAACAGAATAGGTGACTATTTCATGGAACGATGGTTAAACTTATGAAATTGCTTCATTTCTTCCCCCAATCATAACCTTTTATATCAATGTACCGCTTGCAAGTTCAGCGGTTGAAAAGACTAAAATTCATGAAATATAGTGCGCGAACCAATTCCAAATAGCGTTTATCAGATTTTAAGGAAAATATAGTTTGTAAACAGTTGTCTAGATTTTTGTATATAAATGTATATTACTATTGTACTTTGGCAACTTTTAGCTGTAAACATAAAACAAATCACCTTGTCATTTTATACTTCTGTGTCTGATTTCTGTGTCATTATTTTAATTATTTAAGATGTATTTAAGGAATAATAATCAAGAGTGAATGACTTGTACATGTACCATAATTAATTCTTTGACTAGTCATTATCTCATTAGAAATCTGCGAATGTAAAACAGACTTTTAAAAGTTCTGGAGGGTAAATGATTAGCATGTTTTCGTTAGATCTAGTTTTTGGTAACCGTTTACAATGCATCAATCACACTGTTCTGGAATCAAGTATTTATGCCGTCAGCTTTTTGGGGAAAAATTGTGGGGTTTGATTTATTGAAAATAAAATTCATTACAAATCATTTTTTCCACCCTAGTATAGGTCTCTTTCAAATGACGTCATTTCCTACAGACCAGCCATGTGCATCGGCAAATAGGGTGGGATTGGAACATTTTCAACACTGCGCAATGCGTGCTTGATTGCGTAAAATACGCAGTCACAGTTCTCCTACAGAGATGGCTGTCTTTGAGAGAGACCTATAGGTTCAGTGCACTCTTACCTTGTATTCTGGGACAATTGACATTCAGAATTATTAATAAATACGAACATGAATCAGTAAAATGAAATTTCTTTGTCGTGTCTTTTTTTTCCATTTTATCTCTTGAAAGAATTGTAGTGGTGAATGGGTCAGCAGCATTGGGTTTTATTACTGGTTGTAGTCAATGAAATACTTCCTAAGCACTGGCCTTGCGCATGATTAATAACATTATGGAACAAACACAACACACAAAACAAACCAAGAAAAAACAACAAATTTCATTTCTTTTATATTAAAGTAAATTAATCTTTCCTTTATTTTCAAAATATCAACCCTAAATGAGTTGCATTTATAGAGTTATAGTAAATAACTAGAGCACTAACTTACTCCTTTTCACAGAATACTTTAAAACCATCCTGAGTACAGGCATTTAAATTCATGTGCATTGTAGAACACGCTGATATGAGATAAAAGTTTTGATTAAGGGAATAAATATGTCCTTGGCCAGTTTTAAAAAAGTACATTTAAAACCGGCTAGGAGCCTGGTTGTGGATAATGTTTGGCGAGGGCCATTATCCACAGCCAGGCCCTAGCTACTTTTATACGTAATTGTTCAAAGCCAGTCAAGCACATATTTATTCCCATTCGTAAATACCTTTCGGTCAACAAGTCAAAACAATTCACAAATTTCAAACAATTTTGTTCAAGTTTCCTTCATGTTTTGTGAAACACGCCTATGGCTACATGGGCGGATCCGGAGGGGGGGGGGGCCAACAGGGCCATGCCCCCCCCCCCAAAAAAAACCACCCGAACCCATTCTTGGTTTTTTTAAAGTGACGTCGCAATAAAGGCAGGCACTACGTACACCACCATCTTTTTCTAAAAATAAATTGTTTAAAGTGTTCAGAAATTGCCCCAGATTGACCACAGAGCATCTAGAATCCAATATGAGGACCAACATTTTTTTTGGAACCCCCCCCCCCAAAAAAATTGTGTTCTGGATCCACCCTTGTATGGCTATGTGGTATGCCTCACGCGCGTAGTGCTAATCTCCTATGGCGCAGAATGCAGCGGTGTTTTACTGGCGGTTTAAAACCACCCACGTGACAGGCTCTTGACCAATAGGAATGGGTAAACTGTCTGGGGTATTAATGAACGTGTTTTAAATGCAATGCTGAAAGTACAACATGTGTGTTTGCATTGGGATGACTATGGCAAAATCTTCAGCACATATGTTGTACATGTACCATGGCACATGTGCATTGTTTACGGACAGTAAAATTCAATGCTCTGTCACTGATTGTGCATTTCTGTTTTGGACAAATCAGTTTTAACGCCACCAATACATGCATGTAACACAATTATATATGCTAAAATCCGTACTCAAAACATGCCAAATTTGTGTGGTGACTTAGAACTCTGGTAATTCAATATAAATCTATATTAAAGTGTTGTATGCATTTGGCAACACACGACCAATAACATTTTCATAGACAAGTGTCATTTCAAGTTACACCGTTGGCCTGTACTTAAAACTCTATATAATGCCATACAAAATTCTCTTCTGAAAGTTGGAGTTGAAAATCGGTCAGATACCAAAAATACTTGTGCGAAAATTTCATCAAATTTCAATCATTTCTTGATTTCTCTTAACAGAAAAAGAAAGAAAAAAATCTACGGTTTACAAATTCTCAAATATGTGCATGTCAATTAGTTAATTTTCTCCTAAATGTGTTTTAATTTAAACTTTTACAAAGAACTTGAAAAGTCCTGGACTTGAAGTCATATCTTTTTCTGGAGCCACATTTCCGCCCTCTACTGACTTGGCAATCCAACACTCTGTTAGCAGTCTCCAGCAGATTCAAGAATTAAACAAATGTAACACTCTCTCCCAACTTGGGTTTTGTTAACCAGTTTGCGCCGGGATTGTTTTTCACAAACCTCAATGCCAGACGGGTTCAGGCTGTCATCTGCGGTTAGCACACCCTGATATTTCCGGCCTCGCTTGCTGCGAGCGGGTCGCAGACAAGATATTTCTGGCCTCGCTCGTTGCGTGTTTATCCATCATCCATTCCGAATACCTCAAAACCTTTGCGTGTATACACGTCATCCAATGTGAACTGTTTAAATGACAACCTCCAAACTCCAGCTTACACAGGGTTTGGTGCTGGCTTTTTGGTGGAGAGGATAAATTACAAAAATATGGTGCACAGAGATACTCATAGTTACAATGAACAGAATATCAGTCAACAGTATATAGTTACATGTTTGTTTTTTAAATAAGTGAAAATTTACATTTTGGTGCAGACTCCATCGCATTGCAATTTCACCACTGAACTGTGTGGGTTCTTCTATGCAGGGAAATATTAAACTAATATGTACTTACGGTATGTCCGGTACAAAGCCACGAAACCAGTCTATACTATTATACTGATACATGTTTATGTATGTGAAAATGAGGATCCAAAATAAGTCAATAACTAATGTCAACTGAGGGGAAAAAAATCAAACGATTTCAAAAAAGCAGCAATTACGACAATGCATCCAAGGAAACGTAACACTGAAATCATTAAAAAAATAAAAAATACATAAATACATCTACACCTAGTTGACTCACTTGATTAAATAAATCGGTAGAAACGACTACAACACAGTACAAACTGCGAAGTATTATACAGTTCATACAAAATAGAGAAACTACAAACATGGAGAAGAACATAATCAGAGCACCGTAACACGGCTTGCAAAGTTTACACATGTGGCTATGGATTTGCCTAAGCCGCTTCTCATAGTCGTGTGTTATTTTGCCAGCCATGGCGAGAAATTTGGACGAAGCTGTTGTCAAACTGAGGCTCTGGCTATGTGCAATCGTGGAACAGAACTCAATGAAGCGCAGTGTTTAGTTTTAACAAGCAAATGTACCATTCTTTTTTTGATAAAAACATGTCATGATAAATAAGTGAATGTCTACTGATTACCAACTTAATTTTGAGGAAGATTTGCAAAATTAACCCAAAAAATGCACCATTAGGAACCTAACCATCGCAGAGGGAGCAATGATAAAATAAAAATGCTTTGCATCGGTCCCCATGTTACTACAGATATTTATTCGTTCCACTTTGTTTTAACCCATTTCCAAAAGTATGATTTTCTTTTTACAGCTATTATGTACAACACTTTTTTAATATCATCTTTTTTATTTCATCTTTTTAAGATCCCTATTTTACATTAAAAATGGATCCCCCATAAACATATGATTAGTTACAACATAGAGTACATCATTTCCTGATACAGGATTTTGAAAAGAAGTTTGTGATCAGAAAACTCATAAATTGTGAGTTTTAGAAAATCTTGTTCCCACCCTTCTTTTAAATTTAATTCAACCACTTAACACAATCAAGATTAACTTGGGTTTTATTGTTGTTTTCAACTTTCAGTCTTTCACACAAGTCTTTGGACACACTTTTGAATACTTGGCATTTTTGTTAACAGATGAACGATACAAAAATACAACAATAGTGAAAATGACTTCAAAAGCTCCTCAAAGTACATTTTTCCATTTTATATATTGTAGATCATTTGACGATTCTCTTGTACAGCACACAAATAATGAATGTTTTTGAGTGCAATGGAAAGAATAATTTCATGAGGTGACAGGTGGAATGTTCCATTTCAAGAGGCGAATGGAACATTCCATCTGTCACCGAATGAAATACTCTTTCCATTGCACGAATGTGAAACATTCATTATTTGTTTTAAACAACACCTGAATAAATCCTCGTCATCTGATTGGCCAGAGCCGCTAAAAGTGTGACCATGCAATGGAACCTTTCTTTTACCGTGGAATGGAACTTCTATTTCTGCCGTGTGGCCGCGCCGTGTGTTGGGACGAATAATTCAATGACACGTAATCAACGATCCACCAATCAGATGACGGGGATTTGTCCAGGCGTTGAGTAATTGAGCATATTTACTGCTGATGTAGACATCACACTGCTTCTGAGGAGTTTGCCACAGCTATTCTCATGTCCCATGTGCAACAAACTCTGAGCTGAATATCAACCATGGTACACCTGCTTTGATTGGCTATTAGTGAATGGCAAGCTTCACTGTACTGGTACACCCATCCGGATTGGCTGGCTCACTGTCAATCAGTCTCTCTGTGAAAGCTCATTGGCTCCTCTCAGGATGAATCGGATAACTCCGCCCCCTTTTCCCTATCACTGCACAAAATCAAAGAAAGGACGGAACCGAAGAGGAACAAAAGAAATCTCGTCATCACCAAAACACAATAAAATAAAAATACAATACACAAGGAAGTAAGTGCCACCATTTTCATTTTTTTCTTCTTGTTTTATTGAATGAAACCACCTTAAATCAGAACTGGTCCATTTTTGTCAGTTTGGGACAAGCCACATTATGATAAATATTATTTACAACTTTTTGTTTTACTGTTAACATTGTACAGCGAGCATGTTAATACGCATGTGGTTAATTTTCATTTTATTAATTTTTTTCACTTTTAAACAATAGCAGAGTTAGATACAAAAAGCAAATTACACATGCATGCAACAAAAAAATAGTACACCAGCGTGTTTTTTTTCACCTAAATAATTTACATACAATCAGTCTGGTTGCCAAAAGCTTGACTGCTTAAATATCAACATTATACATCAAACCACCTCTGGGTACAAGACCATTGGATACCAATGGGAATAAAACCAAATCAACTGAAGAATACAGAGATAAAATGCTTTTACAGTTTTAGGCCTATAGCATGAAATAACTTCTTCAGGAGAAAGTCTTCTTTTTTTTATTCAATCTAAAGAAATTTTTTTTAAAGTAAACAATTTCTTTTATTTATAAAGGTCAGGTACTTTAATATAAGAGGTAATTGCTGAACTTTAGACAATTGTAAAAGGTTAAACATGGACCTCTATATTTGGTAATTATTAAGAAGGAAAAAAACAGCAGTAATGAACAAATTCCAAAATCACTGAATCTGGCTCAATATTGATTACATCGGAAATGTTTAATACCATGTTTTTTTATGATTAAAACATCTGAATGTTACAAAAAAATATAACTTAATTTTTTTCCCATCACATTCAGCTGTGCAATAAGAAATGCTGATACTTAGTGCACATGACCATAGTCACACATACGCCACATGATACTCAAAATCACATGACACCATAGTGTCACATGACCCTAATTACATGCACGTGACCAGACTCCTCTGGGTCATAAAGGCCTGCTATGGTTTTGCCAGCTAGAGCTGTACATTAACTTTTTTTTTATCATTCAAGTAACAAAGTATGATTTCTGTCCAAGAACACTTCAAGTTGTTTGAAGCTTTTTATGTTTGGAATGCTCCTTTGCATTTGTCTATGACGGTATGCGTTAAATGAATGTACAATAAAGGGGCATCTTACGCAGACAATGCAGTATCTTGGTCACTGGTGTTTTTTTTAGCTTGTCAACAAGATATGTTGTAAATTTGAAGTGGCTATTTTTACCAAAGCCATAATGCATTATTTTCAAGGGTTATAGTTACAGCATTGCAACATAACAATGCAAATCTCTATGAGGTTAAAATGCCAACAGCGATTGAAGTGATTCAGTAACTCACAAGGATAACTGTGCATTTTATTTGGAATGCTTAAGTTGCTGCGTTTGAATCATCAACATTTTTTAAATTTCCTGCAACATTTATTTTCTTACTTCTGCTTTAAATCAAATCCCACTTTTTATTACAGTGGAATTAATTTTGCTTTCTGATTCATGGCTCTGAAGGATTTTTTTTTGAAGGGAATTTAAGTCCAAGAACCATTCTGTCGACAACTGACGCATGCGCCCAATGGTCAACTTCGTATAAAATAGCAACAACATTTTAAATTTGACAATTTTTTTAAATTCTCTGGTGCCATCTCACGCTTTCAATTTTCTTACATAAATATGCAACTGTTTTATCATGCAAAACGCAGACACCTCATTTATTCATATTTGCACATAATTTAGAACATAAAACATCTGTCAAAATATAAACCTGAATCAAATACAACAACATTTAATATGCAAAAGTGGTAGTAGACAGTTTTACATGGCATTAATGCTTTCTTTTTTTTGTAAACAAATACGGTAAACACATTTTTAGATACAAGTGACAGAAAAGGAGACTGAATTTCAAAATCAAAAAGGAGGATATCATCCACTTTTTTTAAACTTTACATCATTTTACGTGTAAACAGGTTTTAAAGGTAATATACAACATTTGTTTTTGCTGTAAGTTTTAGAAACGGATGGATTTTGGGATTTGTATTTTATAGCAAATAT
Organism: Patiria pectinifera; assembly: GCA_029964075.1. Lineage (NCBI taxonomy): Eukaryota > Metazoa > Echinodermata > Asteroidea > Valvatida > Asterinidae > Patiria > Patiria pectinifera. The sequence goes on along the minus strand of CM057143.1, from coordinate 4,763,425 downwards.
TGTTATACTGCTCTGTTTAAAGTTTTGTGTTCATAGATGCTGGAAAAACCAAGAAAACCAATGCTGTTTTTGTTGTCTGGTTCGCTGACCCTACTTCAGATGAAACGGAGCAATTTATAGACGTTGGGAAACAGTCAGGTCAGGGAACCAATGTGTAACCGATTGCAAACAAAATGCGGATTAACTTAATTTGGCAAATTTTTTTTTTCCCCCTACGATGGTCGGTTGACCATCGTTGCAAAGTGATACAAAAATTCCACTTTTCTCGAAAATGACGGCACACCAGGTGCCATGAATTCACAGGATGCTTGAGACTGTTTTCACTTACAGTCAAGTAAGGTATTTTGTCGTAACTTGGTAGTTTTGTTTTTTGATGTTTGCAAAATGTTGCATATTACCTTTAATTATATTACCTAAGTATGGATTTCCAACAATATACGTGAAATGTCTGAAGCAGAATTACTGCTACCATAAGAAGCTTGCATTTGAAACATTTTAGAAATTATGCAAAATGGTTTCCGACGAAGAAAACAAACCTAAACATTTGGTGCTGCTGTTTTTTGGTTGGTCAGGCACTGAACACCAAAACAAGAGAAATTTTGGAACAGAGGTAAATATGGATACATCAATTACTTTACATGGAGCTTCATGCTTCTTGAGAGTTATGATACAAAGAATGTGCCATTTGTGGTGGATTTTGCAGGATTTCTGTAGATTTCTATCACAAAAGGCCTGAGTAGGCCGTTCTTTCTTCACCAAATGAAAGGCTGTAACACCAACCATTTTTGTTTGGGAGGGGGGGGGGGTAACAAAAAGGTGTGATTCCCAAGTTTTTGATGCAACTTTACATGCTGCTTTAGTTCAAAATTTGCATTTTGTTTAAATTTTCAGATTGAAATAGGGACTAGGGATATTGTTGTTTTCAGTGTACAAAACCTCAACTGCAAAAGGTGATGTTTTGGAGACCCAAGATGGCGGACGAGTTGCTTCAAGGCACACTGGCCAATGAGCATAGAGCAGCCAGTCCTGTTAGAATAGATATGTGGTTATTACATGTACATGAGCATGAACCTCCAATCAGGCTTTGGCACTATCTGACTCATTTTAAGGCCTTTTCACACTGACATCGTTTTCATTTCTTTTCAAATCGAAACCTTGAGACATCCCAAGATTTGCCACAGGTTGGGAACTCAACGTTCCACACTGCAGCATCTTCAATACATTTCAACAACAAAAAAACCCCAAAAAACACACAAACAAAGAGATTAACAACAATAATATTGATACTTCATATAATCACCAACCAGACTGACAAGGCTGTAAACTTGAGGGTCAGTCCGATGGTCTGATTTTTGGCGATGTACAAGCAAGACAGTCTGGAGAGGCCTTCCTATGAGATCTTTGATTTCATATAACATGACGTTAAGCGGTTACAGTTGACTGACGGTAGACTAAGCTGAATCCATTCACAACCAGCACTGTTCCTCTTCGTCCTCCTCGTCTCCCTGGCCAGCGCCCACCTCAAACTCCGGCCCCTTCTCCTCCGTGCTCAGTATCCTCAGACCGACATCGCCCTCTCTAGTCGGGCTGGGCAACTCCCGTAGCCTCTCGGACGAGTCCGTGGACAGGTCGGCCGTCTTGCGCGGCGAGGACTCGCTCTGCGTATCGATGGTACTGCTACCGCTGTAGGTGCGAGGGGTGGACAGGGAAGGGGGAGTCATTGTCGGGGAGGTGGTTGGGGTTGTGGTCGGGGTGGAGGGGAACATGGTGGTCAGCGTGGGCCTGTGACGAGCATCGACAGAGGTGTTGAGTGGATAGGGGGGTGAGGGGGGTGGGGTAAGCAGCAAGCAATGAATGTTAGTAATGAATGATCTAATGTGGTTAGTTTTAAGCCCATGTTACTCGTCTGTGTGTGCATTCCTCAACAGCCGTCCGCAAAACTCTTGCACAAATGAGTCAGAAATTGCCAAAGCTACATTATCTAAAGCTTTCTCTCTCACAAGAAAACAGAAACACATGATTAAAACATCTGTATACACAGATCCATATATATAACACATGTACACAACATGCACCGCTAAAAATACTCCAACCTTCATTTTTAGCATAAGCAGGTTTCCTAGGGATGACAATTTCATCAATTTTTTTTTGGGGGGGGGAGCTCCAAATTTAGCCCACTTTTCTATGTTCATGTTCTGTTGCCAGTTTCTGTACATGCCAATTACAGTATTAAGGAATTTTGACACAGACTAGCAACCTAAAGCTTTTTCTATCACAAGACACACTCGTCATTTGATTCAACCGGCAGGCACGTTTCACTCATCATGTGTTGAACAGTGTTCAGTAAGCCACAAAAGTATGGAGCAAGTCATTTTCTATCAATTGACATTTTTGTTTGAAAAAAAAATGGTGAAACATTTCAGAGGCGGGATTTCCTTGCTGTTGTTCCAAGAAATATTTTAACAAAAATTAAGAAATAAAATGTCTACATCTACCTACTGCCACATAGTGCAGTAAACAATTCACTTCCAAATGAACTTTTCACCAACTTATTTTGTCTTGTAACACTGCCCCAACTCCAAGGGGCTTGCTGCACACTTCAACACTCAAGCAACAACCCAACCAAAGAAGGCAGTATTTTTTCCAAACCTTTTTGGGGTACAAAACTGAAGTACATGCAAATATGCAATACACACATTTTGATTGGTTAATATATTGTCTCTATCAGAAAAGCAAGTGAATACGTGAACTTAAAGCAAGTAAACCGGCATGTTCATACACTAAGCAGGTCACTGCAAACAGCGCCCTCTGTAGGACAGAGCAGGAGACTTAGGCTGTGTCTGAATTACTTGGCTGCGGCTTGACACTGCACACGAGTCTACGGTAGTGGCTGCAGCCACTTCCCATAGACTCGTGTGTAAATTTCAAGCCGTAGCCAAGTAATTCGGATACAGCCTTAGGCCACATTCAATTGCTTGGCTACGGCTTACAATTACACATGCGTCTATGGGAAGCAGCCGAAGCCACTTCTCATAGACACGCGTGTTACTGCTAGCCATAGCTAACTAATTTAGACAGAGCCTGAATGCATGTGGATAATGCCTGCAGCAAACGGCGGCCATGTTAGCTGATGACTAAGCTGAGGATGGTTGATGCTCATGGCTAGCCATGGCTAGCCAAAGGTGTTGTTTAGTTGATTCATGGTTGAGTTTTGTTGACTGAATGATTAAGGCAACACTGCAATCCCAAACATGCGTCATGCTCACTGTACATTCAACTTTAGTAATAAATAAACGCAAACTGACCCCAATAATTGCACGATCCACGAAAACCGATTTCCTTAAACTCTAGTCAATATATTCTACATCAAATTTTCCACATTTGAAAGGATCAATTTTATTTGACAAGCTTGACTATATGTTGAAAAAACCTTGCTGGTATGCACATACAAGTAATCTACAAGCCTGTTTGAGTATGTAACATGTACCACATTTCCAGTTTAAACAATGCACATTTTAATAAGGCCAAACCATCCAACATTAACATTTCTAGAAACATTGTTGAACCAAGGCAAATTGGAAACCAAACTTGAAATTAATTATTGATGCTTTCTGACTCTACAACGCAGTGTTGTGAAGACTGATGGCCGAGCCAGACACAGACACTTAGAGAGGTGGACAAACGAACAGTCCAATTATCGGGCTAGTTACGTTATTTCATGCACTGACAATGCACAGCAAGGCCTATGAAACTCGGAGCGCATGCGCAAGGTGTGTCGTGAACGTTTTACAGAATGGATATGTGATGTGGATTTGTGTTCTGGCTAAAAGAGTGCAAATGTAACTTTTGGAAGAATGCAATGACATAGTTGCATCATGATGCAATTTTAAACGGGAATCTTCTTACAACAGTAATTATTTGTGCTGTGGGATTCTCATGCCAAAGCCATTATAGAAAAATGTGAATTAATGTTCTTAAGTCTGAAATTTCTTACACAAAATACAATGCCTCTTGTGATTCTTTATCTTCGCCGAAAACAAGACGCACCAGTGTAGCAATTCAACAATTTTTCAGCCAAAAAGTCACAGCAATATGACAGCCTAAATCTCTGATGACTCCTCAATTTATTGTGAGTATTGCAATACAACTCAAGCTCCATTCACAGATTATCTTCACATATTTTCTGGCGTCTATGAGGCACACCAGTTGGCTGTCAATTGTTTCAACTAAGGCTTCAACTTCTGAAACCCAGTAAAAAAATTTCAACTACTATCCACTCAACTTATGAGGCATTTCTGAGTGCGAAGCTTTTATGCAAAAACCCAGGTACCCCAAATGTTTCCTTATCAAAACCAACTGAGCTAAAATATGGATGCCGTGTAAAAGTACCCTGTCCGGAGTGACAAAAAGAGGGTTAGGCAGATTCTTGGACACCGCTACCACGGTTACGCCCAGCCATCGTGCAAAGACGCTACCGGTTGCCAGTGATTTGTGCATTCATATATGGAGCCCTGTTGTCCGATAGTTACGGTGTTTTTGGTCTCGCGCGCCGTGGTACGGAACCCTGACGGGGAACATGGTGCTTGTGTTCTTGGGCAAGATACCTTACTACAATTGCCTCTCTCCAACCAGGAGTATAAATGGGTACCTGTGAAGGTATAGATTAGAATGCGCTAATCTCGACACAACATATGACCAGCAGCTGGATTCGAACCCCTGACCCTCTGATCACGAGTCACGAACCCTAACCACTAGGCCACACTCCCCACATGACGCAATGTACACACGATTAATTTCTCTCTGGTTAAGAACAAACCTATATCGTCTTTGCATTATTGCTGGGTATATCACTGCGTTCAAGAGTCCCTTCCGACTCTCTCTGTGTGACCTCTTGAGGGGGTACTTGTGCACGGGGTCTATAGGGCTTCTCCTCCTCCTTACCTTTGGTTGTAGTCTAGATTTCCGTCCATTTCCCTCAATTTCTGTTGGAGTTCCTCCGTAGCGAAGGGTTCGTCCATGGCTTCGGTTCGTATCGTGATGTCCTCCACGTCCACCGCTGCGCCGTCCTCGTCCGAGCTCCGCGTCGGACTCTCAAACGTGACGCTAGCGTCTTGCCGCTTGCCGCTGCCTGAGCTCAGTTTCCGCGATGAGCTACTGATCTGTAAGGCTTCACCGTAGTTGGGCGGTGTGCTTGGCACCAGGTCAGGCCGCGTGACCTTTGGCTTAGCACCTCCTGAGGGCATTTATTATTTGGGAAGAGGAATAGTATTAGGCGATGTCAAAGAAAAAATTGAGTCTTGAGACAATTTTTTGTGTAACTTATTAGTTGTTCATATGCCGTAAAAAAAAGAATATTTTAATTTTGATGTATCACTCATTTGCAGATATTTCATGGGTAAATATGTTGAATGTTCCTGTTGATTGTCATTGTACAAGATTTATAAGAAGTCCTACTACTCAAAATACTAAGACAACTAAATTTACAATTCACTTTATGGGTCTGTTAGGCAGCTAGACAAAAGTAGGTTATTTAAATATACAGACTCTTCGTTTCAAATTGGCAATTCAATTTTTGATAACGGACTTTCCATGGCAACATTTTGCAAATTTGAAGTGTGATAGCACATAGGTGAAAACAGAGAAATTCCCTCTTTTAAGTTCTGTGTTATATTTAACACAGTTTTTTTCTTGAATTTATGCCGCTACAAATCATCCAAGAAAATCAGCTTTAAAAACCAAACTTTAATCATATTTTCTTTAAAAATCACATTTTATATGTATATTTCAATCATAATTTAAGACATATGTGATGCGATCAAGCTAAATGAGTCGTTTGTCGACCCTGGTCAATTTTTTTTACAGATTTGAAAAGAGCACAATCTCAGCATTACTGCTGTGAAAACCGCATGCTGGTACCATCTTTAGTTCAAAAATTATGGAAGTCGGAACACCAAGAGATGTGATGAAGTGATGTGATGAAGTGGCCCTATTTTGGCCTGAATCTCCAAATGAAAGTTCCTGACAAACGACTCATTTAGCTTGATCGCATCACATATGTAGGATCTAAAAATATCCATAAACTGAAAATCGAAAAAAGAAAATGAACCCTCCCCCCAACACCATTTAATGTTTATATATATTTTTTAGGGGGGGTCTTATTTTGATATCAAGCTCTGCTTAGGCGTGTCCAGTTTGAACAGAACATGGCCAGACTTACCCTGGCCTACATGCGAGAGCGACGTCCCTGCTTCTAGCGTTGCTGACATACTGCCCCCGTGTGACGAGTGGACTCGTTGCTGATCGCTCAGCTCGGCCGGCACGGTGCGCGCTCTGGGTCTGCCGCCCCCTACTGATGGAGTGTAATTAAAACCCTTTCGTTTAGAGGGAGAATGTTTCGAAGCTGTTGATAGAAAAGGAAAAAAACAAACAAATGTGAATGACAATTATTTCAAATTTTATCAGTGTTCAGTGGGTCTGTAATTTTTCTAGGTCTTGTTCCCTGTAGATGGCATTGCCGATATCATGTGACAGGGGCTCTGACATACGGGGATCAGCCTATGAATTCGCTTTTGCAGATTATGACAAAACTATTTAAACAAAATAGCATCAACAAAAGTAGATCAAACATGAAATAAATATTTTTTTTTATAAAAGCAGGACCACATTGTGGAATTGGTTAATACATGTACTTGTGTCAGATGAATGTGCAATTGGTGATTGATTAGCATGCCATGTTCCTCATATGAATGTGAAAATAATCTGAAATTTCCAATATGCTGTACTTTTATGTCAGTTCTATTAAAGCTGGAGTCCATCATTTGCAATTATCCAAAAAGTAACTCGCGTAATTCTTGTTGAAAAACATACTTGGTTGAAAGATAGTAAGGGGACTAAACTCCCTGTGAAATTATTCTTTTTGGAAAGCTGTCATTTTGAAGAAATAAAAAAAGAAGGCCTTTCCAACGGTGCTTCTTAAGACTCACCGTAGGAAATTTAAATTAGTAGTTCGTTTTGTTTTGCCGCGAAGTGCGCACAAGCATTGGCACGACGCACACACGCACGCGGTTGCTATAATTCGTCGGATCAGTGCGCGACATTGCGTAGCTGCAATCGGCTCATTGAGAACGTGTCTCTGACGCTAAATTCAGGCCCAATTCAAAACATGATTCAGCAACTTTTGATTTGAAATCGAGATCTTAGAATGCTGTTTTTCTCAGAATATACAGCTGAAGCTGAGCTGAAACTTCATCAGGTTAGTTGTTCAGCACCCTTCTTTAGATCTCGGGCACATTTGTTGCTTCAAACGAACAAAATGCACAAATTACAAATGATGGACTATACCTTTACTAGACAATAACAATGAAATGATAAAAATTTTAATATGTGAACATAATGATTAAGACTTACATCTAGGTTAACTAGTGTTCTAATTTTGCCTGTGTGTGCTTAAAAGTGTGCTTGTGAACAGATTTTGGCGAGAGATCTATTGGCTTTTAAGTTCCCTTGTCACTTGTTTTAAAAATGGTGTCAACACCTAAACTAATTTTTTTCAAGACAAATTTTTTTTGCTGATCCGAGAGGGCCAGCCTCTTTGCACCCATCTGACTGACCGACTGACTGACTGACTGTCACTTGTGAGCCGGGCAGTGCTATTGTATAGGATTACCCCGTCATGCCAATGAATGTGCTCCATTCGGCCCATTGTGTAGACCACACGCATGAAAAAACTTCCAGTGTACAGCCGTTCTGAATCAATTCGGGCGATTCACAATGCAGTGCGCCACCAAGAGTTTGCCACGGAGAGTTCCTTTTTCCCAGTGCATTGTGGGAGATGGTCGACAAATTCGCAGCGCGGGACATTTGAAATTGTTAGTTTTTCCGGTCAGTGGTTTTTCGTAAGCGTATGATTCGAGTATCTGTTTGCCCTTTTCTTTTTCTTTTTATCAATATGGTGGTTTTTTATAAGGCGGCAGAACGCTATACCCCAATCTATAACAAATTAGCTCAAGTTGACGACTGACACTCATTCAAATGGGCCATGTTTTGTCGACCGTAAACTTGAAAAATAGACTCTCCATGGCAAACTCTTGGTGGCGCACTGCATTGTGAAATGCCCGAATTGAATTGGAACTGTGCACTCTGGGACCAGCGTTACTGGGCTTGTCTCGGCTGTTTCTTTTATAAAATTAAAATTAAGGTAACGTTTTTGCAGTTGTTGGATGAGTGTGGCACTTGCATCAAATGTCCATGCTTGTCATGCAAAGTGACTTTTTTTAAGATGATATCTTCTTCATACATTTTTGGACATGCAGAGGTTGATGCTGAATACAAGACAACCCGAAAAACCCTTTTATAGAAAGTATAATCCGAATTTTTTTATTTCAACATTGTGAATAAAAATTGTTCCCAACACCAATATAAGGATTAAGATTGAAAACATTGACAAATTTGAAATCTTGACCACCACCAATATTTTGAATCTATACCATCAAAAATCAAAATAAAAAAAAATTAAAAAAATTCAAAAAATTGGAATTAAGAGCTTCGATTCTAAAAAGCCTTCAAATATCAGGGGGCGTGTTATACATGCAACAAAACAACATGCATTGCGTTAATTGACGTGAAATTAAACATCTTAATGGAAAGGAGTGATCATGCATTTTTTAAATAGTTTATTAAAACCATTGTCTGGTTTATTGAAACCACACAAAGTGCCTTGAGCACCGTTTGGGTGGATATGTTGCACGACATATATGTCTTCATTATTATGCAATTTATATTAATGACTTCCCAAAAAAAATTTGCCAATTTCTCGGAATCCAAAGGGCAGAATTTAGTACTAAACGATCTTAATTATTCTGGGTAAAACCCTCATGAAAACCATTCCCATGTGCTTCTGCAGGTTAACCTTTTGTGTGTATTAAATAAAGATAAACCCAAATGACACCGATGTTATGAACCAAAATAAAGAAAACAATGGGTGATAAAAATTAAAAGTTTTGCAAGCAGATTTTACCATGTCAAACAGAATGGTTATGGGCTCACGCGTCACTCATGCAATCAATAGAGGTCAGTAGCGTCCAAGGGGAAAACGTAAAAACCAAAAGAAAGCACACAAAACAGAGAGTGAAATGAAGCGCAAACACAAAAAACAGTTCAGCCTCACCCTAGTCATTCCAAATTAGTACATGTACCTAAACTTGATTTGTATCTGTGCTAGATGTTGTTCATATTTTACATACAGGGCGAGTAAAAAACAAACATCCCCCAAATGGCAGGACTAATTTTTGAATGAAGTTTTGCATGTAGCACTTTTATAATCTAGGATATGAAAGCCCCATCAATGAGCTCTCTTTTAGGTCAAGAATCATTCAAATCACTCATGTACTTTTTTAGCTACGGAATTTTGAACACAAACACCGTTTTAAATGTTCTGTCCACGGATCACAAAGAAGGTTAAGTGTTCTTTCAGCGAAACAAAAACAATTCACATGCATCCCTATGAGAGTTGTTTTCGTTTTTCTGAAAGAGCACTTACTATTTTTTTGATCTGTGGACAGAACTTTAAAACAGTGTTTGTGTTCAAGATTCCGTAACTTGAAAAGTACATGAGTGATTTGAATGATTCTTGTACTGAAATAAAGCTCATTATTTGGGCTTTCATATCCAAGATTTTGAAAGTGCTACGGGCAAAACGTCATTCAAAAATTGGTCCTGCCATGTGGGTTTCGTTTGTTTTTTTAACCACAAAATGGGCAGAATATGAACTGCGTGTATTTAGTAGTCATTTTAGTTGTCTCGTGGTTTTTGTCTATATTTGGCCATCAGTTGTTTTCTTGTCAGAAATAAAAGGTTATGAATATTTATGAAGCAGTTAAAAGGCCGGCAATTAAAAAGAGGGACACGTTAGATATGATTAAAATTATTGCCATTTCTTGAACACTCCAACAAATGAATCAGCGTGAAGACTATAATTAGAGTCAAGCCAAACAGTGACTTTTGTTTTTCAAATAAAACTTAATTTCAATGTTTGAAGTCGAACCTACTTAACAAAATATTGCGAAATATCTATCTCCCCCCTCCAAAAAAAAAAAACCCATAAAGCAACAGGATTATTTTTACTTCAGATGGAACACACACTGGTAGTTGATACACAACCATGCTGCCTCAAATTTGTGTTTAAAAGACAAATTTGAATGCAAGAAAGTCTTAAGTTTTTTACATTTTAGACTATTGATTAATTGAGCTAGATTTAAAAATCTAGATTTAAAACAATCAATTCAAGAGTTATCCTAGTCCCTACGCACTTTGGGTCTTTTATCGTGTGGAGCCCTACCCTACTACATAACCCTACAGCCGGCACATAAGCTGGTGTGTAAGTATAACTTACACAAGTTCTAAAGGTTAAAGACACAAATTAACGCTGCATTCAAATCTTAAAAAGTTTCTCAAATCTGTGAACTGTACTAGCTTGTCAAGTCACAAATAGTGTGATCCATCAGTAGCACAACAAGCCAAACCACACATCACAACAACTCTGAGCTTCAAAAAAAAAAATTCAACGACAGAATTTCAACTGGCCGCTCAGATTCCTAAATCCCTTCTCTTACAAAATCAGCCCGCCTCAGACCGCGTCTGACTTACGTGGCAATCTCCTGAAGACTGACTTGGACATGAAGTCTTGAAAGCGCGAGGCATAAAAGCTGGGTCTGTGGACGGACACCGTGTCACCGTCGTGTACCATCTTCTTCCAGGTGTGCTCTAATTTCTTCACTAATCTACAGCGAAATGTCAGACAAAAATTAGGACTTAAAGGGAATATACATCATTGGCTTTTGCTGTCATTGTCAGATATGAACTATTTGAGGGGTTAGTATAATAGATCAAATATTGTTACACTGACAGCGTTTGAAGATTGGTGTTCGAAAATGCTGGAAAAACCAAGAAAAACAAAACTGTTCAAGTAGTCTGGTTCCCTGACTCCACTAAATATAAAATGGATCAATTTACAGATGCCGGAAAATTGTAAGGTAAGGGTACCAGTCTAGCTGGCCTGCACCCGTTCATGAACATGTAACCAATAGCCAACAAAATTTGGACTGAATTAATGGTAAATTTGGAGCAGTAGTTGAAAAATAGTTAGGTTTTTCCAATGGTGGTCGGCCGATCATTTTTTTACAAAAATACCGTTTTCTTGAAAATGACTTCACACCAGGTGCCATAATTTTACAGGATGCTTTAGACTGTCATTTACCAACATCCTATTAGGGTATTTGGTAAAAACTTGGTAGTTTTATTTTTCGATGTTTGCAAATGTTGTATATTCCCTTTAAAGGGCCCAAGAAACGGATTATGTTAAAATGCAATCCTTGAAATGTACCTTTGTGTTCCATTTACCTATATTAAGTTTGATCAAAATTGAAGTCGAAAGTGGCACTGAAAATGAAACATGTACAAAATCTATGGGATTTGGGTCGAAAGAACAAGAAGAAAAAGAAACAAAACTCAGAGCAAAAACAAAGGCTTTTCGCCACTTTTTCCCCCAAGTTTAAAGAGAGTAATTTTTTTCCAAATAAAAATATCTGGTGCTGTACCATCTACATGTCACTGGCAATGCAATGCATGATTGCCGCATACTCACTTGAAACATTGCAAGATATCGATAATGCCTATGAAGAGATCTAACCGGTCTCCTTTAGAATTCTTGGCTGGAATACCACCACTCCTGCACCAAAAAAAACCAAAAAAATCCAAATCAATTACTTGAAGTAACAGGATTGAAGATGCCTCATACATTTTTTTATAGATTGAGTAAAGCACCTGAACCACTGAAAATATTCCAACACATCAGGAGTCAATTATATGGAGATGAGGACTTTCAAACTGAAGACAAAAGAAAGCCATTTCTTTGTCTGAGGAAGACAAGCTGTCTGGTTGAGACCGACTAGCTGTCTTTCGGAGAAAGCTCAACTACTTAAGCCTTTTCTTGTTTCGTACACTACTTCAACCCTAGCCCTGCCGGACGCAAAACAGTGCATCAGGTGTAACAGGGGTGTGAGTGACCACTGATAAAAATTGCTGAAAACAGCTGAAAAAGGTGTAAAAAAAGCTGAATTTTGGAAATCTCCTATACTTTTGTACACAGCAAGTGAAGGGAAAAAGCTGAAATCCAAAACAAAAAAAGCTGAAATCAGCTAAGAAGCTGAGATTTCACACCCCTGTGTAAACATCTGTGGGACCTTGCTGCACTGAGTGCATAGACGGCCAATTCTGAAATAATGAGACTTAGTCCCATGGACCAATGCCACAGTTGTATCCTGCTGCAGTTGGTGACTACAGACTCTGAGACAATTTGGCCTTTGAGATTTGAGATTTGTGACCTGATGGATCTTTGCTACACTGGGCAAGCTTGTCATTTTGACGAGTGTTGCATGTTGCCAGTTTTTAGCCAGAGTATCCCGGAGGGTTAGGGTCGGGTAAAGCCAAACTGGGCTTGTAAGCAAGTCTTGAACTGCTAGTTTTGTAAACTGTTGACAGAGGGGTAGGCCTTCAAGAGATCGCATTCTTACGGTTCCTCATCCTCCTCGGGCATCAGCGATTGCTTCACGTGGCCCTGGATGGCTTCTCTCGTCGTAGAGAACGCCGGTCGCTTGGATTTATTGAGATAGGACTTGGAACGTTCCAGTTTATGCGGCGTTTTCTCGCCGTGATGGTCCTCTCCCGAGCCCGAGTCGGACAGACTTCGGAGCATGGTGGGCCGAGCGATGATCTCTGTGGTCTGTTGCTGCTGCTGCTGCTGCTGCAGTTGCTGCTGCAGCGTCTCAGCCGTCCGCGACTCGGCGTTGCCATCTGTACTGTTATTTTCATTTTGCTGGAAGGGTGATACAAGGTTTAATTGACACGCTGGTTAGGTTCATGTGTGACGGCCTTTCAAGTTTGAGTAACATATATGTAAACAGACAAACTGATCTTATTTTTTGATTTGAATGATGAAATTTTACTTTCAAATATTGAGTTTCTAATGGTAGGTGTAAGTCAAGCGAGATCAAGTTGCTATGCAAGAAGCTTGAGCTACTGCTAAGGGCTTCTGACAGAGACAGACTTGGCCTGTTTCTCTTAACGCGGCATCTTGTGCGTCATAATTACCCTGTCTCTTTCTGCCTGTTCCACATTGTGTATCGAGACAAGCAAACTGTAGTCCATAATCTTGAAGCTTTCTAACACCTGCATCCAAAAATAAAATCAGAAAATTAAACAATTATCTAACGGGGTAAAAAGGCTAGAAAATGCAAGTTGTGGTCAGTCTAAATGAAAAGAAGTTAAGTTAACTCCAAAAAAAGTGGAACCAGTTTGTAATATTATCAAAAAATGTATCAGTTTGTTGAATATTGAGCTAAAGATGAACACTGTATTTACAAAACCCGCGTTGTATTTCTGGAGCAAGGGGAATTCACGACCCCCCTCCCAACACCCCCACCTCCACACCCCCTAATCCTGCGGTAAGATGGCTGAAACTGACTCTTGTTAGAGTTAAGAATTCCTTGAGGTGAGCCCTCACCCTACAGTCCCTCTGGAGTGTTTTGACCAGCGCATTGTAGGTAGCATTGTCCAGCAGCAACCCCTCGGGGTGCTCCTCCACAAAGTCCAGATCCTTGAGGGTAGGTAACGTCTTCTGTCTCTCGGCCTTGGAAGCCTTGCGCTTGTAGGTGGAGCCCTTCAAGTCAAACTTCTGATGCATGGTAATGTCCGACGGCATCAGATTGTTCATGACTACCAAACGAATGTTACGACCGCCGCTCTGGTAAGTGTAGAGACCGTAGAACTTGGGCAGCAACGTCCGAGGGTTTTGGTTCAAATTCTGGGGTGGGAAAGCAAACACAAAGATGATTTTTTTTTTACGCACTGCAAGATTACTCGTGGGTTAAGTTTACCATTCGGAAGGCCTCCTTGTATTTTACACAGACTGTTTCAGACCGCCATCTCCATGATCATGTGGTAATCTTTGGGGGCGTTTTATTGAAAATTTGTCCCATCATGCTGAGAATACATGCACGATGGGGCGTTTTTTCAATGGAAATTACAAAGATGATCACAAAGATGGCGGTATCCATGAAGCAGTCTCTGGTTTTGAATACGAAACCATCTAATTGCAAGGCCCTTGAGTAAGGCACTTTACCTCAATTACTCCTCTCAACCCAGGTGTTAAGTGGGTACCAGCATTATTCAATGCTGGGAAGGTAACAGACTCACTCTGGAGTTGTGGCGATCCCCCCACAGCAGCATATGAGTCTGGCACAATCGCTAATGAAAGAGAGATGGGCACTCCGTTCCTGTGAACACAGGTGCGTCCCCCTTTACTATGCTCAATTCCTTCCCTGTTCCATTTTTTCTAATGCAAATGCAACCCTACTGCATGCAATATCCTGGAAACCTGGAGGGTACTGCTATTAACCTATCACGGTAGAATCGCGCCAACGCAGCTTGTGAAATATTGTCCAATTACATGACATACAAATGGACGCGGGACGCGCAAACTCTGAGACAAACAAAACTTAACGCAGAAAAATTCCATAGGGTTGTCTAAGGGGCGTGGCTAAATCGCAATCAGCGATAGGTCAATTGCAAGTCAGACTTCTCCTGTATTTCCCACCAGAAACGCTCAACCGTCCTGAAACCAGCTTTTGTTAAAAGTCAGCCTCAATTAAGTTATATCCTTGGCCTATCCTGGATCTGAACCCTGAACCAACAGGCTCTGAAATATTCTACTGATCCTGACTTGTCTACCAAAGCTCAACCATCTAACTTACCAGATTTTATCATCCTGAGAAATTTCCATAGGAAATCAGCTTAGTAGTTTTGTACTCCAGGCTTACTCTCCGTTTGTAGCCTGAACACACCAATTCACTATTTCTTAGTGTTGAAGTTGAGGCACTTGCTATGGCTCACCCATTCTTGTTCCGTAACTGGGACTACACACGTGTTGTCCCGTGGTTATACAGGGACCGAAGAAGCTACGGAGACAGCAGAAAGTCCCCATAACTCGGTCCTAATTATCCTAACAATAAAAAACTTCACCATAAGGCCAAAAAAAAAAAGTCTCCGGTTTCTGGTATGGAGCTTGCCCTAAAAGTGGTGTGGCGACGCGGCATTTTTTTGTGTTCTTTTTTTTCTTAAAATGTCTGCTGATGACTGCAAATGGTGCCCAACTAAATGTAGTGCAAAATATATGGGAGTCCAGAGAGGCCACATAAAGCTTATACTCGATCGCAACCCCATATAAAAACACGCTAAAATTGTGCAGCAGCAGGATTAGAGTCAAACCAGTGAGTTTGGCAGTTTTGAGACATCATCTTACATTGAAAAAATCTTTTTCATTTTGCCGACGCGCATGGCTACGGCGACGCGCACGCATACCGGAAACCAGTCCATGTTATGTCCGGTCGTAAGCAAATCACAAGTCAATGCACAAGTCTAGTCGCAAGTAACTGGGGATGAAACAATAAGAAAGGAATGCCTTTGTCACTGTTCATTTGAGTACCCTATGCGTTGACTTGGGACTGGATGACTTGCGATTGACTTGCGACTGACTTGTGATGGACTTGTGATGGCTTGAGATGACTTATGACTCATCACAAGCGCTTTCTCTACAACACTGCCGTTTCCTACAGTCTTAACCATGCAGCTCACCATATAATAGCCTGGAAGCAGCTTCTGTAGGAAGTCGGCCTCCTTGTGCTGTACCGTCTTGATGATGAACTCGTCGTCGTCGGTCAGGTAGAAGACGCTACCGCTGGCTCCTGGGTTGGACAGCTCTCGCAGTGACCGGTCCACTAGGGATATCTGGACAAACCAAAACCAAAAACAAATAATTATATGGGTGAAGGTATAATGAGGACCTCCATGTGACGGTGCTCAACTCATGTGCAAAGATACGTCGCACACCGACGGGGAATATGACGTTTGTGTTCTTGGGCAAGACACTTTACTTCAATTGTTTGTCTCCACCAAAGGGATACCTGTGAGGGTAGATAACAAGCTGCTGCTAAAAAAAAGAGCTGCCACAAAAATTGTGCTGCCAAAAAAATTGTGCTGCCAAAAAAGTTGTGTTGCCAAAAGAAATGTGCTGCCAAAAAAAAATTGAATTTTTTGTTAAAAAGGTCCCAGGGCCTGATTACAGGAGTAATAATTGTTAGGCACTTTAAGACATAACGTGTACAATGCAATAACATGAAACAATGCAAGCACCACATTAACCCTAACCCACCTCACTCCTCCAAAATCCTCCTGGCGGTTTTGGAGGATTCTAGAGGATTGAGGATGAATGGTGATTGAATCAAATGAGGATTCTGGAGGATTGAGGATGAATGGTGATTGAAGCACATGAGGATTTTGGAGGATTGAGGATGAATGGTGAATGAAGCACAAGAGGATTTTGGAGGATTGAGGATGAATGCATTTTGAGGCAGGACTGTCTGACAATTTTGAAAAATTTAGGCAGAGTTGAAAATTTTTGGAGGATTTTGGAGGATTGAGGATGGTTGTAAGCAACAAGGGCCTAGGGGGTTAGGGTTAATGTACTCAATCCTATAAAAATGAGATCAGACAAAATATCACAAATGTTTATCCACAAGCCAATGTAATTTGAAACATCTTAGGACAAGCAGCATGAGGCCCTTTGAAATGTATTCCATCGTTTGTAGTTTGCTATTTCTTGACCATAATTATGTGTAACAAATAAGCAGTTCAGTACTTTTACAATGCTTCGTTCAATTTTGCTTCAGTTGTTTTTTTCATGTAAAACTAAGAATTCCGATCAAAATGTTAGAGCTAACTGGGTCATATAAAAAAAAGTATGAGCAGTAAAAGTAAAATGCTGTGTGCAATGGCTATTTGATGACACAAATATTTATGATAAATAAACTATTTTGTTAATTTAAATGAGTACATGTAAATACATGGAAAGAGGAACTGAAATGTGCTTATTCACGTATAATGATAATGTCAACCAAACAAGAGTGTAACCGACGTACATGGCTAGAAAACAATAATGCCAAAAAAGTAACAACACGCAATAAGGGGTGTAATGTGGGAGTGGAATGTAATTATTTTCTTTTTTTCTTATTTTTGATTTTCTTTATTCGTACACTGCACCCTACATACAGTTAGGAATACAGGGAAGAATGTACATGTACGTACAAAATGTATAATTACGGTACTGTGTTACAACTGATAATGTAGTAACCAACCGATAACGTATCACCAACCGATAATGTATCACAAATTGACCGATATTGTATCACTAACCGATAATGTACCAAAAATTGACTGATAGTGTAGTAAAATTTGTATCCGATAATGTATCACGTGTCGACGGATAATGTAACTACAAAATAACTGTATCCGATAATGTATCACCACGGAACGGATACTGTATCAACCGATAATGTATCAAAAATCAACCGATAATGTATCAGTATTGGGAAAAGGTGGAAATATTGCAAATTAATTAAAGTCTAATAAGTGCCTTTACTATGATAAGTCCCCACTCGAGAAAGTTTATCATTAAGAATATTTTTTTTTGATTTGGGAGGTAGTTAGTTGCTCTGGTTTGGAGACGCTCTACTTCCAAGTGGGCCTAGGCTAGTGGCGTATCCAGCTTTTGATGTCAAGGGGGGGGGGGGGTTAACCGCACTCGCACATCCGCGCCGAAATGTGGACAAGTTCTTTTCTCCGGACACTTGGCCTCCATATGGGCTCCGTGCTGCGACACAAGAGGGCGCGTTTTACCACTTTTGAGAGCCCCATGGACATACGGGACCATTGATCTCCGTATGGAGATTAATGGACGGGACACAGCATATGCGTACTGTACTGTACTGGTTCGCGCGCCAAGTTCCACACCGCTTCCAGAATGTGCCAGAATGTGGTTATTAGCAGCAGCGTCTTCGCATGAGCGCCAGGCAACGTCGGCGCGCGCATACGTTCAATTTAACTTGCGATGGTATCCCAGACTATTCCCTCCCCCAATAACTTTGCATCATTCAAATACGCGCTGTGCATGAACCGGGAACACATACTACTGGCTAGGCATGTGTATAGCAAAACTACCATCTTAAATGATCATGTAACTTGAGCTGTCACAAAAGATACAATGTAACAAGTTTACCGGATTTAGGCGGCAATCGTCGAAGATAGTCTAGATGCGATCAAGCTTCATGGGTCCCTTGTCGACCCCCGTCGTTATTTTTTTCTTACAGAAAGGGCACAATCACAGCATTACTGCTCATTTACTATTTAATACATTTCGGCGGTTGGAAAGTTTGAAAAATACCTCAAAATAAGCCCTTTTTCTCTAAATACAAAATAATGGGGGTGGTGGTGATCAACTAGCCCAGACCCCCCCCCCTCTCCCTTGTCAAAACGTGGGGCGGGATAATCGGACATAAAACAAACATTTGTGTACACCTTTTCCCAATACTGATACATTATCGGTTGATTTATGATACATTATCGGTTGATACAGTATCCGTTCCGTGGTGATACATTATCGGATACAGTTATTTTGTAGTTACATTATCCGTCGACACGTGATACATTATCGGATACAAATTTTACTACACTATCAGTCAATTTTTGGTACATTATCGGTTAGTGATACAATATCGGTCAATTTGTGATACATTATCGGTTGGTGATACGTTATCGGTTGGTTACTACATTATCAGTTGTAACATACTGCAGGTCTATCAAAACTTGCACTTTCGTGTTACTGGACACACACTAGGCCCGCTCTCTCTGCTAAATCATCATAAATATCATCAGTAATTATGGCAAAATGTTTTACTATTTTTAAGGTATTGCTAGGAAACCGTTGGACAAATATGTCTTTATGTGTATAGCATGTTTATCGCAGTTGAATCTTACATGAACACACATCCACATGAAGAGTTAAGTTCCAAAATGTAATATATCCATGTGAAAAAAAAATGAAAAAGTTGCATGGTGTACACGTACACGTGGAACAATATCAATAGACATGTATACATGTATTAACAAGTAAAGAGCTATCAACTGACAAAGATGTGTGTAACGGGAGAAAAGATGATCTGATACACCGTGCCCTCTGGAGACATGCACAAAAATAGGAACAAAAGATTGTATACGTCTCCACAGGGCAATTTCTATAGATGAATATGTCTCCACAAGGTTTTCACGAAATATATGGATTTTACTCAAAAACTAGGAATTTCCAAGGTACATGTATGTTGATCTTTTGCAAATGGTAGAGTTTTAAAAAAGGGATAGTAAATCCGAATTTTAGCCAAAGAAATTAATTCTGGTTAAAATAAGAGTATTTTGAAACTGAACTTTCAAACTCAAAAACTTAAGTACACAAGAACAAAGAAATGTCTCCACAAGGATACACATTTCAGTATGCATGTTTTCAGTGTTTCTGTCAGTGACATTAGCTACCACATGTACATGTATGCTACAACATTTCATAATACACACATACATGTAGGTACATGAACATGAATGCTAATTGCTAAAAAGCTCAAAGCAATCTTATCTAAAGGTTGTGTCTCCAGCATGAACAATACGTGCCCAAGGCACTGACAATTGGCATCACTTGACAGTGCAGGCACGGTCCGCATACATTTGTTCCCCCTTACAGCCCAGGCACGTACACATGTAAAACTAACTGATTAATTTACTGTAATTGGCAGGCCTGCCTTTCCCCAGACAAGATAAATGGATGCACGTCTGTCCGTTCCATAGAGCAGTGACCTCCACTTTTCATATTGCGCAAAATGTGTGTGTGTGGATTCACAATGCATGCCCGGAAGATGTAATTATGCACAAAAGATGGAAATTACAAGGCTCATGTTTCGGAAGATGTTTTCTTGCATCCTGTTTTCTCGGAAGCCATTTTTTCCTACCTTGTTCTATACATTTACATATATACATTATATGTACCTGGTATATATGCAGTTACACCTTAACATCAAATCCTGTGCAATATATACATTAAAAGAAATTCTCAGGAGAAAGAAGCTATTAAAAAAAATTTTTTTTTTTTTGGTTCAATTTAAAAAAAAAATCTATCACCTTATATGAAGGAGTAAAAAACCTGAAATGTTTGATCTAACAAAGAATGTCAATATAAAAGTATGCATGTACGTGTACATTTACAGGAAATTAAAAAAAAAAAATTATTAGTGTACGTCTGTAAGACAATCTTGAGGTCTATCAACAACAAAAAAACAATTTCATAATTGTTCAAGTCTGAGCGCAAGAACTTTCTCCAAGACAATGAACTGGCTTCCCAAGCACATTAAGTTAGCAGTGTACATGTTCATGATATTAATTAACCCTCATGCTGTCTGAACAGTCACAGACAGTCAAAAATTCAATCCTCTTCCCCTGCCATGCCTTTTACACAGGCTAGTCACCAACAGTCAGATCATATTTCAAGCAAGCACTCTGACTAGTCAAATTCAGTCAACAGGCAAAAGCAGGCTAGTTGTAGGCACAGCTGTCTTATCAATCACCTGCAGTTACAGCAGAGCTGCATCAAGTTACATAAACAGTCACAGCCAGTCAATCCTGCTTTACATAGGCTGGGAGCTCTCAACTGCTAAAAACAGTCACTTGCTTGATTTTGACTGAAAGGACAACTTTGCACAGAGTATTGCACAGAGTGATATTTTCACAGGAGAGTTAGTAATCTTTGTTTACTTAGTTATTTTCAGAGCATTTACATGTACATGTACGGTACATTTCTTTTCCCACTATAACTGTAAATATCGCATCTTTTGGGGTCAAGTTTGCACAAAAATAAAGCAAAAATGTCCTGATACCGGTACATGTAACCTACATGGAGTAACTAATATTTGAAGTGTATATAAATGTACATGTAGATCTTTTATTGTCTCTACATAGTACAGGAGGTGCATACACATGTACTTGGTACATACATACAGTGGTGTTTTACTATACTCTCGAGGACAATGCTTTGTGTTTCCCTTCGTCCCTTTAATATAACACTCCCATAGACTAAGCACATAACCGTACGATAGAGGACCGTTTTCATTAGAGGACCCAACAACAGAGGACCCAACACCCGAGGACTGAAAGGATCTGTTGTTCTCCCTTTGTGTGTCAGTCCTCGGGGGTTATGTAGAAAGCGTACATGTCTACCGGTACATGTACATGTATCTACTCATGTCTAGACTACAATTTTACTTTCATCAAATTTGTTTCGCTGTCTTTTGGAGATATCTTTTGTATAGGGCAATTCCACACCAAAGTGGACATGACACCAAAAAATTCAAATACATGTGATTTAAACAAATTTAGCATCAAATGAAAGCTAAAAGTCTATATTTTCAAGATTTGAAGTCGGAATTTAATTTTTTCTACATTTCGGTACCAAAAACTAGGATTATGTAATAATCCTGTTTTAATCCTAAAAATGTGATTAATAGTGATATGAAAGTATTCTACCAATAGACACACAAAAATATGCACTAATGCCATCAGTTTCTGTCATGAGGAAGTATTGGTCTTGAAAAACTGACTAAAACTTGTTTTTAACATTTTGCGTAATTTGTTTCGCTTCAGTGACTTCTAATATTTCAGCCTTGGAAAATGTCCTTCCGTTACCGAAAAAATACATATTTTTAATTTATTTTTCAAACTTGCAGTATGAATGCATTGAAAGTTATTGTGCAAAGCAAGTTTAGGTAGGCCTTCAATATGACATTATAACTGACACTGCTGTACTTCTCGTTTTTTAATTACAATTAATTAAATCACGTCCTTCCGTTACCAAATTGGTAACGGAAGGACGGTAACGGAAGGACAAATCGTATTTTTATCAAGTGTTACGACATTTGCGCTCATGTTTGAATAATGAAAATCACTGCAAATACATGCATGTATAATGAGCATTGAAAGGACATTCATGTGACCCACCTTCACAAAAGCGGGATAAGCAGGGCAAGGTGTTTATTACAATTTGAAGGCACAGGCATGTACAACATGTACAATGTACATGTACAACATGTACAATGTACATGTACATATATGCCGATGTACCAGTACTTGTACATGTATGGAGTTGTTGCAGAAAATCAAATCATAAAGTTGCTGCCATCAGCATTCATGGACAATAGAGAAAGATACAAATTCTGTGAAGCCATTCCAGAAGCAAATTAAGTCAAAAATAAGATGGCAGAAAGTACCGGTACTTTGGGGCACTTTCATTCAATTTACATATGTAAGACATGTGAGGTGCAGCCTTTGACAAATTATGCCTAAGTTAACAACTTCAGTTTGGATGTTTATACATTAATTGTTACTACTCTAAATCATTGTAATTTGATTTCAAACATTGATTTTAGAGTTCAATTAAAAGCAACACCTAACTGAAGCCATCAGTTCTACCGGTAGATGTTTTGACCTTAAATGTACATGTAGGCTGGTCGCCCCCCCCCCCCCCACCCTTTAGGTAAAACCTTTAAACCTACCGGTATTATTATTAAAAGTTGTTGGTGAACATGTAACCAATATACTCAAAGAGTTCAAATATTGTGTATTTAAACTTTTAAGGATTGAGGTGATGGGTTTGAAGTCTATTTCTGTAGTAGTCCTGTGTTCGTGAATTATGTGTTTTGGGTTGTTTTCGTTTTTCTTTTGTTATCATTAATTAGCAGTCTCCTATCTTTATCTCAATAGTTTCTTGGGTATAATTATTTATGCCAGGTCTGCATATTGTTGATTTCACATTCAGTTACACATTTAAGCAATTTGTTTCACTTGTATAATTAGTGTAAATTCACATTTTGTTTATGCTATAATTGAGTAAACCTTTTGTCCTTCCGTTACCGTCCTTCCGTTACCAAATTATAATCTGCTTAAAATGTTGTAATTATATAACCGAAACACTTAAAGTCAAATGAAAGGTGGTATAGTATAGATAAAGCTTCAGGGATTCCATTTCCTACCTTTAAAATATAATTGCCCCATAAAATTCACAGAGTTTTTGCAAAACGCGAGTAAGTTGGAAAACCCTTGTCCGTTTTACCGTCCTTCCGTTACCGACCTCATTAATATTCATAATTCATAAACGAGAGGCATTCATGCCTCCCAAAAGTGTGGAAAATGAAAGTAGCATTATAGCAATACAATTGTGACATTTGTTTGCTGTAACTATGAACAGTGTCTGTGATAGACACATTTGAAATTTTGTTTAATGAGTGAAAACGTCCTTCCGTTACCGTGGAATTGCCCTTTACATACCTTTTTGAGCTGATGATCTGTAAAATTAGTTTTACAGTCCAATAAAATGTATGATAACTCACAAAAAGGGCATCATCTGATAGTCCCCACCATCTGACAGTAGTATCAGTCCATCTCAGACCCAGGTCTCCAGGAAATCTGGTAGGGATTCGAACCACGCTGTTATAAAGCGTTTCTTTCAGCTCCATTACCCACGTATTGGGCAGTAGTACCAGTCTATCTCAGACCCAGCTATCCAGGGAAACTGGTAGGGATTCGAACCACGCTGTTATAAAGCGTTTCTTTCAGCTCCATTACCCACGTATTGGGCAGTAGTACCAGTCTATCTCAGACCCAGCTCCCCAGGGAAACTGGTAGGGATTCGAACCACCCTGTTATAAAGCGTTCCTTTTATCCCCATTACCCACGTATTGGGCAGTACTACCAGTCTATCTCAGACCCAGCTATCCGGGGAATCTGGTAGGGATTCGAACCACGCTGTTGTAAAGCATTTCTTTCAGCTTCATTACCCACGTATTGGACAGTAGTACCAGTCTATCTCAGCCCCGGGTCTCCAGGGTCCGACAGGCGTCCACCGTTCACTGAATGACCTTAATTAACCAAACACCTGCCTCGTACTACATGCCATTGTCATATTAGACATATTTCATTACAGGTGTTTTTTTGTTTGTTTTATAAAGAGATTATTTTCCATATGTCCGGATTGAAAGAAAAATAACAGACATGCACGATATGCTAATACTGCAAACAACCTGAGAGGCATGCATGTCTGGAGAGCTGGTTTTCAAATTTCCATTTTTTTTTTCAAAGGCTTTTGTCGGTGCTAGACACGTACGTGCTGGCTGGCAATGCAAATGAAATGACACATCGTTGATGACATAAGGGACCGCGGCATGATGTTTAGTAAAAGCAACAGGGCTCAGGGGAAAATGGCGGGTGGCTGGGTTATTATTTTCGGCATTCCGTTAATAAATAATGCCAATTTGTTTAGGGGGTGGTAATTATGAAAATTAATTTCCTACCGAATGTTACATAAAACCTCTGGTTTATTTGACGAAAATTCAATAACAAAATATGACGTGCGATATTTTCAACTATCACAGTCAATGACGGAACACATTGTGGCATTTACTGCAGAATATCAGTATTAATTTGTCATCAGTAATTGAAGATGAGTGTGCAGTCAGGCACGACAAACTAGGCGCGTCCGAAGCAGTGAAGCCTAAAGCGCAAAGTTACATTTGCAGATACTGGTAAATGTACATGCAGGTTGTGTGTACAAGTACGTACATGTACATGTACATGTACATACATGTATGTCACCTTGCAATGCATTGCTGTGAAGGTGGTGAGATACATACATGTATACTGCATAAAAGATAGGCTACACTGCTGTACATGTTTGCCAACTGTACATGTTTGAATGTGTTGACACATGTCGTGCACATTATACAAAACATGTACATGTACACATTCATGTGTAAACGCACCGGTACCTTGCACAGGTATGTACAATTTAGCATTTGTTTTTTACAAAACAAAATTTGCATTTGTAAAAAAAAATATCTAAATTGTGTTTCAAGCTCAATAAAGAAAAATATATGCATTCTACATACAGTATCAGCCCTTCAAAATGGCAGCATTTCAAAGAAAATGTAATGTAATTCAACGGCCAATCGTACGTGTTTTGAATCAGAAATTTTGATCTTTTTACAAAATGAAGTATAGTCAGTAACATTTTTGCCAAATCTGACAACACAAGAGGGTTTTGAAAACACTGGGTGCCATTTTTGTTTTGTTTTTTAGTGTTTTGCTATCACATGGTACCGGTACCAAATGTTAAATAAAACCTCTGGTTTATTTGATGAAAATTTAATAACAAAATATGACGTGCATATTTTCAACAATCAATGACAGAACACTTTGTGGCATTTACTGCATGATATCATTATCAATTTATCATCAGTAATTGAAGATGAGTGCAGTCAGGCATGATAACTTGAAAATCAAGTAGCTTTCTGCCTACTTGAAAATCATTCGCGCGATAATGACACAGAACCTGTGTATTTTCAAGGTGTAGTTGTGTTGCATGTACCGGTATATTCTAAATCAAATTAGGTTTTTGCCCTTCACCGACGTATAAACACTGTATACTCGGTGTGTTACCTCCCAAGTGAAAGTTGGAAAAATCACTCGGGTGGGACTCGAACCCACGACCTCCTGCTTTCTAGTGCAGATGTCTTACCACTCGACCACCGAGCTAATGGGATCGGTTGGCTGGTTCACATCTGATGTACATAGCAGCGGGTACTGCATTCACTATTCATAAGATGGATTTTTTCTTTTGCGTCGGGGTGATATTAATCAAATTAAACAAATGTCAAAATCAAAAATGTGTATTCTACTTTTTAATGAACTTTCCAACTATATGTCATTATCAATTCATGTCAAATGAAAGTTGGGGCCTCAAAAGGGTGGGGGGAATTCTGGGTGAAAGTGTCCCCTTTAAGTGGTTTTCCCTCTCTATCTTGTCAGATCGGCAATCATCGAGAAACTGGATCAAACGCCACGCCACCTTCACCCGACCACTTTTGGCACCGTGTTTGTCTAGTAAGACTACACCTAGCCAGCCATCTCCTCCAGAGCGACGGTCTGGGGGACAACCCTCCAATGATTCACTTAACTCTGTGACTGTATTATCAGGCAGGGGGTCGAGGGGGTCGAGGGGGTCGAGGGGGGGGGGTGTCTTGCCATATATTTAATCTGACAGGTTGGTATATGACAGCATCCGAATGCCTTGACTACGGCCGGAAGTATCAAGTGCGTCTATGGGATGTTGATTCAGTCACTTATAGGCGCATGCGTGATTCCAAGCCTTAGCCAAGATTTTCAAACAGGGTGGCTTTTCTTTTATTGTGTATGTCACAGAGTATTATAAAGCGAAGGAAGAAAAAAACTTCCCATGTTTTGTTTTGAAGTGTCACACAAACTTATTAAGTACTATAACATCCTAAATGTGACCTATAATTGAATGAAATCTGACAGTTGACAATACGGGCGATTCCCAATAGTGCGCCTCCAAGAGTTTGCAACGCGTTGGCCAATCACAACGCGCGAAATCAGTCGACCTTTTCCAAACGCGCATTGGGTCGACAGATTTCGCGCATTGTGATTGGCCAACGCGTTGCAAACTCTTGGAGGCGCACTATTGGGAATCGCCCGTATTGCTCTCATACGAGGGAAAAAATATTAGGATTCTTAAAGGGACTGGAATGCGCCAAATTGGGCTACAAAAAACATTTTTAACGAAATGTTAATTGGAAAGAGCATTTAAAAGTAGGATATAAACGTCCACACAACTATCCTCTAAAAATTTGGCGTTTTTGTGAAACCATGCGAGAACGAATTTTGGGGGTCAAAATTTTGACTGTCAAAAATTGAGCTGTCGAGTGCCAGTTGTGAATACTGCCGCACAGTGTTTGGCATTCTGGGGGCGTGCAAGAAGCAACATTTGTGTATTGGTGCTGTATGTTTTATTTGATACACACACAAAGTGTTCCGTAACTTGAATGGACACGGCTGGAAATATGTATGCATATTCAACAAAATGTCCAACACGTCCGATGTTATCATCCAGTTTTTTTTCATCATTTCTCGCGAACGGTTAGACATTAGGAACCATCCTCAATCTTGCAAAATCCTCCAATTGCCACCCATGTCAAAATTGGAATTCGACATCAATCCTCCAAAATCATCCGTTATTTCTTGAATTTGTTCAGTGACCAAGGCCTCAATCCTTCAAAATCCTCCAACAATCACTGTTAATGGATTGAGGCAGTGCCGATGACATTCAGAAGCAGTGCGGATCATATGGAGCAGTGTTGTAGTCGAGGCCACAACCTCCGAGGCCGAGGCCAAGGCCGAGGCCACAACCTCCGAGGCCAAGGCCGAGGCCGAGGCCGAGGCCACAACCGTAAGGCCAAGGCCGAGGCCACCACCTCCGAGGCCAAGGCCGAGGCCGAGGCCGGCTGTCAAAACATGTAATACGATATAAATCACTAAAACAAGGCTAAGATTATATTGGAGTTTTAACATCTTTTTATTTGAATTCACTGAGTTTTGGAGTGCCTGGCTTACAAATTTACAGCTTGCAATGGGTTTCCTCTTGTAGGGAGTCCGGCGAATTTTATTTTTTTAGGTAAGAAATCTCAAGTTTTGTATCACTGAAAGCAAATTACACAACAAAATCAATGGCGTTTGAATCAGGCTCATGGGTGTTTGCCCTTTGGAGATACAACAATTTAAATGGCCAAATTTTGAGTTTTTATTCTGTAAGATTTACATTATTTACTTTTAGCATGTTTTATCAATCTTATTTTCAAAACCTATCAAAATGCTTAATATCATAGGAATCCCCATTAAATAAACAACAACTTGATTTTTGAATCAGGTTTTTACCACTCATAACCAAAAAGTTTCGACCCCCCCCCCCCCGACATTCGCACTGTCCAGGCGCGCGCCAAGCAAACACCGCGATGCGACCAGACAATGCCAGACGGCCCGCCGTTACGCACGGGCAAAGCATAGTTCCAATCCCGCTCCACACAACGGGATAAGTGTCCACGCATTATCACTGTTAATACCGCGGTACCAGACAAAGTCTGGCAATGGCCAATCCCGCTCCAAACAACACGGCAACACGGAACATGCGTGCATGATATCACTCAGTTCATCAAAATGACCATGAATTCTCGGATCATCCGATTTGAATCCAATGGCTTCGAAGAATTTAAAGATCATGGCAAGAGGTAGGGAGTCCAGAGGTTTTGGCCGTATATCTGTAACCACGCAAAATAAGTCAATTTCAAACCGTGCTTATACATGTAATAAGTATCAACATGGCTCTAAAAATACAAAAAGTATCCTGGTACCACGAGGAATACTGATTCCTATTATTAAAACATTCATTCAGAACTTCGCATTCATTTGGATGGAAAAACGAATTCTGAAATCGCGCTTTCCACCATTCCGCAAATCGACCATTTGCGCCAAACATTACCGTGTGAGCCAGAACTTTCATTTCAATCACCGTGTAAAAATAAAATCTACTTGATAAATCGTAACTGTTTTTATCATATCTTTATAAAAAAAAAATGGTACGGACTAGTACACTCGATCGTACCCAGAAAGTTCAGACTTTTACTGAAACAGTGGCCAATAAAAAAAAAATAATTAAGCTTGCCGCTCCTTGCCGCAAATCATTTTTAAAGGTCGGGATACAGAGGCGAAACGAGAAAATGTTGTACAATACTGCAACCAGACTAGTCTACGACCACATGTTATTGTACGCAGATGGGATTGGTGCCAGACTTATGTAGTCTGGCACGTGGTAACAGTTATAACATTTGCACGCACGTAGAAAGCTGAAGCGCAGGCTAGGCGAAGATGCTACGTACGTGGTCGAGTACGTTCAATGCAACCATTTCCAGTTCATTTGGCGTACATTGTATATGCGTTCGTTTCACGGAACCCATTGCGGCAGAATCTCGAGGGTTTGATACGGTGAAAAATTAAAATTAATTAGAATAGAAAACACATCAAAATGGGCGGCCTCGAGCCGGCCTCGACCGATTCGCCGAGGCCGGAAGGCTCCGAGGCCAAGGCCAAGGCCGAGGCCTTGCACCTCCGAGGCCAAGGCCGAGGCCAAGGCCATGAAAATCGGCCTCGAGGCCGGCCTCGAGGCCGAGGCCGGCCTCGAGACCTCCAACACTGATATGGAGCATAATGCAGGGCTGAATTATGCACAACTGCACATAAACAATGCTGGGTACAGCCTACGAACTCAACAAAATGCATCCTCCAAAATCGACACTTTTTGCCATTCAGCCTCCAAAATCCTCCAAAACTGCCTGGATGATTTTGAAGGATTGAGTAGGGTTGGAGTTAACATGCTCTCGCGTGTCGTCCAATATGGCCAATTGGCTTGGCCTACTCGTTTGTGCCAAGGTTTCATCAACTTTTAAGTTGGAATCGTAACAAAAAGAATCTTGTTTCAAGTGTATGCAGTCTTTGATCCAGCCCCGAAGCTTGTAACTAAAAGGGTGACAGGAAGAGGGGGCCAAGTGACGGGTTTGCTTGACTCACCAGGAAATCGTCGGGCTGAATCCCAAATAATTCTCGGAAGTATCGGAAGGCGATGGGGGCGTAAGTCTTGAACCTGAAGTCTGGGTAGCTGTGCGCAGGTGTGATGTTACTGCCCTCACTTTCAAGATGTAAAAAAAAAAATCAAAGGAGTAAAAAAAGATGACATTTACACTGTATAACGGTTAAGTTAGAATTAAAAGTTCAGGGTATTAAAGGGAATATACATCATTTGCTTTTGCTGTAATTTTCAGAAATCGATGGAATTGGGGGGTTGGAAATATATAGCAAATATAGTTACACTGACTGTTTTTGAGGTTTTGGGTTCGAAAATGCTATAAAAACCAAGAAAAACAATCATTTTCCTGTAGTCTGGTTCCCTGACTCCATATAAGAAGAAACAGAGCAGTTTACATACATTGGGGAATTGTAAGGTCAGGGAACCAGTCTAGCTGGCTTGTACCCGTTCATAGGTGTGTAATCAATTGCAAACAAATGCGATGGTCAATTGGGGCCAGTATTTGGGGAAAAAAAGCCAGTTTTTCCAACGCTGGTCGGCCGACCAGCGTTGGAAATTGATACAAAAATACCACTTTTCTTGAAAATGACAGTATACCAGGTGCCATGATTTTACAGGATGCTTTACACTGTCATTCACTAACAGTCCAGCAAGGTATTTCAAAATGATTTGGTAGTTTTATCTTTTGATGTTTGCAAATGTTGTATTTTCCCTTTAAAACAATTGTACAGTAGGTTCCGAGTGGCGTTCTAGAGACCCTCAAAACCAAGTAGCATTAGAAGCAACTCAGACCAACAAAAATAGATCTTGGTTTCAGACAGATGAACTTTACAAGACTGGAGCCGTTCCAAGCAACTGCAGTGGAATTTTTCGGCCAAGTCACTCATAACTGATTCAAACAGAGAATCGGTGAGGCGTTCTGCCAAAAGTTGAGGGAAGTTGGCACAGGCCGTAGTGGAGAAAAATGCCCAAAAAATGAATGGGGTTGATTTTCTATTTTCAGATTTATTCATATTTGTAAGCTTTGATGTCTACTACACATGTTAAAGATATAGTATAAAATATGGCTAATAAAAGTGTTTAAAGGAAAACAATTGGAATTTTTCATTTTTATGAATCCAAACTCAAAACTTTAACAGCCTTTTTTCTCAGTGTTTTACTTGTGGACATGTCGATAAATGCAAACTTTAAACAGCCATTACTTGTCGACGAAATGTCCGATTGAAGTGCAACAAACAGTATCCTAAGGAGAATTTTATTCTCTTTCCTAAAACCCGCAAAACCCTCATTTTGACCTCTGCCCAGTTCTGTCTCATTTTGCCTGAACGCCTCACATTTGTCATGTACTCAATTCGACTCTTCGGAATAAATATTGGTTCAAGGCGACTCTGGAATGTCATTGTCACTTGGGTTTATTATTCACCTTGGAAAGAATACACTCTCTACCACAGCAAAGTCTTGCAATAGTACGTCTCTCTCAGGCTTAGCTGATAGACTGCCGACGGAGTGTCCAATGCCCAGCTGAATTGCGGCCATCAACGCAGACGAGCTCGTCTGCAAGGAACAACAATATCAGTATTAAATAAGCAGTGTTGAAATTTAGTCCATCACAAGTCTGGTCGTGAGTCAATCACAAGTCAATTCACAAGTCTGGTCCCAAGTAACAGGGGAAGAACAATCACGAAGGAATGCCTTTGTCATGGTTCATTTGAATAATTTATGACTTTATTATTATTATTATTAATCATTTCTGGTAATGAAACCAAGGATTCCTCAAAAGCGCCCTAGGCACTGTAGCTTGCAAGCCTGAAGAAACCTGTGGAGAGAAGACAATGAGAAGAAGTTACAGTTTTAGAGGTGGGAGGAAAAGCCCAGAAGAATATTCTGGGGAAAACCCACGGAATCAGGCAGGGACTGAAAGCCAATCCACATATTGGCCCAGGCGGGATTCGAACCCGGGTCACAGCTTGGGACTGGAGGACTTGTGATGACTTGTGATGAACTCGAGTACAAAATAACAATTGATAAACAGTTAAAAAAAAAAAAATCGTCCATCACTTTTTTGTGTAATTAAGCCACCATTGTTTTTGTCTTACAGAACAAAAGTCAATTATTGACTGACATTTAGTAGAATCCCAGACAAGGTAATCCTACAAGACTAAACCTAATCCAAGCAAGGAGGGGCTCAAATAAATTCAGATTTTTATAAAAACTTGCAAATTGTTTTCAATTATCAACAGACCATCAATTCAACTCTGTGACATGTGTACGTCCGTAGAAGTTAGAACGTCAAAATGATTTTATTACCAATTTTGAAATTTAGTCCATCACAAGTCTGGTCATGAGTCCATCACAAGTCAATTCACAAGTCTGGTACCAAGTAACAGGGGATGAACAATGGGCAAACCCTCCCCCCCCCCCTCCCCAGAAAAGCAAAATAAAAAAAGAGAGAAAAAAAAAAGAGAAAAAAGAAAAGAAAAAGAGGCGCGAAGTCATAGTGGTGTAAATTTAATTGGGGGGGCAAAATGTCCCTGCCCCCTCTAAAACTGATAAATCGAGAATATGTTGAGAAAAACAAGAATTTTTGGGGAAAAATATGTTTTGCCTCCCTCTAGAAAAAATCCTGGCGACGCCCATGATGAGGACATGTGATGAACTTGAATACAAAATTGCAAAAAAAATATTTAAAAATAATTATTGATCACTTTTGTTGTAATTAAGCCACAATTTTATTTGTCTAATGGGGGGAAAAAAGTTCATTTTGACTGACATTTTGCATAATCATAGCCAGCGTTATCCTAAAAGAATAACGTAATGCAAACAAGGAGTGGCTAAAAAAAAAAATTCAGATTTTTATTCAGACTTGCAAATTGTTTTAACAATTATCATCAGACCTTAAATCAACTATTTACATTGTACATGTACCTCCCTAGACGTTAGATCATAAAACTTGAATTTATTACCGCTATTTCGCAAGCATTTGTGGAACAGTATTGCTTTAGGTACACGTACGTGAACCATGATCACCGCTCCAATATCGATTTATCCAATTATAAATCATAACAAAATAACCCACAACCGTGGACGTATAATTCAATTAAATGTGAATTACCTCTAGACACTAAATTATTCCAAGGACCAAATAAAGAAAAAGAAAGGTTCAAAGGGAATGGACAGTATTTCTGTGCATTCTCATAGAAGTTTGGATTGTTTTTGTTAATTAATTTATCATTTTAAGTGTACTTTTAGAATTTTTTACAAGGAAAGCGTATTTGAACATATTTTATCAAGGAATTTGCACATCACAAATGAATGAATTATTTTTTATTATTAATATAATATCACCCACATGTACCTATATGAGTGCTTAAAAACGTACATGTGCATTGTACACGAAGCACATTTGTTCAATTGTACATACATAACGCGCATCGAATCCAGAGGGTGACACAATAGAGCACGTTTATTGAACACGTTACTTATTGATCAAAATTAAATATTCGTCTATGAGCCAGACAGCATTCATTTTTTTCTGCACCTTGCCCAGTTGAATAAATCGCAAACATTGGGTTGTTTGTTTTCCATATGTTTTCCAAACAAGTCAGTTGTCGTGGTTATAGAATCATACAGCATGTACTTTTTTTTTTCAATCTAGTTCGCTACAATTAACCATCAATATTTCATCTGCCTGTAAATTGTTGATGACAGTGTGATTTGATGTGAAGGAATATGACCCTGAAACGATCTGGCCAGACAGTCCATTCATACAATGAAGCATGACAAGCTGTACAAACCATGTGCACATGGCACAGTTACAATTTTGCATTGAATAAAAACACAGGTCTACATGTACTGGTATAGATCTATTGGTTGTAATTTCATAAAGTTCAAGGATGCCATAATGTACATGCCGCTGTGATCTGAACACTTCACTGGCCTGCATTTCATATTAGGCACGTACATGTGACCATGTGATGCATTGTTTATTACATTTCATGCATGTGTAGATCCATGCATGGTTCCTTTCTAGTTTTACTTTTCGTATACTTTTATGATACGTGTATATAATTGCTTTGTCAATGTGCTTGTTTCATTTGTTGGCCGAATAAATAATGTACATGTATACATGTACGTGAGTAACGGGATCAATGTGTTCCAGAATTATAAAATCATAGATGTCAGATGTAACAGGGACAGGAAAGAAATGGACCCCAAATTTATACATTTGTAGAATGACCCACATGTGCAAGTGTGCAAACCATGTATGAACAGCAAGTTATAACCTTCAAAATAAAATCTGCTAATACTGTACTTTTCTCTAGATCTGTCACCGTTATGTACACTTACATTGTACATTGTACATGTACAGTAAATGCACCGGTACATTATCTGACTGTTGGTGACTAGCCTGTGTAAAAGGCATGGCAGGGGAAGAAAATTGGGTGTTTTTTTTACTGTCTGTGACTGTTCCTGAAGATAGCAGGAGGGTTTTCAAATTTCTATGTTGTCAGGGAAACAAACATTTTCTGAAAAATGTGACTTTTAAATTGAGTGTTTCTTTTTAAAATTTCAGAAATTATTTACATGTTACTGTCAACAGGCAACAGGGCCTACTTTTAGAGTGAATGAGACACCGTACACTGCTGTAAGGACACCATTTTACACTAGAAATTCAAAATTTTCTGAAGCAGTTTAGCAACTTTACTTTAAACTACAAATTTAAGATTGCAAACATTAAGTACTTGGTTGAACATGTAGTAATGTGTAAAATGCATCAATAACCTTTGATTTTGTCTGTGTACACCCCAACATGGGGTCGCTATATAGCGCCCTCGCTCGTTCAAGATTAAGGCCAATTAGGATCAGTGTGGGGGGGGGGCAGTTGGGCTAGAGCTGCGATTTCGAGGGGCAGCTACTTGTACATGCATAGATGTTATTACCCTAACCTCTTACTGCAAGCAGAAGTAATACCAATCAATACGAGGTGGAAAACTTCATCATTCACAAGACCAACTTGATTCCGATTTTTCCAGGCCACCTCACCACATTCATGACACAGACTACCGGTAACGATCAATAGTCCAGCAAACAGTAAATGGACTAACGTTCCAAGCGTTCACGATTGCCGGCTGCGCTGGGATGGACCTATCGGTACAACCGTTTGTCCTGATGGGAACGAGACGAGGGGGTTGGCTTCACTGAGTTGCTCAATGTGGCATACACAGAGAACGAGGAGACAGAAAATGCTGTCTCTGTCAAAGATGAAATACTAGATTGCCTACTTTGAAATTCCTTGTCATCAACAGTAGACGGTTATACAAAATACAGTGGGCAGAGAAGGGCTGTGCATCGGAACTGGGGACCTGTCCACTGATGTCGTGAACCAGTTCCAGATTATGGAATCGGGTACCCGTACCCAACTTTACAAGTGTTAGTAACTCCTCAGACAGTGAAACGGAAAGGTTTTGAATGTCATTTCTGTCTTGGAATGTTCAAATATTCCTGTGCTGTAATCCTTTATTTATCAAATATAAACTGTATCCCTCTCCAAGTACCGTATTAAGCCAAACACTTGATAAATTTATACTGTGCATTACAGTCATGACAGTGTACAAACTTGACATTTGGTCTCCTCCTGTTGTTGAATAATTTGTTGTCTCCTCCTGTTGTTGAATAATTTGTTGTTGACGGTGTTTACGGCTTGTACATATGTATAATGTAAAGCTTGTTTCATCTGGAGACAACCTGCTTGTGTAATTCTGCAACCTACACGTACATAAAATCCACCTATAATGTAGAGTTAAACTTAAAAATTGTGTGAGTGCAATTGTGCATTGTTAGGTTTGCAAAATGCTTTTACTGCATAATGGCATGCTGACAGATGGAAAAAAATGCAAGTGTTCCTGGAAATTTTAATTGAATTTGTCTTGCGTTTAACAATTGATTTCAGAGTGGTCTTTGGCCACACAACATATAGGCTACCACTGTGTCAATGACTGTGTATTGGGAGTTCCAACAGTGACAGCGTAGTGCATTATAAATGCCACAATCCTCGTTGTATTACGACAAGGTTCCCAAACTAGTTACTGTTGTTGCAAGGTTATCAATTTGTCCGTAGGTTATTTTTAAAAAGTTGTTGTGTAACCTTTGGTTAATTATAAAGCAGTGACCTAGAAAACCCTGTGAGGTCACCTACAACGAAACTGTTATCTGTAGTTCATTGTCAAAGTGAACCCACACGTTTAATACCATTATGCATGGTATCCCATCTATGCATTAAAGAATAATACACGTACGGTGAACACGTACTTGAACAAGAGAATGATCCCCTCCCCCCTCCAAAAAAAGGCCCTGTTCTAAGTTCAGTGTCTTTGGTTTTATATTTCTCCTACAATACTTATCAGTGAGGAATAGCCTACAAGTGTATTTGAAATTGAACATATTGTACAAATAATAAATTTGAACAATTTTATGGTGTGTTTACTCGACAGAACATGAGAACTGGCCGACTGCACAGCAGCCGAGTACCAGTCACAAGCAATGTAAATTACATGCATTTTCGGCTGGTAACCTGTTTTTGCTAAGCAGATGTTTCTGTGCTTAATATTAAAGTTAAGTGCTTAGAAGTTCAGTAAAACTGGCCTCATGGGATACAACTATAAATGCTTGTCAACCGGCCATCACTTTATCTTTCCCAGCATGCCGGCCTGCCTGCCTGCCTGCAGGCCAGCTCAGCTACCAATTAAATTTCTTGTAGAATTTTCGGAGTTGTACATGAGCACGTACGTCTCGTCTGTTACCTGTAGTTAACCATGCATAAACATCAATCACAATTATGCAATATTGGGTGGTTACATCACTGACATTTGATGTTTAACCAACAGCAGTCAGCATTGCACTAATGTCATACACATAAGCACCGGTCTATCCAGTTTGTTAGTGTGACCTCATCTCAATTCAACCATGCGTGCTTCACACGGTGTAGCATAGCATGAATGGAACCGGAAGTTAACGCAACTCGAGCGTTTATCCAATGGGCGCTAGTTTTCAGTGGTGCGCGTGCGTGTATGACGTTTTTACTAACGGACCAGATAGTGACGGTAACATCTCTTCGTTTGGATCAAAAATGCGCAAAGCCTTTTAGCAGTCATTTGTAACGACAAACATAAGACGCATGATTGAAGATAATGAGAATAGATATCATCAATGACCAGATGAGTGCTGCAGGCTTTCCAATCACGTATCAAAAGCAATCAAGTTGGATTGTTACAATACGGCAAAATATTCAAGTCGGCGTAGGAAAAACGGTTTGCTTGTCTTATACTGTCAAGCTCAGGGATGAGATTGTCTACTTAAAAAAAAAAAAGGTCTGTAAGGCCACAAAAAAAAAATATTCGGTCTCTGGTCAGACCAAAGTTCCAGAATTGACGCGGGGACGCGGCTTTTTTTTTTTGTTTGCTTTTTTTCTTTTCTTCAAGCTTGGATTGTACAGACAAGGTGGGGTACTATTTTGCTTTTTGGGTGTCCTCATGTACATTGGTGTCCTACATAATTTGCCTTGGTGCTCTCAATCATTTGCCTTGGTGCAATTTCCCATTCCTTGGTGCTCTTTGGTAAAAAAAAATGAGGAGGGGCGGCAATAGAGGGCGCTGTTGGAGCTACCGCGGAACATTTTGGAAAAAAAAAGGTTGACGCGCATGATTAAAATCGCACGCTGACCAGAGACCGAATACTTTTTTTTTTGGCCTAAGATGCATTCTTTCTCGACTGCTATCTTTCTCTCAGATTCAAAGGTATGATTTTTCAGGCTAAAAGTCTGAAAAAAGGTCTCATGTCTAAGAGTTGATCACGTACATGTGCCTACATGTTTCCCACACCTACTGGCAGTATGCACAGTACTGGTGCAACACACAGCGTCTGAATATAATTGCCTTCACCGAGTGAAAATGGCCGTAGGCATATTTCTGTTTCCATGGTTTTGCCGCACTCTACATTCGTTTTCCTTTACATGTGTGTTGGGTGTTTTTTTTAGAATCACATTACTTCGTTTTGGCCTGTGGGAATAAGCAATTCCGTCCACGGTGAGTCCCTATCAATTTGGAATCGACAATGAAGACCTAAGACTTGAACATACATGTATGTGTGGGAATGATAGAGACATTTCGACCAGTGTGAAATGAAGGATTAGCCCTCTCTGTCTGGCTGGCAATTTCAACAAGGCCAGCCCTCACATTTTTTTTCCCAAACGACATCCACATATGGGTGTACGCTATGGCGTTTTGGACTCAACTTTTATAAAAACATGAGAAAAAAATATAAAATTAGAAAAAAAAAGTGAATTTGAACGTTATGAAATTTGGACTTAATTTCCCTTTTTAAAAAAATCCTCCAAAGCCTCAGGTTAGAAAAGGAAAAAAATTCGGGTGCAAAACCGAGAATCAAACCCGCAACCTCGCGGTGCAAAATCCTACGCTCTATCAACTGAGCTGTCGCACTGCTCGCCAAAACGTGGGGAAACAAATAATTATATACCTGCGTGCGTATCAAAAAAGTATCGTAGAGGGCACAAAACAACCATGTATACAGATGTCGTTTGGGAAAAGAAAATTTGCGGCCAGCCCAGCAGTTCAAATAAATCAAGTGACTGTTTTTAACAGTTGAGTGCTCCCTCCCTTCATAGAGCAGGATTGACTGGCTGTGATTGTTATGAAACCCGATATACATGTAAAGGTAGATATACATGAAGCTATGCTTTGACTGTAGGAGATTGATAAGCCAGCTGTGGACTCTTTGTTCCAGGTAAACTGACCGGGTCAGTCTTTGTGAGAGAAGTTTGGCTAGTAAAAGTAAAAGTAACCATGGTAACCACATGACTTGTGAAATGTAACCACGAGAAACATTTCTCGAACTGTTTGCAGTGGACTTGAAATGAGGAAAGTAATCATCTTCTCAGCGAGTTTTACAAAAAAATCCAAGATCCACCAAATGATCAGAGATAACTTCTCCAGGCCGTCTTCACTCCAAACAAACTTACCTTTTTGTAAGTTGTTTCTCCCAGAGTATCCACTCGTCTGTGGCCGATTTTTTTCTGTCTTGGAGTTGTAGGCTGCTCCCCCAGCGGACTCTGTGAATAGACAAGAAAATATAAACCGATTGTTGGAGGTCGTTTTCTCCGCAACTCAAACGAATGACCTGAGAGGTGTTTTTCGGACTCTCTTCTGGACATTCAACTTGCGTACTTGAGGCAAAAAGGATGTCCAATGTATAGATTTGTTTTAAAGTAATAATGTGCTGACTGCCAAAGATTTCGTTGACTGCTGCTCAATCTCTGGGCGGTCAAAATTGTAAGTGCTACATGTAGACGAAGAATGTCCACTTTTCATGATGACTTAGGATTGAGCACATTTATCTTTGTTATTCCCAGTATTGGTGCGCTGTACTTTCTACAACAAAATTTTGAGAAATAAAGCCGGAAAGCTCCAACTTACACTGCCGTCCATGGTTCCAGATCTGCTTTTGTACTTCATTGAACCCATTTTGACTGGGGAAAAAAAGACAAGAAAAGAGGCTTTTAAGTAACAGGCAGAAAGAAGAGTCACAAGTAATGAACACAGCAAAAAATATTTTATCAAAAAAGTAACTCCATGTTGGTTCACTTTTCAGAGGTATCAGGTTCGATTTCCCCTCTACATGAAGCTTCATTGTGTGACAGTAAGTCCGAATGAAACTACAGGTAACTGGTAGGGGATTCGAACCTGCAACCTTCCAAAAGTTGCAGGTATGAATCCCCTTCAAGTTTCAATGTGTGACTTATTAACCCTAACCCTCTGGGACCTTTTTACTAGGAATCATCTAGGCCTAGAATCATCCTCAATCCTCCAAATTGTGCACCTATGCTCCAGTGAAGGAAACCCAGCGCCTCAAGCCTTCAAAATCGTCTCAAACAGTCCTGCCTCTCAAAAATGCATTCATCCTCAATCCTCCAAAATTCTTCACATCTTCAATTTCAAACACCATTCATCCTCAATCCTCCAAAATCCTCATGTGCTTCAATCACCATTCATCCTCAATCCTCCAAAATCCTCATGTGCTTCAATCACCATTCATCCTCAATCCTCCAAAATCCTCATGTGCTTCAATCACCATTCATCCTCAATCCTCCACAATCCTCTTGTGCTTCAATCACCATTCATCCTCAATCCTCCAAAATCCTCATGTGCTTCAACACCATTCATCCTCAATCCTCCAAAATCCTCATGTGCTTCAACACCATTCATCCTCAATCCTCCAAAATCCTCATGTGCTTCAACACCATTCATCCTCAATCCTCCAAAATCCTCATGTTTCTCAAACACCATTCATCCTCAATCCTCCAAAATCCTCCAAAACCGCCAGGAGGATTTTGGAGGATTAAGGTGGGTTAGGGCAGATGCGTTCCCCGTGTTTTATTCCAAACAACAAAACTCCTTTTTTTCCTTTTTGGGACATGTTGGATGTTTGCAACCCTTTGAAAAAAAATATTAAAAAAATATCGGGTTTCTGTTTTGGGCACAAACAGATTTGCCTTGCAAGCAGACTAGCTCCTGGCCTGTACATCATCGATATGGATTGTGGGCTGGGAACAAGCCTATCCCAAGAGAATGAAATTATTGTCTGGTCACCAATTATTCAAATGACTAAAAAATGGGCTGATTCTTTTTCGGTCACTGTCTCATTCAAAATAATGTGCATTGTTCTAGTGCTAATAGAAACACTGCAATTAAGAAAAGGCATCTATTTTCCAGGATGAAAGTCAAAATATATGTAGCACTACTAGACGTACATGTATGTAGACATAGGTCCAAATCTGCAGCCTCCAAAAACTGCAGGTTAACGTCCCACTGCACTCAATTCATTGTTAAACTTACAATTGAAACAAAAATATCTATGTTGGTATTATGCTTATGCTGCCACCATTTCAGTCACGTTCCCTGTATCCAATAACTGCACTGAACGATTATGGCTTTTTGTGCAAAAAGGAACCAGACTATTTTTCCTTCCAGCCTCGCTTTGGTTACGTTGATTTGAAAGGGAAAAAAAAATCAAGACAGCCGCAACATGATAATGGTCTATTCTATGGCACTGCTTATTGCTATGATACTCTGGTCATTGAATTTATATGTTTTTTGTTTAAGGGTAGGACCATCACAAGCAAGAACATTTGATCCTACAACACTCCCATTTCTACACAATGAACTCTGACATGCTGACTCTGTGGGCATTGAGACACACCCAGACATTAAGATTTCATGTAGTACTGTACATGTACATGTATGTTCTTCATGTACAGTGTACCTAATACTGCAAGCAGTGTATAAACATATGTGTACATGTACATGTGTATGCTCTGAAGTGGGGCATGCATGTCTCTGCATAATGCTTGCACTTGACATACAAATGTACGTACA
This sequence comes from Patiria pectinifera, assembly GCA_029964075.1. Lineage (NCBI taxonomy): Eukaryota > Metazoa > Echinodermata > Asteroidea > Valvatida > Asterinidae > Patiria > Patiria pectinifera. Next base: position 4,722,514 of record CM057143.1, on the reverse strand, counting down.
TTTTTTTTTTTACATACTATGTACATGTACATGTACATGAACACTGAACATACTTACATTATAATTTGTAAATGTCTTGTACATAGTCTGTATGCAATTTAAAGGGAATGTACATGTACAACATTTGCTTTTGCTGAAATTTTCCAACATAAATGGATTTGGAGGATTAGTATGTGATGGAAAATATTGTTAAACTGACTTGTTTCACGTTTTGGGCTTGTACATGTAGGTGCTGGAAAAACCAGGAAAACCAATCATGTTCGTGTAGCCTGGTTCCCGGAGCCCACTTAAGATGAAACGAAGCAATGTTTAGACTTTGGGGAACTTTAAGGTCAGATAATCAGTCTAGCAGGCTTGTTTCCTTTTCACAGGTGTGTAATCAATTGCAAAGAAAATGTGAATACGAAAATTTAGAAGCAGTTTTTGAAAAAAAGCCAGTTTTCTCCAACACTGGTCGGCCGACCAGCGTTGGAAAAATACAATTTTTCTTGAAAATGTGAGCACACCAGGAGCCACGATTTTACAGGATGCTTCAGACTGTCATTCCCTAACAATCCAGTAAGGTGCTTCGTGATAATTTGATCATTTCTTTTTTGATGTTTGCAAATGTTGTATCTTCCCTTTAAAGTAATCCCATCTAAAAACTATGGCTGAAATTATTGTACTAAAGACAATGTACATGTAATTGTAATAATTTAGTAATACATTGTATATACATGTACTATACATGTACTACACTGTACATACAATACTACAAGTACATGTACATATTCCATCATGTCTTTTACAAAAGTGTGCAGTATTTCACATGTACAGTACATGAATGGTGATATCATTGTTACTGTTAGGGCCCCCCCCCCCCCCCAAAAATACTCGGTCTCTGGTCAGCGCGCGCGTCGATTTTAATCATGCGCGTCAACCTTTTTTTTCTTGAAATTAACACGGAAGCTACAACAGCGCCCTCTATTGCCGCACCTCCTCAAATTTTTGTACCAAGGAGCACCAAGGAATGGGGAAATTGCACCAAGGCAAATGATAAAGGGCACCAAGGCATATTATGGAGGACACCAATGTATAATGAGGACACAAAAATGCAAAATAATACCCACATTGTCTGTACAATTCACATGATTCAAGCTTGAAAAAAAAAAAAAAGCCACCCAAAAAAAAAAAAAGCGTCGCCGCATCAATTCCAAAACTTCGGTCTGACCAGAGACCGACTAATTTTTTTTTTTGCCTTAGGTACATTGCAATCACAAATGTTGCCATTATGCAAAGGTGCCGGTAGCAGTAAAGGTACATGTACTAAAGTTATCTTAAAGGGAATATACAACATTTGCAAACATCAAAAAAACAAAACTATTATTATGAAGTACGTGTACCAATCTGGACTGTGAGTGAATTAACAGTCTAAAGCATCCTGTAAAATCATGGCACCTTGGGTGCTGTCATTTTCAAGAAGAGTGGTATTTTTGTATCAATTTCCAACTCTGGTCTACACCCAAATATTCAATTACACGCCCCTCCCTTCAAAACAAGATAACACACAATGTCAACAGAATCTCCCCACATGTACTCACATGTGTACATGTAGTATGCACTGACAAGAGATGGACTTTGAAACAGTTGCAAGGCAAGGCAAAGTGCATGACATGTAAAACTGCGCTAGTAGTGTTTATAGGGTACATGTATTGTAATATTATAGGACGCAATGCATACTGGACCCATCCAGGATACAAAAGTAACAGACTACCCAGTAAGTTTTCTATGGTTGTATGTTTTCCCATGAAAACAAATAAAACATGGCGGCATGAGTGTGTTTATAAACCATCAAGACATGTACCATGGCAGCATGTGCGTATGTATTTAATTTATAATTGGCCCGATTTTACTTTGCATTTGTTTTTTGGTTTTTTTTGTGTTTTTTTTGGTGCTCACGTTTTGTGGCCCCAGACTGATACAAGCTCAGGGCCCATTTCACAGCGCTGCTTAACAGTTAGCAGAAAAGTTGTGCTTAGCAGAAAAATTTGCTCACCTTAAGCACTATTTCACAGCGTGATGGGAAAGAATGTTGCAACCTGACGCTGTTTTTTTCTTCATATAGGAAAAGGGTAAAGGGGATGAACCTGTGTTCACAGGAACGGAGTGCCCATCTCTCTTTCATTAGCGATTGGGCCAGACTCATATGCTGCTGTGGGGGGATCGCCACACCTCCACAGCGAGTCTGTTACCTTCCCAGCATTGAATAATGCCGGTACCCATTTAACACCTGGGTTGAGAGGAGTAATTGAGGTAAAGTGCCTTACTCAAGGGCACAACACGCATGGCCACGGTGGGGCTCAAATGAAGGTCAGAGGTCGCAAATAGAGGTCAGTGGTTGCAAAAATTATGATAAAACATGAATCTGGGACTGAGAAACATTTCCAATTTTGTCAGGAAATACTTACAAAACTTTCTTGACTCTCCACAGACTTTGTACACAAACTGCTGAAGTAGCGTCAGGTTGCAACATTCTTTCCGCGCGATGTGCTAACAGTCGCGCGTGCATGGACATTTGTGTAAGCGTGCCTTTTGCTGTGGTTATGCTTATGGTCTCCATGAAATAGATGGGGGCTCTGTTAACAGAAAATCGTGTGCTTAGCAGCGCCGTGAAATTGAGCCGATGTGAGACAGGACAGTAAGGTGGCCAAAGCGTCATAATTTGAGCCAGAATTAAAGGAGAACTGGCTTTAACATTTTGTTACTAGCACATATACATGTAGTAAATTACAATATATATAAACAGGGAAAGGACAGAAATTTCGGACAAAATATTTTCAACTTAGTTCAAACTCAAAAGAAAATCCTTACATGTTTTTATCATGTGTTTATGAGGAATACACTAACTACCAAATTAAAATGTTAAAAATGCATGTAATGTTTACATGCGTATGTATCAGGAAATCCTGAATCCTGAATGTTATTTACAGTTGGGGCTAGAGTGTGAATTAGGCCTACATCTTTGTTTTAAAATTGTCACACATCCTTAAAAAAATTACCATACATGTTTGTGGTTGACGACGTAATATTGTGAACTGACACACACAGAGAGCACATGCGAGGGCGCATAATGAATGCACACTAAGAATAGACCTTTCTATAGCCGATGCGTGGTTGGCACATTTGACCAACCACGGGTTGCCAAACGATGGAAGGTCCAACACTCAAAAAATGAAGAATAGTAATTTTATGATTACCAAACTACTACTTGATTGTTGAAATTACAAAATTATAAACAAAGTCAAACAATATAACAATTCCCAAATATGCCTTTTTCTTATGTAATGAGGGTGCTATGAAGACTTTTTTTGAAAAATACAAATGTATGTTGCCAACCACGGCTTCAATTTATGCACTTGCGGCAGCCCATACAAAATAGCCCTCAATGTTCAGAAACAATATAAAAAGGTCTATAACTTCAAACTACATGTAATTGCAAGACAGCAATGGTTATTTTTTACCTAATTATCCAGTTAATAATAATAATAATAATACCGAAGTCTTATATAGCGCACGTATCTACCAACAATTAGGTACTGAAGGCGCTGGAAATTATGTCTATTACTAGAGACAGGTAAATGAAGTACATGGGAAATATGAGAACCATTATGTAGCACCTTTATAATGGTTTACAAGGTGCTGCGGCGCATTAAGCAGCCACGGCCAGAAACACCGGGGCAAACCCCTTCTCTTAACGATAAGTTTCACTGGGATCTTTAACGTGCATTACACAACACACGGGACCTACGGCTTCACGTCCCATCCGAAGGACGAAGCAATAATGGTAAAGCGCCTTGCTCAGGAGCGCAAGCACCATGTTCCCACGGTCAGGATTCGAACCCATGCACCACGGCACACGAGTCGAACACCATAACCATTGGACCACAGCACCCCACAGTTAATGCAGGAGGACATGTAAACATGATATGGCAATGTAAATTATTGTAAATGCAGAAGGCACTCACTGTGAAATGCGTAACGCATAAAACATTTATTAGGTATGGAATCTGGGTTGGGATAATAGAGGGGAAAAGGACCATTTTATGGAGACCAGGTTTTTTTTCTGGCGGTAGTGTATCTACGGACGCGGTTCCTATAAATAAGGGAACAAAATCCACTTAATTAAAATAGACTGACTAAACTAGTTGACGACATTATAAACAGGTAGGCCTATGTGATAGATAGAACGCAGGGTTTGGGAGTAAAATGATGATGACGGCACAGAGACAACACGCAACCCGAAAATAAAGATGATCACAAGGCACCAACCGGCAATATAAAACAGCGCAGGAAAATTGTGATTTCTACCCCAAGAAACTGTTCAAAATTGTTCAAAATTGCAAAAAGGGTGTCATTAGAATTGAGAGAAGACTTCTTTTGATTGAAAAGGTCATTTTTGAGCAATAAAAAACATCTTTGACTCTAACTTGATCAAAACTAAACAGGGGCTTATACACTACACAATCACCGTTTTTTTAGGGTCTCTTATTAAGATCTAACGGAAAAAATGTTGCAACCTGACGCCACTTCCGTGATTTGTGTACAAAGTCTATGGAGGGTCAAGAAATTTTTAAGGTATTTCCTAAATCCTAATGACCACGCAGGCACGGCACTGGCGTGAAGTCAACTTTCTGAGATTCTGAGACCTAAACAAAATTGAAAATGTTTCACAAATCCAGATTCTTGCCGTTATCATCAAAGACATCATTTAGTTAAATGAATGACCTTCATTGAGATGATAATAATTTAAAAAAGTGGTGTCAGGTTGCAACATTTTTTCTGAAGAAAATAAGAACGTAGTTTTGTCTCCAACTTTTCATGTGAATTCCTGATGAACATGTCAGCTGGAGTTACTCAACTTCTCAAGCTAAGGATAGAAAAGTGGCATCGGCACTTTTATCAATGTCAAAATGACTCAATGACTCAAGGTAAACTATTAATTCCATTTCACTTGAATTTGTGGATTAGTTTCAGAGCCGAAACAAAAGCACTTCTGTGCTCTGGAACTGGGAAAACAAGTTGTGTCAGGACATTTCTTTCCCCACCAATCTCACAATATGTGACACTCTGGCAAAATACTTACGACTATTTCCCGAAATGGTGCGTTCTCTGTCCCGTTCTTGAGTTAATTTCGGCGGTTTGGCCGCTGCCGGCGCCACGGCAGCGTCCGCCATCTTCCTAGGGGGCCGACACCAATAAACACGAGCGCCTAGCGCCTATTCCGTGTTACGCTCTCAGCTCGTACGTGGTGGACCCGCGAACGTCGATGATCGACAGTACAAGTACAACCTAAATGAAGAAAACTGCCTCATATACTTTCTTATTGGTTGTTTACAAAGTTAAAATTGACGTCAATAAGAACAACTGTTCAATAAATTGTCGTATGTCCGTATTTTGCACATACTTTCCGAAGAAAATGCGTTTTTTGCAATATTGGGATCGGGCGGTCGTCCGTCAGTCACTCGACTTCATGGCTACAAAATACCGGAAACTCAGTTTTTTGCCTGGTAAACATGATCCACGCCTGAACACAATGCAGACTGAAGACTACCAGTGTATATTGCGCCCTTAAAATGTTATAGCGCCCTCAATAATATTTCACTGTTGCGATACGGTGGGCGGTTCTATATTCGGAAGGGGAAACTGAGCTTTTTCGCCAACCTTTATTTTTAACGTAGCCAGTACGTCATTTCTTCATGTATGGATAAATAACGAAAACAATGCGTGCGTCATTCTCTAATAAAATAGTGTCAATACGAACGAAAGTATCCTGCAGATACAATAACAATTTACAGATACGAAAATAGCCCGCCGATCCTGCAAATGATTATCTTCCATGTATAGCGCGGCCTAATTAAAAAAAAAAAAACTCGCCGTCAGTCGTTATTCATAATGTTCTCAAACTTGTTAAAGAATGTCTCTCATTTTGTTTTCTTCTTTTTTTTAAGCATTTAGGGGTTCAAACGATAATTTTATTCCGTGTGTAAGAAGCTTTGACTTTTGCATCTAGTTCACGAAACTTGTTTCGATTAATCAAATTAGCCTGCTAGCAGCTATAGGTGACGTAGACGTTTCGTTTGTTTTGGTTTTGGTTCCATAAAAAAATTGCACCAGCAAAGTGTAAGAATGTGACGTACATGTGAACGATCTCCCCTAAATAAATAGAGACGGTGCATTTAATTGTACACTTTTGGTTAATATAGTGTGCCTGATTGTAGGATTTTATCATATCAGCGCTCCCCATTGAAAATATGGCACGAGCCCCCCCCCCCCCTTCCCCTCATTTATTTTCGGCAGTACGCGCGCCTCCCTGAAAACAATTCTGGATCCACCCTGCTAGCCCCCGCCCCAAATAATTGGCTCTAGAACTGCGCCTGTTGTGTTGCACTTAATTATGTAGAGGCGATGACGTAAATCATTAAATAATATTGTAACATCTCATTTTCACCCACGTTACACTATTTGTACCGTAAATAAAAAATAACAACAATCCTCAACAATGCCTACCCGAAACGAACTCAATGGTGTATAGAACACAAACAAAACAAAACCGACCGAGGTTGTGTTTTCATTTTGGTTCATAAAGCATATTTTAGTCAACCAAATCTAAAACTACGGAAGCGTATATATATGACCATCCGAGTTACTGCGTTATACTGAGATAAAATATCTTGGAAACATAGAGTTACATCATTAAATATCTTTACAACTTGGTATGCAGCGATAGCCCATTATGAAAACGGTGAATTCCATGAAAGCCTATCATGGAAACGTGGGAATCTGTGGTAGGTTATCGTGGAAACGTCGCATTCCGTGATAGTCTATCATGAATAAGTGGAATTCCGTGATAGGCTATCATGAATAAGTGGAATTCCGTGATATGCTATCGTGGAAACGCGGAATACTGTGATAGCCTATCACGAAAATGTGGAATACCGCGATAGGGTATCTCAGCAACATGGAATTCCGTGATGTTTTACCGTGGCAAAGCAAAATGCCATGATATCGTTAGCCTATGACAAAATTCCACGTTTCCACGATAGCTCATCACGGAATAACATTCTTTCATGCGGATAGCCTATCACCAAATTCTATGTTTCTGTGGTAGGCCGATCACAGTATTCCACATTTCCACGATAGCCTATCACGGAATTACACATTTCTTTGATAGGCTATCACAGTATTCCACGTTTCCAAGATAGCCTTTCAGGGAATTCCATGTTTCCAAGATATTTTATCTCAGTAACGCAGTAACGCGGATGGTCATATACGCTTCCGTATTAAACCCTTTTTATACAGACAAAAAACCCGAAACAAAAACAATTTGCCAGGAAATATTTCACGTAGAGGAGGGTCAGGGAGCGGCCAGGCTATCAAACACTTGCTGAAGTGTAGCAGCTAGCTCAGCTCAGCGGCGCGCACGCACACGCGTTGGCTGGCCACGCCACGCGCGTAGGCCTACATTTAGATATATATCAAAAATAATGAATACATTGAGTTATTTATTCTTTTGATATGATCCATGACGCGTACCGGCGCGGACGGATCGCGGAGCTCGCACGCGGAACATCATTTCAAATTCAGTGCAGTCCGTCGCGCGTAATGGCCACTGGAGTTTCAGATCCTTCAACTTATTCAGTATTTTCAGGAAATTCAGTTATGGCTCAACTTGTTTTGTTCTGACAGGCATCGTTGAATATTTTCGGCATAAAATATGAGCTGCCTGATCGGGTTCTTTGATAAATGCGTGCCCGGTAAGTTTCGACTGGCTGTTGTGAAATTTACCGTGTCGAAAGTTATGTTCATTTTGTGCTTCTGCCTCACTAGAAAGCGATTTCATTTTAATGTTTTTTTTTGTCATGTGTGTCAGCTGTGAAGCGGGTCCTTCAGAAGTGCTGCCCATGTGTGTACTGCCTCCTCTGGGGAGATACCAATACCTTAAAGTTTATTGTCGTCAAGACGGTCTTGGGACTTGGCTTCGGAGGCCTCCTCGGTGTAGGCAAGTCTAAACAAAAGTGCAGTGATTTCCGCCCTCAGTAACGATTTTGGATAACAGTTTAAACAAATTGGAAATTTTGTATAAAACGTTGGAATCATTGATTAGCCTAAAACGTGTTTTACGAAATCATTTTGTACCCATATTGTAGCCCAGGTGGACTCAATACCTCCCTACGACGTTACGTCAGTCGTAATGCAATGAAGACGTCCAACCTGGGCTAACCCATATTGTATAGGCCTAACATTAACAATAATGTTGTGTGTTTTTCCTGACTATGTTAATGCATTTTTTAATGTACTCATAAAATCATCTAGAGCATTTCAGACAACGAATTCTATTCCACTCAAGAACCTACATTTTCTCATTGATGATATTTTTTTTTAGCCCTCCATGTCTTCATAATCAATCGCATCACCGCCCTACCAGAAGACGGTCGGGAGGCATTCGGTGCGGTCTTCACCCTCGTGTTAGCGGCAGGCTTCGCCTTGTCGCTCCAGCTGCGGTGTATAATGGTCCTCGTCATTCCAAACTTCTTCAGCCGTTACGGGAGAAGTCTTCTTGCATCCTTCGCCTTCGTACTGTTACTTTCCGGTAAAATTATGGGTGGTCCTTAAGTGTCACCAAATTATGTTTTAACCTCTTTGTTGTTAACGATCCTACAAAACGTAGCAACTTTTTTGTGTGTGCAAAAGCCCCAAGAATTTCTGCCCATTCTATGAGAAATTCTTTGTTGAGAACGAACTGAACTGAATTGGAGCCGTGCGCACGGCACGTGTATACTTGTGGAGGCTTTGATTGGTCATGGACATCCAATTATGCAAAAGATCTGACCAATTGGAAAGCTCAAGCAAATTGTGTGCTGAAACTTTGGCCAATCAGAATGACTAAAGGCTCTCCTAGGGGAGGATAAACAAACAGTGTTACTGTCAAGTGTAAAAGAGCATATGTGTGTTAGTGATGAGTGGATGAAATTGGATGATTAAAAATGCCATCTTTCTTTTAGGGGGGGGGGCCTATCCAAAATAAACTTTAGTGCTTTTGCTTATCGCACTCAATTTGCAACTTTTTTGGGACATTTCTACCAGGTCCTGTCAACAACATTGTGAGGAATTCAAGGGAATCTGCTCGCGCCATCCAATGCACCGCCTCGCTGACATTCAACCACAGTAAAGAACTCTTCACTCTCCTTCACAAACCCTTCCAAGATGCCTTCCAACATGTCGGGGTAGGAAGAGATAAGATTTGTATGGGATTAGATTATTAAGATTAGAGATGGGATTGTTAAGATTAGAGATAAGAGTATTTACGGTAATATTTTTTTTATGAATCATTAAGCCCACCTTGCGGGAAAAAGGCAGATTGGTTGGATACCCCCCCCCCAAAAAGTAATAATAAAATAATGTAATCATTTAGTTGGACAATACACGTAGTAGCATTTAAATCAAATTGCAAATTTGTTTATGTAAGAACTTCTTTAAAAAACAACAACAACATGTTTTTATTAAGTGTACTATCCGACTCTTTGATTTCACATGTTTTCTCCAAAAGAAGTGTGAGTTTTCAATTTGTAGGTTTTTATTAATGGGGGGGGGGGCGGAATTTTTCACAAATTCGGGCATCTGCAACCCACTGAGAAAGGCTTCATAAATAATTAATTTTTTGTAAAGTATGTATGTCATTCAACCAAAAACTGTTGCAAAAATAATTAAAAATAGCAAGTAAAGAACATCTAGCTCAACAGTATACATCTTTAATTTAAAGAGTGATTGGAATTGTAAATACATTCATGCACAAAATTAATGGGAAGGTTGTTAATTTTAACGCAGCCCTTTTACAAATCAGAACAATGGTTGAGAAAATTCGGCCATAGGTTTCTTCTGATTATAAGGGACGAAAATGTCATATTGCCTTTTACGAAAGCAGTACTGCCTCTTGCCTTCAACATATTGAAGTCTTTCTGCAAAGAGGCACCTTTGCAATATGTGATGCGATCAAGCTAAATGAGTCGTTTGTCGACCCTGGTCAATATTTTTCTTTTTACAGATTTAAAAAGAGCACAATCTCAGCATTACCGATGTTAAAACCGCATGCTGGTACCATCTTTATTTTTAAAAAAAAGTATGGAAGTTGGAACATCAAGAGATGTGATGAAGTGATGTGATGAAGTGGCCCTATTTTGGCCTGTATCTCCAAATGAAAGTTCCCGACAAACGACTCATTTAGCTTGATCGCATTATTTCACCCAATCTATTACCCATATTTTATGTAAAAAAACACAGGGCAAGAGTGAAGAGATTCAGGAGGAGGCCCAAAAAGTCCAACAGGAATTTATAGATCTTGAGGATGAGTTGGAAGGCCAGCACGAGGATGAAGAGACAGGAGAACAGAGGAAGAAGTTCAGTAAAGGGCATACAGCGGACAGTGTTGTGAAGTCTTACCTCTTCAGGAATGGGGAGAGATGCAAAAGTAAGGCTGTCATTTCTCACGCGAGTTCTGTCCTCGTAGCATGTAAAACTGAAATAAGCTTTCTTCTGAAGCATCTAACTGACCATAATTATTTATTTTTTTCAGTTGAAACTGGACTTATGACTTAGTGTGTTTTAACATTGAACTGGTGAAGAGTGACTTGAGAGTCGGGAGCTAGTTTTGGACTCTATCAATGCAGGCCTGATTGTTTTGCAAAAGATCCAAATCTCACTGAGTGATTGAGCTGTTTGTTCACCGTTCACAATGAATGATAATCGAGTCTTTGTGATACAAAAGTAATACCACCGAGTGACTTGAGACTTAGCAAGCCCTGACTAATTTGACTGTGTCTGAATCACTCGGCGGCTGGAAATAACACACAGGGTATACGAGAAGTGGCTGCAGCCACCACCATAGGCGCATATGTAATTTTCAGTTATAGCCAAGTGGCGTTAAAATCAAGCGGGGTCTACCCGATGTTCCCCAATATACATATGTTCCCCATACCAAATGTATGTTACCCAGACTCCTCCTTAGGGTTAGGGTAAGAGTTAGATGGCTAGGGTTAGGGTTAGGGTTGGGGAACATAATTGGGGAACATAGGTATGCACCCAAATCAAGCCACCCTAGACTATTCTTGATTGGGTAAAAGCCCAGGCACCTCAGCTTTGGCATGGTTAGTGTACATGCCTCACAGTGCTTGTGACCAAGTGTGACGAGCTATGCCGTGATTAGACTGTTTCCCGGCCCCCCTAAAAATATGAACAAAAGCGACTGGAAAAACTTGAAGCTTTTATTTGAGTGATCCTAATTTTAGACCACACGACAACAAGTGACTGAATCAGAATTCAGAACAGAGTGAATACAGGTTGCTTAAACTAAAATGTGATTCGAAATTGGACTCAATCAGTAATAAACAATGAGAACAAAATCGTTTTTTATTTGCAGCTTTGTTTGATGCTGGATTGTCTAAATGCAGAAGGGAATACGGTACACTGTTTGATAAATGCTGGAACGAGGCAGATAGCATAGTGGCGAAGCTCTTCTGTTTTCCTCTAAAATTTCAAAAAATGTGTGATTTGATCTACTGTAAGTATTCCATTCTCAGCTTACTTTTTTAATGGAAATCACGAACAATGTACATGACTTGTATCACACTACACACGAGAAATCCCAGACCACTGGGATGGATCCTGGACGCATAACCAAAGGCACCCATGCAGTGGCATAACTAGGGGGAAGGGGGGGGGGGGCAGTGGAGGTCCCCCCTCCTCCCCCCCCCCCCCATTTGAAATCTTGAATTGAACAAAAACAATTGCCTTCAGTGCCCCTATTAAAAATTTGTGCACCAATAGGTGCCCCCTAGAAGCTTAATCCTAGTTACGCTGCTGATTGCAACTGACGCTAACAATGGGTGCAACTTGTTTGTGCAGGTTAATACTAATTTATTTCCCACATGTACGTTATAAGGCCAAAGAAAGCAGAGTGTGTCTTAGGCCTCCCTGCACCGGAGCTCTCATGTATCATGACGAAATTCCACCGTGGAGTCCAATGACAATCTGACGATGCTTTCTTTTGACTTGGCTTAATTTGCAGTATTTGAGTTCATCTGTGATCATCTTCCTGAAGCCCCTTCCGGTCTGGGCGAGATGTACATGATACTAAAAGGCGGGGTCCATAACTTAGACACCAACTTCAAGGTTGACCTCCGCTGGCAAGTAAGTTTGAGTGGAGGCAGTACAGCGGAGTGCCGTGATCTCACTGTCTGAGGCATCAAACTCAAGATCACTGGGTATAATATTCTTCAGGTTGTGGACATGAGTCTAACTTGAGGCATTGCGATGTGATGCGTTCATCCTTGGGCAAGACACTTTGTCACCATAATTGCTTGTCCCCACCCAAAGGGACGGTACCTGTGAGGGCAGAGATGCATACTGTGATTGATTTTAGCTGCTTTGCACCAAAATGGTCGTCTGAGTATCACCCCTTACCAAGTAGCCCAGTCTCCTGTCTAACATCTAATATAACTTAGCATGCATGACGTCATTTCATTTCGAAACCATTCAGGACTGAGATTGTGATTGGTCAATTTCGATGCCGCGTTTTTGCAACACAATTAAACAACCTATACAAAATGCTACTTATCGTGGGAGTCATGTTTACGTATGCGGAGAGCTCCAATTACGTACCTTTAGAATTGATTAAGCCCGTATAGAATTCTGATTGGTCAGTTTCTCTCGGTCGTACGCAGTCCATTTGCATAATATTAATCGCCGAATTGGTTTACCTATTGTTGACCATGGTCGGCCTCGCCAGGGCCATGCAGGGTCTAACATAGACAACCAAAATGGCAGCATCGAGCTAATGGCGTTAGGAATTTGGGTCCAAATGGGTCCAATGAGCAGGGGTAACAATGATGTTGTACCTTGATTTTCCGCCTACTTATTATAGCAAAGTTGTTGTGTTTTTGCTAAACAGGTGACCAAGTTCCCTGACATTCTGAATGGCACTTCCATCACTGATCTTCAGGCCAGGATGGCCTATGAGATAAGGGTCCGCCAGCAGTGGTTTGAGGCCATCACAGTTCTGGCCAAAATCTTCCTGTCGTTTACGTTCATCCTGGTTTTCAAAAGGTGAAGTGTATACAAGCGGTTGGGGATTATAGGCATTTATGAGGTCAAATACCTCATGGGGCCAAAATCACGATATTACAAAGATTTTGAAGATGGCTATTGACTTACCTGGACACCCATTTAATCTGTAAAATATGGTCCCAATTGTGAAGTTGGGGAGTTGTTTCAATATGGTTCAATACTTGGTGTTGAATTCCATTCCGAGTGCCTTTGACATATTTGAACAGACAGTGAAGTAAACTGAAGCACATGTTACAATATCAAAATGAGAGTAAAGTCATTAACTCCTTGAAGAAACTCTTAATTAACTCCCATCTTTAATCCCTGCAAGTATGCCATGCGTCTTAATGTGTTATAGAGACACAATGGTCATCTATTTGGGATAATTTATTTTCTGTTGCAGTGCCAGCAACTACAGTTCCCAGTATCTGACCAACATCAGCTTTGACAATGTCTACCTGACAGCTTACTTCAGAAAACTGGACGCCAGGAGAAGAAAGCAGGCAAGCCTTAAACAAAAAATAAAGTCACAAGAATAAAAGTTTGGGATTGATGCAATAACTTCTGTTTCTATTTCCCCTGGATGGAGGTATCAAGTCCATCGCAGGTACCCATTTATACTCCTGGGTGAGGCCAGTACTTGTTCAGTGACTCGCCCAAGGACACAACGTATTGCCAGCAACAGGATTTGAACCCCTGACCCTCTGATTATCGAGGGGCGACTCGATTAAAAAACGTAAAACAAAATGAATGAGAGTTGCGAAAAAAAAGTTACAACAGTACAAACAAAGGAAAAGGGAAGAGGAACAATAGAAAATCCTTGATTTACACCATAAACAAGCATACTCGGGTGTCAGCGTGCATGTTCTTTTTGTCGTCTTCCCTTTTCCTTTGTACTAAATTTTTCGCAACAGCTCTCATTGACTTTTTTCTCTCTCAAACTTCTCACTGATTTTTATTCTGTTGCCGGTCTTGGTTTGCGCAGAAAAAGAGGACCCTTCTTCCCCAGAAGAAAATGGAGTCCAATGACATCATCGAAGCGGCTCGCTGGAAACTGAGAAGGCAGGAGAAGAAAAATATGGTAAGTGAATCTGTTGGTTTTTAAATTCAAAAGTTGCCTATCTACATTATGTAGGTTGTAAGTTAGTCCACAGAATAACCTCCAATCATATCGTTCCAAGTCACAAGTTATTCAAATGACCTGTGATACAGGAATTCCTGTGGGGTTGTCCTTCCCCTGTTACTTTTGTGATGGGACTTGGAGTGTCATGGCCTAGCGGTTAAGAGCACCGGACTCATGCTCTGGTGTTTCAGAAGCAACAGTGGCGTGGGTTCGAGCCTGGGCCCGGACACTTGTGCCCTTAAGCAAGGCACTTAACCATTATTGCTTCGTCCTTCGGATGGGACGTTAAGCCGGAGGTCCCGTGTGTTGTATAAGGCCTAAGAGAAGGGGTTTGCCCCGGTGTTTCTGGCCTCCTAGTTATACTCCCTTGTGGAAGTCTTTAGGAGAAGAACCCACCAAGTACCAAGTACTTGCGATGGACTTGAGTACAACACAGGTTTGAACGCGCAAATAATTTTAAGAATTGCCCGAAAACAGAAACAGATATATGTACCCAATCCGCGGTTCTAGAGCTTATATTTTAGGGGGGCTAGCAGCGGTGATTATTTTTGTAGGGGGGCGTGCTGAAATGTAGACCGGTATTTTTTCTCTAGAGACTTAGGCCTCCGAAAATCAATAAGAAGGGGGGGGGGAGGGGGCTCGTACCATATTTTCAATTTGGAGTGCTGATCAAATATCCTACAATCATGCACTATCTGCGCCTGGCCGCTATAGCGAATATTTTTTTATTTTTTACTTTTTTTTGGGGGGGGGCAATTTTTTTTTGGGGGGGGGGGATAAACAAAAGTTGTTTTTTTTGGGGGGGGGCTAAAGCAACACATAGCCCCCCTGTAGAACCACGCCTGATGTACCCATGTAATCAGCGGAAATTAGTACTCAGACTTTTCAGGCCATGCGGTTTCACTGAACAGAACCTAGAAATTGTCAGTTTTAGTGACGATTTCAATTTGAAAAGAAATTTTCCTTATTTTCTTTGTTCTTTAATGGCTTTTGAATTTTTTTATTGGCCAGGCTGTAGGCTCGATAAGACTCCTAATGCAGGTGATTGTGACAGTCGTCTTAATGTTCTTCGACAGTCTTTTCTACAACCTGCTGGATCTCATCCGGCGACACAGTCATGTGGACTATACCTTTAAAGGTGAGCTTTTTAATTGTGGCTCATGATTCAAATCTAGCTGCTGGCCATTATGTTGTGTCCTTGGGCAAGCCACTTCACCCCAACTTGCCTCTCTCTCCACAAAAGGAGTACAAATTGGAACCAGCATTAGCTGGGAAAGTATATATAAGCAGTGATGGCCTGGCGTCCCATCCAGAAGAAATACAACTTTTCACTTTTTTCACGCCGCAGAAATGCCGATTTGACGAACCGTGTTGGCTGAGAGCAGACTTTACTTTTTGGTTTATAAAATGAAGTAAGTGTACAAGAAGATCACAGAAAAAGGCCTCAATTGCTGTTTGAAGAGCTTCAGACTCAGGATGATCTAAGAAGATGAAGACAAGAACATGCTACGTTATACCAAAGTCTTATTCAGTTACGGTCTTAATTAGTACGGTCTTAATTAGTCTTTTCTAGGTTTCAACCAAGTAAAAGATTTTGTGCTGTGACTGACAATTTGGTAAAAATACATCCCCAATCAAGCAGCACAATGTACTGAACTTTTAATATTTACATGGCAGAGCTTGCAAGAAATTATATGAATGAATTATTTTTATAATCATGACTTTTTCTTACAGGAGAGCATACTCTGCGCCTTGCAGTCCTAGGCACTGGGACCATTGCTAAACTCTTCAGAAAAGTTCTGAGAACGTTTGACCAGAAACATTCGATAGACAAGCTGAGCACCAACAAACGTACGTATATACATCTAGTCTGCCATTGCCACTCTTAAAGGTACCGTCCATCATTTGTAATTTGTGCATTTTGTTCATTTGAAGCAACAAAAGTGCTCAAATTCTAAAGAAGGGTGCTGAACAATTAACCCGATGAACTTTCAGGGGCGTGGCTAACTCACAAACGGCGATAGGTCAGTTATGATTCTCATGTGGCTATTGTAACCAGCAGAGCGACCGACTTTGGTAGACTGGTCCCACACAGTCCACTAGTGTGAGTTCAGTTGAAATTTGGTTAACCAAAACTCTCACTCACACTTGTTTGAGTGAAATAGGAGAAACACCCCCCCCCCTGCAAAAAAGAAATAGTTGTATTTCTGTTTCTAATACCGATGTCTTGTCCTGAATTGTAGAATGTCTCCCCAATCCCACCCCACCGGATCAGGAGATGATGATGATGATAGGCAGTGTGCTATGTGGTGTTTGGTTACTCTTGTACTTGCAAGCCTATGGCCTGAGATTAAGGCATATCATCTGTGCCTACTTCTTCCCAAAGGTATTAGAGCAGTTTGTCTAATCTTCAGGAGCCATTTTGTGGACTCCTATAAACATGTACTGTCTCTACATGTTCTACATACCTCCCCCCAGGGCCCAGGACTGACACACAAAGGGAGTTGGGTCTTTTGTTGGAAACAGTCCTCTATGGGAGAGTGTTATATTACAGGGACAAATGGAAAACACCTGAAACACGACTCCAGTTGTTTTACCTTTATTTGTATTTTAGGATGGAGAATAAAACATTTTTGTCCAAGGTTGCCATTATCTGCGTCCAGTGCAGGCTCCTAATTGATAACAATATGTGTAAAACTGCTCATTCACACCATTATTCCACACCATGATTCCCTTCCAACATCTTAATTTCTTCACCATTTCAAATTTTGTCTGACAACAGAAAGAGAAACAGCGCATCCTGTTCCTGTACAATGAGACACTAAAGAAGAGAGTAGGTTTCCTGAAATTCACGAGGTTGAAGGTGAGACAACTCGCCAGGGAGCAAAAGTTGGCGGTAAGTACGCGTGGTTATAACACGAGTTCTGTTGACATGCAAAGGTTTTTAACCCGTCAGAACTTGTCATACATTGTATTACATTGCATTACATTACATTATACATGTTATAAGATGGAATTTTATATTATACATGTTGTATCTATTCTCTGATGCATCCAAAATGAGAAACAGTACAGGATTGACGTGCAACGGCTGTTTCAGTCTTGCATTTCAGAGTTGCGCCATGTAGACAGATACATCAGGCTCCGCCCACTGGGCATTTGGGAAACAACACGTGCGCCAACATGTCTTCAGGGCGCGTTTTACCACTTTTGAGAGCCCCTTGGAGGGGACATCACATGTACTGTACTGGTTTGCGCACAAAATACACATGACTTGTTTATCCCGAATGTGCACAAACCTGAGCCATAGCGTCTTCGCGCTTAAGCGTCAGGCGTCGTCGGCGCGCGATTTCGTTTGAATTTAACTTGCGATGGTCTCCCAGACTAATCCCCGCCTCCAATAACTTTTGATCATTTGAAATACGCACAGTGGATGGACCGGGAACCAGTCTAGGTCTCCCCCAACTCTCCTTGTCTGGCCGTTGAAGGGGTACTTGTACACGGAGCCCATACCTCACTGCCTGTTCCGACTGCATGTGTTGTAGTGCATGCAAACATGTTGGATTTTAATTAGCACATGCATGTCTGATATTAATCAGGGGTTTGATTGGTAAAGACATGATGGGGCAAGGCGTGATGGGTCTTAATATTGTGGTAGGGGTGACTCAGGTCGACCAAATATGTTGTGTTTTCAGATGGCCGAACTTAAAGACATATCATGCATTTACCTTTATTTAAGCTTACTTGCATTAGAAGAAATCAAGAATGATCTAGGTGATTTTCGACGACCAGTCGATTGATTGATTTTTTTTGGAAATACATTGTAAAGTCTTTACCACGAAACCGTGTTTTGTGATCAAGAGGTTGTGCATGGTGTTTCATTATTTTCTCAAAAAAGTGAGAAAACATCCATCGAGCTGAAACTTCAACAGGCTGGGTGTGGAACGTTTTTCTTCTTTGGATTTTGAGTGGAGTTATTATTGGACACTAACAAAATGCATAAAAAGCAAAAGATATATGCCTTCAATGTATTAATTTGCATTGACTGGACTCTAGAGGCGTTCTGATCAACTCTAACAGTTTCAAACAGTTTCAAACATTGATCTTTTCAAATCTTTGGAATAATTTGGTTCAGTGTGACTCTAGAATGCCAGTCTGTCCATTGTTTATCAGGACAAGATTGGCACGATGCGAACACTACGTACCCATTGCCCCCGCCTGTGCTGCTGCCTGGCATATTGTAACCTAGGACAACGCCAGTGTCTCATCTGCGAGGACTATGAGAAGGCCGGGTTCCAGGAATGCCCTACAAAGGGATGCGACTTTGTCTACTGCGGGGACTGTTGGAAGGACGTCAAGGTGAGGTACACGGGAAACAGCTGTGAAACGAGCGGAGGATTTCAATTGATATGTGCACAGAAATTGGCTAAACATGGGAGATATTTCCTCAGCAAAAACAGATTCTACAGGTTTATGGGTTCAAGTCCAACCTGGGGTTATGATGCGTGTGCCCTTGGGCAAGGCACTTTATCACCCATTGCTTCTCTCCACCCAGGAGTAGATGGGTACCTGTGAGGGCAGAGATGGTTATTGTGATTGATTTTAGCTGCTTTGCGCCGAAATGGCAGCATCGAGCTGTATACTCCCCAGGGAGCTGAGATTGTCTTTGGAATGTTTCATTGGCCCAATGAGCAGGGTAATAATGATGTAGCGCCTTGAGCACCAATATTGGTGGATGCATGCTATTATTAAAAACAATTTACCAACTGTAAGGTAAGCAACGTGAATTGCGTGCAACAGGTTCCAAGTTAATTTTAACGTAATTAAACCCATCAATGAAATTTTGCCCTTGTTTTAATGACCTAGCATCTTGAACATGTGACTTAATTGTGAGCCACACAGACTTCCTGCATACCAGCTTAATCTGCCGTTTTTCCCCATGCCACTTTTTTATTTGCAGAGGAAATGCTACGCTTGCAGGGTCTATGACAGTGGAAGTGAGGAAGAGTTCTTTTCAGACGACTGAGCAGGCAGCCGAGTCGGATGCGTGTCGTCATCTTGGTCTTCAGTTACACTCAACAACTGTTGAGTGCTGTGATGTTGGATATGACGTTTTTAACACCCGAGGGGCGCATAGCACCCAAGGCGAATGTGCCCGGAGGGGTTAAAAACAGCATATCCCACATCAAAGCAGACAACAAGTGTTTTGTTATATTGTGCCAATAACTCAAAAAAGATAAATGGTTGTAACTTACTGTCTGAGAGATATATTTAATCACTGCAACATCCTTTGATATCTGAAGGTTTGATGTTCTGCCGGACAGGAGATTGAGCGTTTAACGTTGCAGTTCTTTTGCGCAAAGCTAGTGCGGCAGGTTCCACATGCGTGCGCAACGCGCGCAATGAATGCACATGATATAAACAAAATGTTTTTTTTTGCCAGAAAAATATTTTAAGTTTACAAAGTGGTGTCAAGATAGAGTTGCGGCGTGAATGAGTTCAACTTTCAGCAGTTTTATTTTACTGCAAGGCTTCAATATTATATAACTGTTCAATAGTAAGCATTTACTCACCTAAATTATTTCTCTTTCTGTATCCAAAATCTCTGTTAAAGGGAATATAGATTTGCTTTTGCTGTAATATACAGAAATGGATGGATTTGGGGGTTAGTATTTTATAGGAAATAGTGTTACACTGACTTGTTTGAAGTTTTGTGTTTGCAGGTGCTAAAAAAAACAAGAAAAACAATCATGTTCCAGTGGTCCGGTTTCCTGACCCGACATAAGATGAAACGGAGCAATTTATAGACATCGGGGAATTGTAAGGTCAGGGAACCAGTCTAGCTGGCTTGTACCCATTCATAAGTGTGTAATCGATTGCAAAAAATGCGGACTAACTAAATATGGCAAACTGGGGGCAGTATTTTTTGGGGGGACAGCGAGTTTTTTCAAATACTCCTCCGACCAGCATGGGAAATTCATAGTAGTTGGTTTGTAATGGGTGCGTGCAAGCGTTGATACGACGCACACAATCGATGCACACTAATATTCCTCGGTTCAGTGCGCGATATAGCGTAGCTACAATCGGCTGAATGAGAACGTGTCCCGGATGCTAATTTTGGGCGCAATTCAGAACATGACTTGGCAACTTTTGAATTGAAATCAAAATCCTGAAATATATTGTCTTCTCAGAATGTACAGCATTCACAGAGCTAAAACTTCATCAGGTTATTTGTTAAGCACCCTTTATGTTAGACTTTGAGCACTTTTTGTTTCTTGAAACGAAAACAAAAATGTACCATTTACTCATTGTCCACTCTGCCTAAATTTAATGAATCTGCGTTGCTGCATGAATTATATCTAGTAGACTTAAAGCTACAGTCCATCATTTGCAGCTATCCAAAAAGTAACTGACAAAATTATTGTTGAAAAGCATACTCGGTTTAAAGATAGTAATGGGACTAAACTCCCTGTGAAATTATTCTTTCTGGCAAGCTGTCATTTTGAAGAAAACAAACAATGAAAGAAAGCCATTTCCAAATTCGGCGAGGCGCGCGCAAGTGCTGACTCGACGCAGACGTACGCACGGTTGCTACAATTTGTCAGTTCAGAGCGCAACATCGTGTGGCTGCACTCGGCTGAATGAGAACGCTAAATTCGGGCGCAATTCAAAGCATTGACTCGGCAACTTTTGATTTGAAATCGCAATCCTAGAATAATGTTTTTCTCGAAATATACAGCATTCACTGAGCTAAATCTTGTTAAGCACCCTTCTTTAGATTTTGAGCACTTTTGTTGCTTCAGACGAACAAAATGCACAAATTACAAATGATGGACTGTACCTTTAATACACAAAAATCATAAGACAAACGAAGCATTTCAGGGTAATTGAGGTCTACATATGAATAAATACATACTTTATTCTTACTTCCAGATAAATTAAAACTCTTTGATATCAATTGATTAATTAATCCTAATATAAATACTTTATTTCACATTGACTGTACATAGCATGCACCTTTTAACCACATGACAAAAGAAATTATCAGTATATCAAATTAGTGTAAGTATGATACGCATATTGTAATTTGTTCTTTTAACTTAAGTGATTTCAACAAAATCTGTCGATTTTTCGGTTTCTGTTTTGGCTTCTGACGAGTGCCCCTTGAACAAACACTGACAAATTGGGGCGCTGCCAACATGGGGCTGGATAGCTCAATTGGTAGAACACCAAAACGGCAATCCGGAGGTCGAAGGTTCAAACCCCGCTTCAGACAATTCTTTGTTCAACTTTATTTGTCATATTTTCCTCCACTCAACACGGCATGGTCGTGCTGAAGCCATATCATCACTTCCCTCGCAACAATAACTGTCACATGCTTTTCGTTAACTGCACTGGGAAGAATTAATTTCTCTTTTTTTTTTAACGAGAGAATTAAAGTTTACCGACTCTTGAGCACACTGATGATGCACAGTACCGTTCAATTCATTTTGTTGTTGTTTACAGATGGAGTACATGCCTTGTACCTCTGACTTCATTGAAATGTGTCTCCACACAGCAAACAGACTAATAGAAAATGCCTGGTTCCCTTGATATGTCTCATGAAAGGTGCATACAAACAAGTTGTGGAACCAGACACGGCATGCTGCAATGAACACCTGTTTCACACCAAGAAATTTTATCTAACCAAGCAAATATTTTTGTCTATGCGTCATGCCATACTGTTAGCATACACACCACTGTTAGGACACAGAAAAATGTGTGTCCGTACCACAGAGCTATATTAAGTTATTAGAGCGCTGACTCATGTACAAAGTGATGCCTGCTGGGCGCATGCGCATCCATATTTGTGCACAAACCTCTGGAAAACTTGAAATTTTGTACGGCTATTTGCATATCTGCGTTTGTATTCTATACAGGTGCGTTACCAAAGTTGATACGCCCAAAACCGAAATGCACGATCAGCAAATGAGTGTTTCATTTTGCTCTGCGCAAACAGCGCAACGCACGCGTGTCCGCTGCAGATGCTTTTTGCCGTGACGTTTTGTGAACCGTCATGACACGCTTAAGTTGTTTGCGTGTGTTCTACTTGCGCGTTGCATTTAGAGTACACTTTTAAAATTTAATCCATCTAATTTCATTATGTTCTACAAACACGCACATGAATTAAAAATTTCTGCACCCAGGAAGGCTTCAAAGCGTCTCCGTGCGCAAGAATGAGGAGTTAGCGCTCTAGTAATTTAATATAGCTGTATGGTCAATACTTTTCTTGTTCCAACATTTCTACATGCATCTTCATGTACACTGTATAGTTATAAGTTTACAGTCTAGGGCCACATAGCAAGGCACTGCAAATCCAAGTCCAAAGGACTTCACCTTCAAGCAAGCTTGAATCCTCAAGTCAGATTGGTCTATCCGTGAAACAACAGTGTGGTGTTATACAAAAAAATGAATGTTTACGAGTGCAATGGTAAGAATAATTTCATGAGGTGACCGATGGATTGTTGCATTCCACGACATGAAGTCCAGTGCAATGGAACATTCCATCTGTCACTGAAGGAAATTATTCTTTCCATTACACGACTTTGAAACATTCATTATTTTTGTTTATACAACGCCTCAATAAATCCTTGTCATCTGATTGGACAGAGCCACCAATCGCGTGACCTTGCAATGGAACTTCTATTTACCGTGGAATAGAACTTCTATTTTTGCGGTGCGCCTGATTCAATTGCGGTGCGAACGATTCAATGACACGTGATCAACGACCCACCAATCAGATGACGGGGATTTCTTCAGGTATTATATAATACCCCCTATTTCACAGTCTGAATTCCACGGTGCGTATCGTTCACTGTTCTGCGATATATATACGTTTTCCTGCTCTATTGACGTGAATGCGTTAACAGCTGAAATGTGAACACGCGTTGTATCTCTACTGTGCATCAAGTCTGCTTGAACCAAAAATGCGTTGTCCCACTCGCACTAATGCATGAACATGAAAACTGCAGTGCATCTGTGTTCCATATGCCCCTCCGCCGTCGGCCTCGCGGCACATGAGACACGGACGCACTACATCATTTTGTGTTCCACTTGTGCTCATCATGGGATAACTAAAAGTATTTAAGCCCAATACCCTTCCAGTTTTACTAGTCCACAAGTAAGAGAAAATGTTGCTGTAATCAACAAAAAACACCTGTTAGATATTAGATTTAGCAACGGATATGACTAAGTGGCTACATTGAGATTACTTTCAGAGCATCACTCTACAAATATGCTTCTAAAAATGTACTTTTCCCTGTGAATAAGCTAAATATTAACGACAACAAATCCATCTATAAGCAAAAAAAGTGTGATTTTAAGCAGCGCCAAAATATTTGACTCCGTGCTGTGTTGTTTAAAACCTCAGATTCAGTCTCACTACATTCCAACTGATTACAAATTTGTACAAATTAATCACGGTATCTTACAATTCAATGACAAAATGTATAATATTTTTTTTGGTTTAAATATTGGGGTACAGGGAGATTGGCACACATGCACTGGGCAGTGCATTATTTTGTTGTTGTTGTTGTTAATAATTACTTTATCATAATTAAAAAATAAATTAGAAGTATCACTTTAAAAATTAAACATATTCATCCAATTTTATCATCTCGAAATACTGTACAAGTCAACTTCAAAGCAATCCCTATTCAACTCCAAACTCAAACAATTCAAACTGCCTCTTGCTACTGGGGGAGGCTCGGAAAGCTTGATAAAAGAGCGGTTTGCACGCATAATTAGTAACCATCGTTAATGAGCCAACCTTTAGTAGCCATCTTGACTTTGCTCCAAGAAGCCACTAGTGCTTACATCTGTGAAGATCAGCGGTGAATCCAGGCACCAGACTATTTGTATCTGTTTTGCTAGATTTCATTCAGTAAGATTAGAGGAAGATTAGAGGCTTTGGTGGAGAGGAGATACTAAAACACCATGTGTGAATAATTTCTCAAGAAAGAGAATGGAAAGAAAGAGAGAGAGTATCTTGACTGACCCCCGGTCAGTATCTAGCGTTCGTCTTCAGGAGAGTGCCTAAACTCTATGGGACGATTAGAGCATACTGACCGGAACGTCGAGTTTATACCTCTGGTTCTTTTCAGAACCATTCTCTTAGTTGAGAAGTTATTCACACATGGTGTTTCTGCAAACCTTTCATTATTTAGATGTCATTCTCAAACAAACCTCCATACATAATGTAGTAAGGGTCGCAAGTTAAAAATAGTGAAATTAATTCCAAATTAATTTTTAAAAAATGGACTTTAAAAAAAAAAAAAATTGCAAAGTGGCTTGCCAGATCATAACTTTCATTTTTCATGACTTTGACTCAAAAATTATTAATGCCAAATGTTCTAATAACTTTTACTCAACCTGTTTATTGCACAAAACGAAAAGCAGCCCCGCCCAAAAAAATAAATAAAAATAAATAAATGATGATCAATATATTAAAGAAAAAGGGAAAATAAATTGACAAAACATAGAACAAAATCTTAAAATATTCTTTGCACCTAATCCTAACTTTGTTTCCATGATAGAACTGATACAAAAAACCTTGAAAATTATTTGTTGTTAAAAAAAAAAAAAAAAGGTATTTATTTTTAAACAAGCTGCCAAGATGCTGAAATGCATAAACTTGACATCCAGAAACATGGGTTGCTTGGAAATTTGTCCAAAAAACAAAAGTTTCTGTTAACAAAAAAAACCACCCCAAACAAGTATGGTGGCATATTTTCCAAATGTAATTTTTAAGATTTTTGTTTATATAACCAGCCAAAGATATTGCATTGAGTATTTTCAAAGCAAGCTTTCAAATCGTATTGCTCCGGAATTGGCATTCTTCCTGTGAGGATTATGACAGCATTTTGGGAGGGGTCAGAGAAAATTTATTTCAAAAAGTCTTGAAAATGTCAAGGATTTTTTTCAAAAAATGGTTCCGTTCTCTGTTTAAAGACTCTCATGTTTGTCGAAAGAGGCTCCACACACTTCATTATCCACACACAAACTATACACACATCATGGTCAAGTAATGCTAAAAGAGGTGCATACAACAGCTCGTGAATAATTCATGAGCCTTATAAATAAATCCAAAGATTTATCCATAATTCAGGAGAATCAAATCCATGAATTTCATACACAGTTCATGATGTGGACTGAATAAATAAATTTCTTGAGGTAAAACAAAAACCTGTTCGGGCAAACTGTTATCGCTTCTTCGGAGAGAACCGTGGGTTGGTGGGAGTCTCGGTGAAAGAGCGAAGTTCGTAGGTACCCAGAGCAGACTCCAGATCAGGGCTGTGACGGGCAAATATCATCCTGATGTCTGTGTGCAGGTAAATCTTGCCAGACTTGGAGCTCTGAAACCTGCATGAATAATATGTCAATAAAATAAAACAAGTTTAACCTCAGCCAGCAACTTTCTGTAAGGCAAACTTTGCTAAGGTTGGAGAAGAACACAGATTTCTATGAATGACTTCTTGGGGAGAACTCCTCCTGGGGAGAAATCCAATTCACATTATAGTCAATTCCATTCCAAGATTCAAATTCCAGGTCATTAACAAGTCAATTCCAGGCTAGTCCCAAGTCAAATGCCAGGGCAGTCACAAGTCAAATGCCAGGGCAGTCACAAGTCAAATCCCAGGTCAGGCCCAAGTCAAATCCCAGGGCAGTCCCAAGTCAAATCCCAGGTCAGTCCCAAGTCAAATCCCAGGTCAGTCCCAAGTCAAATCCCAGGTCAGGCCCAAGTCAAATCCCAGGTCAGTCACAAGTTAAATCCAAGGCAGTCCCAAGTCAAATCCCAGGGCAGTCACAAGTCAAATCCCAGGGCAGTCCCAAGTCAAATCCCAGGCAGTCTCAAGTCAAATCCCAGGTCAGTCACAAGTCAAATCCAAGGCAGTCCCAAGTCAAATCCCAGGCAGTCCCAAGTCAAATCCCAGGGCAGTCCCAAGTCAAATCCCAGGCAGTCCCAAGTCAAATCCCAGGGCAGTCACAAGTCAAATCCCAGGTCAGTCCCAAGTCAAATCCAAGGGCAGCCCCAAGTCAAATCCGAGGGCAGCCCCAAGTCAAATCCCAAGTCAGTCTCAGGTGAAATCCCAGGGCAGTATCGGGTCAAATCCCAGGGCAGTCCCAAGTCAAATCCCAGGTCAGTCCCAAGTCAAATCCCAGGTCAGGGCCAAGTCAAATCCCAGGGCAGTCCCAAGTCAAATCCAAGGGCAGCCCCAAGTCAAATCCCAGGTCAGGCCCAAGTCAAATCCCAGGGCACTCCCAAGTCAAATCCCAGGTCAGTCCGACGTCAAATCCCAGGGCAGTCCCACGTCAAATCCCAGGGCAGCCCCAAGTCAAATCCCAGGGCAGTCTCAGGTCAAATTCCAGGCTAGTCCCAAGTCAAATTCCAGGCTAGTCCCAAGTCAAATCCCACGGCAGTCCTAAGTCAAATCCAAGGGCAGCCCCAAGTCAAATCCCAGGTCAATTCCCATGACAGCCCCAAGTCAAATCCCAGGGCAGTCTCAGGTCAAATTCCAGGCTAGTCCCAAGTCAAATTCCAGGCTAGTCCTAAGTCAAATCCAAGGGCAGTCCCGAGTCAAATCCCAGGGCAGTCCAAAGTCAAATCCCAGGGCAGTCCCAAGTCAAATCCCAGGGCAGTCCCAAGTCAAATCCCAGGGCAGTCACAAGTCAAATCCCAGGGCAGTCCAAAGTCAAATCCCAGGGCAGCCTCAAGTCAAATCCCAGGGCAGTCACAAATCCAATCCCAATGAAGGCAACCATACCTGATGTGTATGAGGTAACGAAGTTCCTTCTCACAGTCATCAGTAAGCTGTGCATTGCTGGGCATGTAGAAAATTCGCTGACGTGCAAAAGTCTGGCAGTTGGGTGGCATGTCGGCCAAGTTATACCGCATGACAAACATCTTGACAACAGTCTTGTTGGGATTAAACAATGTCTGTTGCAAAAAGGGGAAAACAGGTTACACATTTCATTTTTCATGATTCATACATTTTTTCCCTCTAAGATTTCCCAAACATAATGATTTCAACCCAAGTAAAGACTCCAAGCTGGTTTCTGGACTAACACCACTCTCAAAAAAGTTACTAAGACCTATCTATATCAAGTATGATTGAATTTTATAAAAATATTTTTCACTGTCTGTCATGTTTGGTTTGTAGTACATGCATCCACTTGATAGGCTTCTTTCAAAACGGTGTTGGTTTCAGACTGTGTGAGGTCACTGTTTCAGACTGTGTGAGGTCAGAGGTTAGGTCAAAGGTCATGACTTACTGCCTGGATGGTTCCAACTTTGGGTATGTGGTATCCACGCCTGCCGAGGTGCTCAAGATTTATGTAACCCTGCAGAAGGAAAATTTTACGTTTTCGTATTTTATCACGCGTTTTCTCGCGATTTAAATGTACAACACAATCAATTTTCAGTGAAATCCAAACATAAAGTAACATACAGAACAACAGAAACTGGACTTTTAATGTCTTTTTTTTTTACAGATAATGCAAAAACTACCGGTATGCTGGCTATATGTACTGTTTTATACTTGGTATTTCGTTTTTCATGTGTATGCACCGCATGTTTCAGTGTTGCGCCGCATGGCCATTATTCTTAATAAAGGGTTTTTTATATGCTTGAGCTCAGTCACATCTATATTGAGTTCAGTGACTATCACGTGCTGTTTAAAACGTTATTATCTAAATGTACCTGTACATATCTTGATATGTGGGTTTGCACTTTGGACTCTAACACCAAAAGATCTCAACTAGAACACGCATCCGTACGGATGGCGTTTATTGGGTACTTCCATTGGTCTCCGCTTATCCTTGTTCATTAGAATTTCCCTTGTGGGCCAGCATTTTACAAAGACCGACTTTTGAGGTACCATTGTTCCCTTGGTGCGAGTACCCCACGAGGTACCTCTCGTAAAAAACAACATTTCTTGAAGTTTGACGTCTGTAAAGGCTAGATTGTCATCGACTTACAAAATATGACGAGGGAGCGTCATCATCAGACACGCTATAGAAGAAGGTAGTGACGGGGAGAATGATGTGTTTGGGACAGAATGACCCACTGGCGCCGATCTCCGCTGTAAAGCCGTCGATGGTGCCTAGCGGCTCAAGCCTTCCGTTCAAGACAGATTCCTGCCAAACACAAAAATGAAAGTATTTCAAACTTTAGATTGCTTTGCACGTGTCTGTTGTCCTGCAAAGCTTTCCCTGAGTCAGCCTCGACTCCATCGGAACGTGCACGTTACTTCACGAAACCCCTGGCCGTGAGGAATACGTAAATGACGCTGATCAGTGCGTACTGCGCGCGTATTTCAAAAACTGCACGCCCTGGCCCTGCATGTAATGTGCTTACGCGTTCCTGCACGTCACATCACGTACGAACATTTTTTTTCAAGACTGCACGATGCCTGGACCCTGGAAGCCTTGTTTTTTTCACCAAAAAAACCTGAATCTTGTGTTGTAAAGGGACAACAGAAGTACGTTCGTTTAATACAAATCCTTGCTAAGTAACGCGTCATCGAAATCTCATGTTTGAAAGGATTGATTCTACACAATAACAATTTTAATTTTTTAAGCATTGCGTCGCGCATTCAATAAATCAAATGCAGTCCTAATTTAAATGTCTCAAACAGTGGCACATTTAAATTACACAATTCCAGGCGTTAAGAGGCATGATGGGAACCAACATGGCGCAGCAAGATCGTACCCATGGAAACGAGGTTGTCCCTGAGTAATTTGCAACCCAATCTAACAAAACAAGTCAAAAGTCACCAGGAGCTACTTTTTTGAGTTACAGGGACTTAAAAACAAAATTGCACAATAGGAAGGGTGAATAGTTTAAACCCGAATGACATCCATATTAATCATAATTACCTCGAAATTGCCCAACAGACAGCTCGTTGAGGCTGGAGCACTGGTGCTGAATACCCTTGTGGCATGCGACAGTGGCGTGTTGGAGTTCTCAAGATCATTGCAAGAGGGAGAACTAAAAAAATAAAAAAATAAATTGGCTTCATATTCAGATGAAGAGAAACTTTGATTACTGTTCAGTTTGAGCTCAGTGGGTGCTTTACACCTAGGCCCAATTTCATAGCGCAGTTTAACAGCCGACTTTGTGCTTACCGAGCCTCCATCTATTTCATAGGGACCGTTAAGCAGTAAGCACAGCAAAAGCACGCTTAACCCCAGAAGAAAACTTTGCTTAAATCAGTGACATAACAATAGAAATCTCCATGCCCGCGCAACCGTTAGCATGAAATAGTGCTTAAGCAGCAGCATGATTTTCTGCTATAGCAAGCACAACTTGTCTGCTTACTGTTAAGCAGTGCCATGAAATTGGGCCCTGATTTAAACTGGCATTCCAGTGTCCCATTGCACCAAACAGTATCTGCGGCAACTCATCAAGTTGACCCAAAATAGTTATTGATTTCAAACAGGTAAACCTCATGCACTTAATCCCTCTGTTGCCCCCCCCCCCTCGACCCGCTCGTGCAAGTTTAGTTAAGATACCCATATGCAGGAATGCCATGGTTTTACTGCGGACATGCCGATTCTTATTCATTTACCTCTTAAGAAGAGAGCGTGGCTTGAGTAGAGATGCACAGTCCTGCTCCGTCTTGGCTTTCCTCAGAGGTGCCTGAAAGAAAACAAAGGGAATTCTTTAAGAAACATTGAAATATTCCAACCGTTCTTTGGGGGGGGGGGCAGGGCACATGCATTGAGGGGGATTATTCACAAAGACGCAAAGTATCTTTCCAGTCTTTTCATGTTGTATTTGCTACCAATGAACAAATGTGTGAACAGAAAACTATGTCTAGATTATTACTTAATGTGGCAAGTTTATTCTAGACATTGCTAACCCACCCCTCTGACTATAACATGGAATGCCCTCCACAACTCATTACTTATAATAGGAATACGTAAACTGTCTTAAGTATTTATGAATGTTGCTTTAAGATGACACCTGACAGGCCTTTGCCAATGGCAATTACACCTGTACTAAGCTATTATATTTCTTCTCCAGGGAATCCATGCAACCATACTGTGATGGGGTAGCTTGGGCCATTACAGGGAGTAAAAGGCAGTGCAGTTTGGGGTAGTACAAGGACAAAAAGTCGGTCACAGAATAGAAAACACTTTAGTGTGACTTACTGGACTTGAGTTGATAGGTAGTCCCGTGCTCGGATTAAAGACGTAGGTGTTGGAGCTGTCTAAGGATCTTCTCATGAGACCACTCCTCAAGCCTGATAGAGTAGGGGGAGAAGTTGCCTCTATGCTCTCAGCAGCTAGACCCTGATACGAGAAATTCACAAGTGGCAAGCTTGATTAATAACATGTTCGCATTTTTAAAGAGAGAACTTTGACAAAAACCGTCGTTCGCAAAGCGAACCTTAATTTTCACTCCCGTTGGAACTAAAATATGGAATTGAGAGTATAAGGGCTTCCATTTTAGTGGGTTGTTAGAAACCCTTTTCTTTTTAAGTTACATTTGTCTAAAGAACTTGAACATCATAGGGGTGCGATTTTAAAAACCGTGACCCTTTTTTGACAGTAATGCCAATGACACAGATTATGTTGGATATATATATCCAACATAATCTATATTTGTTTTGTCACTTTATTTGGCAGGGAGATCCGGTATTTTGTCTCAATTTTATTATTTCATAAATTTTCTCATAAATTAATTTCCAAAATTGTATGCAATTTGTGACATGACTTGTTTTGTTTGGTATGTAAATGTGCTCAGTTATGTTTCCCGTCAAGCAGACTGGATTCATTTGCTGTGCATTTTCTGTCCTTTTCATATGACACACTTACCTCTTTGCTCCTTGAGTTATTTTCCTTTCCCAGAACGCTCCTGAATAAGGACTTGCTTCTTCCAAAGACTGGGGTGAAAGGGGAGGAGGCACTGGTGCTTGTGTTGTCTGAGTTCCCTTCATATTGCATTGGTTTACGAAACGGTGCCGGGATATTGGCTTGAAAGTCGTGGCTGTCCAGGCTGAAGCCCCGTCGACGAGCGTGTCGGGGCGAGGACGTCGGAGAAGGTGTGTTCCCTGAGATTGCATTGGTAGAGGACTGGTTTAGATGGGATGGGCTTTGGTTGTTTTGGTTCTGACTTGGCGAGCAACCCAAATGGCTGTAAGCTCCTTGGACTTGATCCGTTGTCCACTGGTTTTGGGCGGTCACTACTTGGCTTAATGGTTGATTAATGCTTGGTGAGGCATCATGGCCTGCTGGTTCAGCACCACGAATTGCATGGGGGTAGTGCCGGGATTGCATTTCAGGCATCTTGTGTAATAAACTGCTATTCTTTGCGGGGGATTGGCTACATGATGTTGGAGTGTCTGTCCCACTGAAACCATGCTTTGGTTGATTCCCTACAAAGACGCTTTCCGGTTGGCTGTCACAATGTATATGGCCCTGGTTTCCAGAGTCTGAGTCCGTGGACTTGTGGTAGGATAACCAGGGAACAGTGGAGAGAGGCGTGCCAAACTCTGTCGCCGGCACGTCCTCATCTTCCTTGTCGTACCTGTTTGAGGTCCTGAACACATCTTGAACGGCAAACCCTCGGTCTTCTAAGGAGGACTTGGCCGTGAAGAAGATGCCATCATCCTCCTCAAGACTTGGCGTCCTGTCTTTCCAAGCACAGATGGGTCTTGGAGTCGACTCCCCTCGAGATGGCGGGGGAGTCGAAGTCACACACTCAGGAGACCCAGTTGAGCTCCTCTCTTGAAGCTTCTGAAGCTTCAACTCACGAATCCGTCTCTCCAACTCCACCGTGGAGAAGCTTGGCTGACCACTGACATAATACAGCTCACAGGTCGGTGTGTGCTTCCCCCTGTTGCTGTCCTCCACTTGCTGGCGTTTCAACTTGGCCGTGACTTGCTTCTCCTCGAGCTCAACGGACGGCGGTCTAGGTGGGAGGTTGTCACAGGATGTGGGCTTCAAAGGAACCCGTCGCGCATGCTGTGGAGAGTTGTCTCTCAACTTTGGTAACCTCGGCCCTTTCTTCTCGGGACGGACTGGAGATGCATCTCTGGGTTCTGGGAGCAAGACTCGCAGCTTCTGGGCAGCGGTTGCATTTCTCTGTCTCATCTTTTCCTCCTGGACTGCAGGGAGCGACGCTGCCCCCGTGCTAGAACCCTGCTTCACCCTCTGGTCATGCTTCTGCCTACGCTCCTCTTTCAGCTCCTCGCCACTCCGCTGATCCCGTTCTCTGCTCGGGTTGACAAAAGCGTATCTAAACTCTCTGTCATCATCATCGTCATCTTTCTCCTTCCCATCTCCACGACCCTTCCCGATGGTTCCATCGTTGGCTGAATGCTCCGCATTGTAGCATGGAAGAAAGGGGATGGTTTGGGTGCGAGGTAGAGAGGCGACGGTAACCCGTAGACTGGATGACTTGGACAGGTTCAGGATGGGGAAGGTGTGCACCTCAGGGGTGGAAGAAAAGCTGGTAGGAAAAGACTCCCCTGGAGCACAGACCCTGCACACAAACATGAGCCAAAGATAATCAATATCAGTTTTCTTTTATAGATGACGTAGTAAAAAAAAGTCAGAACATGGGTAGGAAGTTGTATCATTCTAATTTCACTTCTGTGGTTTAATGGTTAAAAAGACAATTCTGGAGGAAAAAAAATCTTGCTACTGCAAAAAATCTTATCCTCTTTAAGACAGTGCTTGCCTGTGTTGGGTGGCCAATCCGACATGACATTATTCTGCCATCGTTTGACTCTCAATGTCTAGTGCTTTCATCTTCCTAAGAATATCTAATTTGGAGTATGCATGTGCATAGTTTCACACAATGACCACAAAGTGACATTATTCGAAGCCAGTTAATGGCACTTTAATACTCGGAGAGTATGGGAATAAAGGTAATGACTAACAACTGCAAGCATCGTTGTGAGAAATACATGTAAACTTTGCCAAAGAAGTTAACAAAATGCAAACATTACATTGTAGTAGTTGAGATACTTGTGACGGATCACAAGTAAATCATGATGGACTTGTGATTGACTTGTAATTGACTTGTGATGAATTTGTGATGACTTGTGAATGACTTGTGATGAATTTGTGATTTGACTTGTGATTGACTTGTAATTGATTTGTGATGAATTTGTGATGACTTGGGAATGACTTGGGAATGACTTGTGATGGACGTGTGATGACTTGTGATGAATTTGTGAAGACTTGTGAATGACTTGTGATGAATTTGTGATGACTTGTGATGAATTTGTGATAGACTTGTGATGGACTTGTGATGAATTTGTGATTGACTTGTGATGGACTTGTGATTGACTTGTGATGACTTGTGATGAATTTGTGATGACTTGTGATTGACTTGTGATTGACCTAAATGACTTGGGATCCATCACAAGCACCACAATGGCAAACAAGCACCACAATAGCAAACAATGAATGCACAAAGTCTGACCTGTAGACAATATTCTTTGGTAATCTTCCCTGTGTGGAGCTGAGCCAAGCACTGATCTGAGAGAAGTGCAAGAAGGACCTGACGGCCTGGAAGAGTAGATGACTGTGACAATGACCATCAGGGAACCTGTGGGATAAACACACAGATATCATCAATATATAGTTGATCAAATTGGGGTGCAAAGAATGACATACTAAGATATGCTGTACATGTACATGTACACCCAGTTTCCCAGGACTATTAGATCCAGGTAGACAAGATTTGAATGACTAATGCAATGTAAAAACTTGAGTGAACTTTGACCTTTTGTTGGTCATAACTAATTTACCTTATCTGCCAGACTGAACGACATTGACCAATGACATAGGGGTCAATTTTTTTTAAAAATGTTCACATGAGAACGAATGGGGTGGCCTGACCTCATATCACATGTGAATATGAGGACGGGCAATGCCCTCGGTGATGTTGATATCTTATTGTTTGCTATGCACACTGACGAATAACGGTAGTGTGATCGGCCTACATGTACTTTTCCAGTAAGTTTCGCATTAGGCCAAAAAAAAAAAGTCTCCGGTTTCTGGTATGGAGCTTGCCCAAAAATTGGTGAGGCGACGCAGCTTTTTGTTTTTTTTACCTGATTTTTTTGCTTCAAATGTCGGCTGATGACTGCAAATGGTGCCTGACTAAACTTAGTGCAAAAATATGGGAGTCCAGAGAGGCCACATACAGTGTAAAGCTTATTCTCGACCATAACCCAATCTAAAAACACGTTAAAATCGTGCAGCAGCAGGATTCCAGTCAAACCAGTGAGTTTGGCAGTTTTGAGACGTCATCTTTCATTGAAAAAAAAACTTTTTTATTTTGCCGACGCGCATGGCTAGGGCAACGCGCGCGCATACCAGAAACCGGAGACTTTTTTGGGGGGGCCTTACGTGGAACACAGTGTCATTTCATAAGTTGACCCTTGCATCACACAACAATTGGCCAACCGCAAGTTGGACTAGAAATCCAGAGACAAGAGTTGGACAAGAGCTGGTGTTAGATTCAAAATCTGCCCTGAGATTTTGGTTTTGTGTTCAGACAAAGAGCAAGGCAGGATAGGACAAGTAAAGATCGGGGCAAGGAACGGAGTAGGGTACAAAGAGACCATAAGATATAATCTTATTGTATTTGGTCAGGTGTGAATCACCTTTTGGGTAACAGCTGCACAATCCACTGTTCAAGAAGCAGATGAGACGAGGGCTGGTCCAGGGCCTGTGCCGTCTCCTCAATGGAGCTCATCATCTCTATGTCTTCCTGGTCCTCCAGGCAGCAGTCCGGGTAGAGCAAGACCTCCACGGACATCGGGATGTTGTTGAGACATAGGAAGCAGATGTAGGAATGAGCAGCTTCTATTTGCTTGCACTACATGAGACAGAGAGAAAGATTTGTGCAGGATGTTAATTTTATGTCACAGCCCAGTTTGTTGGAAAAGGAAAAAAACTGTATGGGCTCCGTGCGCCAACAAGAGAGGGCGTTTTTTACTGGTTCGTGCACGTTTGGCGTGAAGTACGCACCAATTAGTTTATTCTGAATGTGCACAAAGCCATGGCATCTTCCCGTGAACGTCAGGCGTCATCAGCGATGCGTTCCAATGCCTCTTCTGATGTCTCCCCCAACTCTCCCTTTCTTGCCGTTGAGGGGGGTACTTGTGCACGGAGCCCATGGCCGTCAAAGGGTCATTCAATAAAGTTAGGGTCCGAAGTGTGACATTTTTCCTGTCCCTGTTACCTTGGTACTTTGTCATTTGCCACTCAAGTATCATTAAGAATGACTTCAAACAATTTTCTATTAGTTGGGTAGGTAGTTTGCTATTCATAATAACTCTTGGACGATGACTGCATTGAGGAGTGCATGAGAATTATAAAATCATAGATGTCAGATCTGTGTAACAGGGACAGGAAAAAAACAATTATAGAATGATCCCTACTCAACTGGATAAAACAATAACTCAATTTCATTTTATGAAATAAAAAGTTTGGCAAGAATTTCTTTCTCCTACGTCTTGTGCTGTCATTGTTCAAAATTGATTATCTGTGTTTTAAAATTAACATTAAAAAATCAAGAATGAATCCTATTTAAGCAAATCTGGCTAAACTTAAAACTAATCATAAAAGGGAATCATGGTTGAAAGTATTACACATCCAACAAAAATACCCAAGTCTAAAAACAAAAGTAATGATGTAAATTCTAAATTAAGTGTACTACGTGAGCCGTAAAAAAACCGCATCTGAAAATGAAAGTAAATTTAATCCGAGAGTTCATTATTGCCGGCTCCAGTTTAGTAACTTGATACAGAGCCAGCAGAACTTGAATGCTACGTGTACTTTGATGAATTAGGGTAGTGCAAATTTATATCACAGTTTATTAATAAGCTCCGTGGGATGTATGTGAGATACAGTTTATCATACTACCTCTGTGGGATATGGGGCATGAAAGGGAGTACATGAAAGCAGAAGGGACCGGGGGTTGGTCGCAACATGTCAAATTGAGAAATAAATAATTGAGAAATAAATCAATTGGGAATGCTGCCACTGGTTGGAAATTACAGAGCAAGAGGTTCAGGATAATGAACAAGATTTAAAAAGTGGAAATATAAATAGACACAACTAGTACTCTTACTTGTTTTCAAAATTGTTTAGTGTACGCCTAAAAAATTGAACCTCAACAAATGGTTTGGGTCTTCGGATCAGCTGATCCTGAATAAGTTAAGGAACCATGGCTATTATGTGTCATACATTTTATAGCTCCATGGCATGACCACGGCTATGCGCACATGCACACGTACGCCATAACCGAATTGATTTTTTTGTAAAAGCCGCCGACAAAACTAATGAAAGGACAACTTTGGAAACGAAGGTCAAACTCTGACAGTACAGCTATGGAACTTGAATTTGACAGGATGTGACAGCTTATAGGCTTGCAATTTAGAATTTTTTTTTTAATGCTGGTACAGTGTCAGAACTAATATCCTATCACTTGCAAATTTCAAGTACATGTACATGGGCATACATGTACATGTAGCAGAAGTACATTTGTATCATACAAATGTACTGCATTCACCTGTGTCATCTACATGTATATTCACAGTTTATACATAATGGTATGTGTGTGTTTACATACTGGATATTTATGTGAAGTACATGTACAAAATGTACATGTGGATGTATTTTTCCTTATACATACAGGTAGACATTGAAACATACATAGTACTCAGACAGGCAACTGGGAATTAAGAAAAACGAGGAAATTTCTGACCACACAAGACTTTGTGCAGTGTTTTTCAATTTGTAATGGCATTCATGAGAAGTAAAAAACGAGGAAATCAGCGGATCCGAGGAAAAGTTGCATGCCTGAGTACTGCTGTAATGACCATGGAGCTATAAAATGTATGACACATGTTTTTTGATATGAATATCACGTCAACACTTGGCTTGCATATGAAACCAAAAACAGCATTAGTCATATTTGTATATGGGTTGGGTCACTGGAGTTAACCTGTGTATACACTGTAACACCCAAACACGCGGAGAGCTCAAAGTGGGAAAAACAGGTATTCTACATACAATGCAAAGTCAAGGTTTAGACTCCTCCACACAGTGTAGGAATGTTTGTCTTTGTTTGGCACAAGTACGATGATCGGCATACCACAACAAAATAATAATGTCTTCTGAGTACAGTAACCTTTCACGTTCATGCATAAAAGAAGTATTATTTTGACACACGCACACACGCACCCACGTTTGTTTATGGTGTAAATTGAGGATTTTCTTTTGTTCCTCTTCCCTTTTCCTTTGTCTATACTTTGACTTTTCGCAACATTTTCATTGGTTTTGTACACATTTCCAACCGAGGAGTCCTCGATTCGGTTTCTGTCCTCGATTTACACCATAATTAAACACGCAAGTGCATACATACAGTTAAAGTATGTTTTCAGGTGCAGTTTGCTGTGCTGAGCCAGAATACTGAAATGACAATTAAAATTTAAGACTGAGGACAACTATGTAAAGGGAAAACAGAATTCTATTTACATAATTCTCTGTTATCGGAACCTAAACCAAGTGGCATACTATATATATACAGTATGCTGCTGCGTGTGCCTACATGTGCTTTTATGGGGCATTTGCAAAATCTATTTGCCAGCTTTGAGGATTTCAGGACTTCAGATTAAGCAGGACATTGTAACTTTCTTGAATCAACAATAATTTACACCACACAAGAAAGGTAATGGGCTGATATAGCATATAAGTCATGTAAGTACTTCACACAATATGAGACACTGGGCAAAACTTGCAATTACCGTACCTAAACCAAGGCAAATTGAAACAATCTATAGGGCCAGAATGTGTCACCATGTTATTAAAAGATAACTGTTCAGGGACCAGATGGTGGCTTCTTTGTGTAATTTGGTGATGCAGAAACTAATCTTAACTGAGTGAGTCAGTGGTGACTAGTCAAGGCGTAATGATTGAATGATATGTAGAGGCATGGAGCTAGGACCATGTAGAGGTGAAGCACAGAGCAGTGCTTTACAGCTTAAAGGGAAAATACAACATTTGCAAACATCAAAAAATAAAACTACCAAATCATTTTGAAAAACCTTGCTGGACTGTTAGTGAATGACAGTGTAAAGCATCCTGTAAAATCATGGCACCTGGTATACTGTCATTTTCAAGAAAAGTGGTATTTTTGTATCAATTTCCAACGCTGATCGGCCGATCAGCTTTGGAAAAAACTGGCTTTTTTCAAATACTGGCCCCAATTGACCATCGCACTTGTTTGCAATCGATTACAAACCTATGAACGGGTACGAGCCAGCTAGACTGGTTCCCTGACCTTACAATTCCCCAATGTATGTAAACTGCTCTGTTTCTTCTTACACGTATATGGAGTCAGGGAACCAGACTACAGGAAAATGATTGTTTTTCTTAGTTTTTATAGCATTTTCGAACCCAAAACCTCAAAAAAGTCAATGTAAATATATTTGCTATATATATTTCCAACCCCCCAATTCCATCCATTTCTGAAAATTACAGCAAAAGCAAATGATGTATATTCCCTTTAACACAAGGCAAAGAGCAGTTCATGTCTACGTCTCACTGCCTGGTGGCAAAAAAATGGGGGATCTTATTATGTACAGGCTGAATACATGTAACAAGAGATGCTGGAGAATTAATTAATTTGTCATGTGAAAGCATGCAAATGATGTCAAGCTTGTCATGATATAGTACATTTGAAAACAATCCCCAACTGGTAATTTGCTTCTGTTTTGGCATCATGTGAAGAGGGTTTTAACACTCAGTTTGCCTAGTTGAGGTGGACCCGAAAGGATGTTATTTGCATTCAGTGACTCTGTTGGGGAGTCAGTCAGTCAGTCAGTCAGTCAATGGACAGTGGGCTACTCCTCTCTCAGTCTCAGACTCAAAAACTCATCAGCGATTGACTAGACACATGCACACACGAATGAAGGTTTCATGAAAAGCGTCTGTGCAAATATTCCTACATAATGTACGGTACATGTACATTGTACCAGGTAGGTCTCAAGTGGAAACAAGATCAATAGAACCTATGGAGGAATAAGAACACAACTGGCAATGAAAAAGTACAAGTTCACTGTGTATTGCCTGGAGGACATACGAGCAAAGGAGAGATAAGGGATCAATTTCATGGTGCTGTTTAGCATTGCAGAGAATAATTTATAAGAAAACTTAATTATGGCATGATGATTATGTTTGCTATGTTTATACACAGTAAAGAAACATTTTACCTGTAAGATATGGATCAGTTGGGGTATCATAATTTGGATGTCAGACGTTCAATGTCATGCTAGTCATTATATAGGGCCTGTTAATTTATCCTAAACCCTGCTGAAAATGCACATGTCTCATTGCAAAGTGAATAGTAAACACCTTTTGTATTGCTAGAAACACAGCAATTTAAAAAAAAATGGGAAACTATTTTTCAGGATGAAACTGGAAAATAACACAGCAATTCTGCTTCATTATTTATTCTTCAGGATATATCTTCATGGCATGTGTGTAAATGT
The DNA here is from genome assembly GCA_029964075.1 of Patiria pectinifera. Lineage (NCBI taxonomy): Eukaryota > Metazoa > Echinodermata > Asteroidea > Valvatida > Asterinidae > Patiria > Patiria pectinifera. The sequence continues at coordinate 4,682,692 of CM057143.1, read as the reverse complement.
ATGCTTCAAATTACGACTACAGTGATGGCTAATTTGTAGTTTCGCACTTTTTTTTTGAAAACCCATACCTTTCCATAAATATGATACACATACTATGGGTACATGTTCTTCTGTGTCATGTTGGAAGGAATTTCACGCACCTGAATGAAACTTGAATTATTTGAAACAGTTGTTTTAGTACTGCATTTGGAGGAAAGATTACACATCTCATAAATGATACAAGTAACTGAATGTCAGATGGTTATTGTTCAGACTGGAATTACTTTTTGACCACAATATTTGTTTTTTCCTTTCGATATTTTTTTTTATTTACACAAAGTGATGGGAAGCTGCATTATAAAGCGTACGACTGCTTACAAGATCTGGTTATTCCATTAGGTCACTGAGGTGTAATGCGCTGCAAATCTGCATCCCTCTCTGCACCTTAGAAATGCTATGTATTCAAGTCCCTACTCCCTAGATGAATGGTGTACATGTATGTATCACCGTGATAAAGGGCGCGCTGGAATGGCTACGGCTGCCAGTAACACATGTGTCTATGGGAAGTGGCTTCAGCTGCTTCCATAGATGCATGTTTAACAGCTAGCCGCAGCCATAGTCAGATGAAGACTTTGGAATGCAGGAATTATCAGCGTTATGTTTGTGGGTATATAGCACCATGGAGCTATATGGTAGTGGCATGCCCGCCTGTCTAATTCAAGTATGCTTGTCTTACCCTGGGACAGCTTTCTGACCTAGGTCTTGTAAAATGTAAATGCACATGTACGGTACATGTACATTTGTAATATCACTGAAGCACTAGGGTTATAATGTTAAAATTTGACATAATGGGCCCCAATGGAAAAATTAAGCTGTGTCTCCAATGAGGTACCGGTAACTGTATTTTGTTTTATCCTTGTTATGTTCCATGCAGTGTATTTTGTTGATTCCTTCTGAATAAACTAAATTTGAAGCAATGACATAATTTTAGCACTGAACTTGAAAAACTGCATAATAATATTGTAAAAGAACCCAAGATTATAACAACGTGTCTGACAATATTGTCATATGGCACTCGGGTTTTAATCATACATCATGTACTTATATAGTGCATGTACGCATTTGTGATAAGCCAATTATTTCATGAATGTAAAGAATGGGTCTTCATAACACTGTCTTATTAACGTTACCATTCTTCTACCTTATTAAAAGATTATAATGAAATTGGCAAGGTATTCATTGTTTATTAACTGTCAGCGTCTTCATTCAGGATCAATCAATATGTGGATGTATAACGCGCTGTACACAGACACAGTGTAATTACTGAATGAACTTGTGTCCACACTGTATCTATGTAACTACATACTTACAAGTACATGTAGGTTTTTCAAAGTCGTCTTCCTCTTAAGCCTAATTTTAATTTTCAAGAAAGGTAAAAGATACCCTCATATTTGAGTGTTCATAGGGGATGCTGTTAAAGTTGCATACCCAATGTTCTTCAAAAAAAAATATTTTTTTTTCTTTCTCCTAACAAATTTCAATTTGTATGTTTTGTTTTAACAAAAAAAAAATTATATTCTGATTTTGGGCGTTTGCAACCCTCTGAAAAGTGATTTTTGCAACCAGCTCTTATGTCTGGCAGCCAATAATTCAAATTTTGTGGAGAAATAATTCAATATCTCAGCGTCCGTGGATTTTTCATTCAAAAGTGAATAACTTTTACATTGCTATAAAAATAAGCAATTGAAAAACTAATCTATTTTTGGAGGTGAATCTTGAAAATAGTGCCGGGAACGCATCTTTAATTCATGTAGTAAGAATCTGCAGTTTAAAAGAACATGTCCATATATATACAGAAGCATGTCCATCCAAATGTCAAATTCATAAATTAAAAGCCTTCGTCAGGAAAAACTATTGTAAACTGCAGACACAGACAATGCACATGTACAAAGCTACTGAACTTATCATAAGTGCTACATTTTGTACGCTGTATCAGTGTTGCTTCATGAGCAGTAGGATATCGGTCTACATGATTGAATTAACATTACCTAGCTGCTAGCATTAACGTTCATGTCTGTATGATCAAGGCTTTTCCTGGATGACATGACATGGTACACTGTACGTGCACAATTAGTGCAAGTCCTACGTGCTGCTTTGCACTGGCAAGGGCTTTTATGTGGATTGAACTAATCCACTTTGAGACAACTATATAAACTTGACCGGGTGAATTATCAGGTTTCCTGTACATGTAAGCCTGAGCGAAAGGGAAAAAGGCAGCAATGTCCAGGACCCACCGTGGGATAAAAATAGCAGCGGGGATCTGAAGTGAGCGGAGTTAAATGCACAGGATGGGCCTACGGCTAAAGGGTCTTGGGTTGCCGAGCTGATATTTTGTGGGCTCATTTATCACTTATCACACAGAGATCCTTGGGATTTTTGGGGGGCTATATTCAATTCTTCACACTGTCTGTTAGTGAGGTCAGGTTCAAAATGTGCTTGGAGAGCTTAGGAATAGTAACCAACAGTGTGAAGTGTACAAGACACTAACAAGTGCAATCACAAGACAGTTTGTAGCATAAGGCTGATATTCTTTTGATAGGGGTATCTGAATGTTAGGAATTCCACATGCACTCTACAACAGAATCGAGGTACATGTAATACTTTCAGCATCTACCGTATCTATGAATACACTTTGAGAGCTTATTCAAGAATATGCATTCCTGAAAAAAAGAGAAAAATATTTTAAACAAAATACTATAAAATGCTTCAGTTCAGGAACCATTAATGGCATTCTGACAATTTTACCAGCCCTAACCTCACTCAAAGCTACAAAATACTACTAGTTGTAAGTAAACTGTAGTATGCAGTACTTCAGCATATAAGTGGGCACAGCACTCATAGTATGTTTTGGTATGTGGTGCCTGCATACATAATTTTTGTAGTATTGATTCTGTAGTACTCAGTTCTTTATCCCAAAGTAATGGCTAGGACGTTAGGTTAACAGAATTAAGTTGAAATATACACGTGTAACTAAGAAAACTATGCAGTCTTAAATGCAGAATATTTGATGCTAAGTTAAGAGTCGATCAGCTATTTATGTTAGATTTTTTTTTAAACTTAATTGCAAAAAGTAGCAATAAAGTTATATCCTTAAACCACCAAGCCTGTAAATCCCTATGTCGCTCTGCAGTTATTCCTTTGATTGAGAAAGGAGTAACTACAATGTAATACAATGTAATACACTGTAATACAATGTAATACACTGTAATAGAATGTAATACAGGCGCTAATGGATTAAAAAAAAATCCATCTTAAATGAATACCTACCCTTGCCACCATATCCGGTGTGCACTGATGCCTGCTCTCGTTCGGATAACGAGGCGGGCAGTGTTCCCCTTCCACACGCCCCTTGACTGACCACTCTGGTTTCCGTCCTTCCAGAATCAGCATCCCGAGGTCGACGAAGAGGTCAGTGGGCTCAGGACGCGGGTCATCGTCGTCTGCATCCAGGTCATCGTGGACTTGGCTCATCAGTCCCGCCCCTGAGGGAGTCACTCGCCCCGCCCCTGCTATCATAGTCGGTGGCTGTTGATGATACTCAGCTGTTTGGAAAGCAGAAGGAAAAAACTTGAAGTTTGTGAATTAGCTTTCGTTAGGATATATTCTTGTCGAATTGGGGCGCTGCGGTCCAATGATTACGGTGTTCGACTCGTGTGCCGCGGTACATGGGTTCGAATCCTGACGGGGAACATGGTGCTTGTGCACTTGGGCAAGGCACTTTACTACGATTGCCTCTCTCCACCCAGGTGTAGTAAATGGGTACCTGATACGAAGAAATTCCTTCTTGAGCGCCGTAATGGCAGCCGTGCTAAAGCCAGGGTAATAATAGAGCGCCAGGAGCGTCACTTCATGACGGACATGAGCGCTATACAAGAAGCCGTTATTATTATTATTATTATTATTGAGTCCCTCCGGTTCTTTTCAGAACCAAACATACTCACAAAAGAGATTTATTCACATGGTGCTACCGCAAACTTATCTTGTCTTATTATTATTATAATTAAAAAACTTACAAAAATGAACTGTGGTATCTTGTCTTAGCTAAGAGCAGACTACATACATGTCATTGTATCCTTTAAAACACAATGACATTTTTTGATTAGTAGTCCTAATTAAAATGACTCATCAAATATTGATTCTTCTTTCCCCCCCTCAAAAAAACCCTAACCAAACCAACCAACCAACAAAAGGCATTGTTATAGCAGCCAGGACACACCCAAACATCTATTAATCATATTCCCTATAAAAAAAAAAATTGAATGGCTTAGCTCTGCATGCATGCACTCAAATATATCTTCCAACTCAAGGTACCGGTATTTACAGTACATGTACTGCAAAAAACATGGGTGTGGTTTTTATGGTAGTCAAACTTGCACGAAGATTTAAAATCACAGAGCCTGGAATTAAAGTTTTAAATAACCAAAGTTGAATGTAATGTAAGGCCAAAAAAAAACCTGTCGGTCTCTGGTCAGACCGAAGTTCCGGAATTGATGCAGCGACGCCGTTTTTTTTTTTTCAAGCTTGTATTGTACAGACAAGGTGGGTACTATTTTGCTTTTTTGTGTCCTCATTATAAATTGGTGTCCTCCATAATTTGCCTTGGTTCCCTTTATCATTTGCCTTGGTGCAATTTCCCCATTCCTTGGTGCTCCTTGGTACAAAAATTTGAGAGGGCGCAGCAATAGAGGGCGCTGTTGTAGCTTCCGTGTTAATATAAAGAAAAAAAAAAGGTTGACGCGCATGATTAAAATCCACGCGCGCGCTGACCAGAGACTGAGTATTACTTTGTTTACTTTCATAATGCCATCATTTAGGACCATGGCAAAAGAAAATGGGCAAAGTTTACTACACATGTACAAATGAGAACAGGAATATCATAAAAACATAGGAACACAATGTACATGTACAATGTAAACATACAAATTTGTATCCATATTGATCCAGAATAAACCCAATCAAACACAAAGTGCCCTATGCTTATAATGGCTGGTTGGGGACTATGGCAAAGCAGCCTTGGTCTGATGTGCACAACACCTCCTACAATGAACGGTGTGCATGGAAGCTGTACACAATAACGTTGGATGAGTGCCCACACTCTTAAACATCAGCTGTGTATATAAAGAAACTGTCATTTTGTCAGCTGTCCAATTTTGGTAGACTTGACCAAGTCCCTTCGCTATGCTCATTCTATATACTGTTGGACTATTATAGTGTGATTAAAAGACCACCATGTATTCCCTCCCATCCTTTCTATGCACGTCGCGCCTCGTTATCTTCTGAAAATGAGGGCGCTGTTTCAGTTAAATAAATTGATTCGTCATCGTATTTGATTCTGATATATGCTTTAAAGTATTAATCCGAGCCCTGATAAGAATTGACCTAGCAGAAGAATCGCGTTAGAATCGCGTCAACGCAGCTTGTGAAATATAGTCCAATTGCATGGACGCGGAACGCGCCAAATCTGAGACAAGCAAACCTTAGTGTACAAAAACTCCATAGGGTTGTCTAAGGGGCGTGGCTAACTCGCAAACAGCGATAGGTCAATTGATTTCATCCTACCTACATGTAATTAATTCCTGACTTTGTATAGTTGACTAACTAGCCGGCGTCTAAGACTACAAATAATCACAGCTCCAAATTGTATGTTGATCAAAAGTATTTTGCGCAACAAATAAACTTATAACGTCTGAAACCAAGACAACAGACCTAACTGAGAAACAGATGGTCAAATGAGAAACTGTATGTACAATGCCTCCCTGTGGGTAATTCTACCCAGCATGTATTTTATAAGCAAATTTGCTTTTGGAGATATGGCAGACACAATAGAAGGGATCTCTTTGGAGTGGGCAAATTTTGGGTTAACATAAAATTGTTAACGCACTCTAAATTGCACCCTCCTAAAGAGACTCCCATTGTGTCCACCATATCTCTCAAAAAGGCCAATGGACATGCCATTTTGTAGGACAACTAAGAGCACTTTAACCCTATGCTTTTAATCCCAAAATCATCCGGGCGGTTTTGGAGGATTTGGGAGGATTGAGGCTGAATGGCAAAAAGGGTCGGTTGACTTTGGGGGAATGATGCACTAAATTGTGTCGAGTTCGTAGGCTGTGCCCAGCATTGTTACGTCCAGTCATGCATAATTGAGCCCTACGTTGTACATTAAATGCTCGATATCATCCGCACTGCATCGATGTCATCAGCACTGCCTCAACCCATTGTTGTATCCTAATAGTAAAATTTACATTGCCCCTCCTGACATTACCACTTGACGCGACACAGTCGATGGTTGTTTTTACAGCAGCTGACTTGAGCAAGTCTAACTCAGGGCTTCACATACCTGTGTGTACACGTAAATAGCTACATAGCTATATAGTGTGTGCTATCTGGGCTTGAATGGATGATAATGATGTATTTAATTCAGGTATGCAGGAGCCGGAATGTTGGCTTGTTCACAAGCATACATACATGTATGTTTACGTTTTAAAGGTTTTGGAATCCAGTGTTTTGACAGATGAAAACTCAGTAATAAAAATGTTCATGCAATAATGTGCTCTATAGGTCCAAATTTCAAACTAATTCCTATTCAAAACACATGCTTGCAGCTAGTGCTTTGCCTTGGTGTGCTGAACATCACCTTTTTGTCAAAGTTTTGACCATGAACATATTAAATATGCACTTGAAATAAAGTTAACATGAACGAACGTACTGTAAATCATAGAGATGAGACGTACATTGTACGACAATACCAGTAGGGCCTACTATCCGAATACATCAAAGAACGTGTAATTTATTTTATTGTTAGCAACAGGGCAGAGACACGAATATTAACAATTTGCATCCTCTGTCATGTCTGCAGTTTGCATCCATACACATAGAACCTCCCAAAACCAATTGGAACTACCCTATGTGTACACGTACACGTACACGTATAGACACCAAGCCATCAGCTCAGGCTACACTGCATAATTATCATGTTGGCCTACAGTATTATTGAACCAGCACGGTACAATAAACAAGGTCAGTATCTGAAGATCAATGGTTGATTTCATTCACGGACAACACATATGCATTAAGCAACTCATTTGCATACAGTAATATTACTTATGCATGACAAATCATGGTGACAAATGGGGGGGGGGGGGACTGACAGGGAGTGGACATAATGTACAAACAGCTGTACTTCTTGACCACAAAATCACTCCGATTTGTTTGTACATGTATGTATTTGGAGTCAAATAGGCCTATTTTGATCACTGTTATTATGTCGTTTCATGGCCTTCCCAGCGAATACTAACAGGGAAACTACTGCCAAAATTGTTTCCTTGCAAATCAACTGATAAGAACATGTTATGTCAAAACAGAGGAGAAACAGGATTCGCCATGCCAGGATCAAATCTGTGCACCATGGTTTGATATGTCTTCAGGAAATGGTGGATGAAAACTCTGGGGAGCACTGAGCAGCCTACTTGGTCAAGTACACACATGTAAGATATGTACACATACTCCAACAAAAAAGTCATGTTTAAATATTAATGTACTTCATACAATGCACATATGTGATGTGATCAAGCTAAATGAGTTGTTTGTCGACCCTGGTCATTTTTAAACAGTTTTGAAAAGAGCACAATCTCAGCATTTCTGATGTAAAAACCGCATGCTGATGATACCATCTTTAGTTCAAAAATTATGGAAGTACCGCCATCTTTGTGAGATCACGTGGTAATCTTTGAGGGCATTTCATTGAAAATACGTCTCATCATGCATTGTATCCTCAGCATGATAGGACAACTTTTTAATGAAATATTCCTAACTATTACCACGTCATCATAAAGATGGCGGTAAAAAAACGGTCTGCATGTACAAGTGTGGTACATGTACGTAGGCCTGAAATTCAGGCTGCATGGATCAAAACACACAGATTTCCTACCTACATGCTATGATCATGTACCATGGAATAATTACTCCATACACCATCCAAGACATATTAAGCGTCAGGTCTCTGAAATGCAGGTGCAGACAAGTCATTACGGAATAAATGATTCATGCATTTTGCATGCAGGAAAGCATTAAGGAAGTTACTAATTCTACATGTATGAGGTAAAACAGGGCTTTTTTACCGACAAGAGTAATTCACTGCATGACTGAAGTTAATCAGTTCCGACGAAAGATACTTCCAACGAAAGCCTGATATTTTGTTCCTTTTAGAGACGCACATGTATAAAGTTACACTGTACACAAGTTAATTGTATACATTCAGTACAACGCAGATTGCACCCAAATGTTTAAGTCCGATGTGTGTATACGTACCCAGCATACATGTACACGTATACATGTACTTCATTCCATCGCAAATGTCATAAAAAGCACTCAAACTAACCAGGGGCCATGAAATGAACTGACCTGAAACTACACCGTAAACAACTTAAGTGGGCTAGATAACCAAAGCCGTCAAGGGATAACTGATCCTGACATAATTTACATAAACGGCAGTTGGCAATTTCAAAAACTAAGTATTACATGTCGGTGAAATATGCCTAGCTCTCATTGATTGTTTTCATAAAAAAAAATTTCAACAAAAAAGAAATTCCACGTTGTTCCCCGTTTAGGGTGGCACCAAGGAGTTTTGAGGATCAGCCATTCATATGTGCAGAGCCACGCTACAACACTTCATATCCGAGCATTTAATGCGACCCTTCGCGCCAACCAATCTGAGCCACCTTTAAATAAAGAATGGCCTTATTTGAGAACATTTCAGTTACTGCTGGGTGCTGGGGGGGGGGGGGGCCTTGGGTGCGGGCAAGCCCTCATATCAGGCCCCCCTGGATCCGCCACTGATAAAGTACATGATTGCACTGTACATGTATGCACTGTACTGTACATGTAGATGGTCAAGGGGTGACCATAAAGTAAACTGTACATGTACAAAGTATACTCTGCATGTATGTATGTACTCTACATGTCTAGTTAACAATGAATCACAGGGAGTGGTGTTTCCTGCAACAACAGATCTGCAGGCCCCTGCAACAAAAAGATAGCCCAACCACAGGAAAGGGACTTTGGAAGCAGTGAACCATTTCCAAACAACAAAACTTGACTACAGAATGCAATGTATAGTGGGTGATTGGCATAAACAAGCTGATCAATAATTCATAATCCACCCCAATGATGCCACATCATTATCACGTGTAATCATGCAGACTGCATGTGATCCATGGCATTGGATGTCTGGGTTTTTGTTTTGTTTCCCCACTCCCTCTGAAATCCATCTGATTATACAAATTGCAATATAAGTTGGGCATATTGCATGATTGATTATGGACTGAACAATGAAATGTACATCATTAACTCTTGAAATGAATAGGCCTACATGTACAAATGTATGTACAACCCCATGTACACCAATTGATGCTGTTATATGTCCACTTTCACATGTGTACATGTACATGTCCACTTACGCACATTTACAGTGCCCGAATTAAAATGAAGTCCATGTATTTATAATTGTCAAAAAAATTTGAACTGTAGTATGGATCTCAAATCCGAGGGGCACAAGTTATCAAATTGAATTGCATGGTATGGGGACAAAATAAAACATTCTTCCCTTTTAAGTTTTTGTAGACATGTATGCAAAAGCGTTCAATTTTTTGTTGAAGAAACCAAATAATCAAGTCGGCGTATAAAATATGGAGATTTTTTTTTTTTTTTAAACCAAGTCAACATTTCGTATACACAGCTCATTGCAAAAATTATATTGCAAAGATGAATTGCAAAACATTTAGCACTTTCTCGGTAATAATAATAGGCGCCATCTTGTTCACAGAGCAAAAAGAACACATATTACACAGGCGCATTTTGGAAAGAACATATGATGACTTGGAAGTACAAAAGTTTTCGATTGAAAATGCGCTCAGCAACGCGTGTAAATTTGTCCCGTAAGCAAGATGGTGCGTATCACCATGAAAGTGCTTATTAGTTATTACCAAGTCACAGCACTTTGAAGGCACAATACTGCCAAAAGCATTGCAAAAGTCTAAGTGGTTTTACAAAGTTCATGCCAATAAATGTACAAATAGGCCTACATGTAGATTGTTTCCACCTAAAAATAAAATTGACAAATGCAATGCCCAACGTATGCCTTAGTGCAAATACACAAAACACTTTATCTCCAAATACAGTCTTACAGAAAAGACATAAAAGTACAGGTAATTAACACATTTATATGTTAGAACCTTGTAGTGTTCTGTAAACTGACTTACTAATAAAGTAAATAAAAGATACTTTTTTATTTACTTGATATAATAATGGGACAGGAAACAAACTTTCATGCTCGACTTACTAATAGTTAATAACACTTGGTTTTATCAACGAAAGGTACACAAGTACCGGTAAGATGGCATACAAATTAGTAAAAACTTTGGATACGTTTCATGAAGTAGGCTTCAATGCTTGATACTGCTGAATTCTGTATCATTATTATAAAGGCTATGGGAAAGAAATTATAATATTAAACCAAACTTATGAAAATTTCTCCAAAATGTGTCCATTCCGGAACCACACAATTCTACAATTTAACATTACGGTTGTCCGTCATTAGCCTCGGCTAAACTACAGCTTGAGCTTAGGCTGATCATGATGATGCAATAATCAACACAACAGAATTAAACAGGAAGTTGCATTTGAAGACAAACTAAATTGACAGGAAAATCACTTAAAAATCTAGGAAACCATTTAAAGATAATTATTTACATGTTATTCATAATGTAAGGAACAAATTTCACTGGAAAAAAATACTTGATACACGTTCTGTGCTGTGCATGCAAAACGTAGCCGAGCGCTGTTGTTAGCAAGATGAATGAAAAACCCCGCGCCCCGCGCCGCCACACAATCGCTCACTCGTCAGAAAAACGTAACTTACCCACTGCAGATTTCATCTTTTTCACATCAGTTCCTCGATAAAAAATACGATTTTTGTCACTCACACAGTATCACTGCACCTTCTATCCCATGTCTACAATAAAAACGGTACGATTTTAGGTGTCTTTTGGTAGAATTTCAGCAGTCAATATGTTGCGCTCGAGGGGTATTTCATCAGCCGCTCGCAGTTGTTGTCAACGTAGCTCTGCCACGGAATTCTTGGCAAATTTTGTCGATCTGTTTTTGTTGCTGATGAACGGGATCACGTGATTAACAGCTGATTGGGTCAAATGAGGGCCAAAGTTCAAGGAACTGTAATAAATTACCGAGCCAGTGTCGTCTGCTAGCTATGCAGCTGGCCGGTACGTCGTCATTTCGCTTACTGCGCAAAATGTTTGTTTTGCTTCTTTTTCGTATTTGGCAAACGTACGTGCCGTTAAAGGATAAGAAAAAGATAAATAATAAGTGATGTTTCGTCAGCTTGTGCGGGACAGATTATCTGGTTTTCTAAGTTGAGCATAGGACATAATTCGTGATGATTGAAGTGGTTTAAAGCCGAATCTGTTTTTTTTTTTTTTAATCGAAATCGTTTTCAGTCTTAGATTGGGTATACATTCATTCGGAAATTATATAAAAAATCTGGCACACATTAAATGCAGTATACAAAAGTAGATTGGGGAAGCTGAATTGCAAGAAATGCTCATAGACAAATGATAGTCCGAGTAACTTGGACCCAACTTATCGCCTTTTTTAACATTTGGACATATGGTCTGGCGATAGTAAGGTCCAAGCTAATACCGCGAGCTGGACAACACCGTCCCAAAAACCAACATTTTCCAACAAAAAACATCAGATTTCACCCTCAAAACGGCCTCCAAATTACTAAATATGCCACCTGAGGTACAAGTAGACATCGATGATTAAGATGGTTGTACTGAAGTTTACTTACGATCCGGAAGAAAAGTGAAATTTCCCGTTCATTTCTGAGAGCTCCCATCGCGATCTTCAACACGTTAAATTTCCGACTCTGTTAATGTTTGAACGACGCGATTTCTTCTGCATGCCCAGCGTACATTCGATGGTCCCCGTATCCCGGGTGCGATTCCGTTACCGAGCGCGCGCGATGCATCGATTATGATAATAAGTAGACTGGATCACGTTTGTAAATACATGTGCATTTCGAACGATAATAGGGAGTCGGGAACTAGCGCAGCTTTTATGGCGGATACCAGTTCAAGCTGGTTCCCGTTCCCTTTTACAGTTCGAAATGCACTTGTGTTTACAAACCTGACTCATTATCATGCATAATCGATGCATCGCGCGCGCTCGGTAACGGAATCGCACTCAGGATACGGGGACCATCGGATGTACGCTGGGCATGAAGAAGAAATCGCGTCGTTCAAACATTAACACGACACGTAATAAATAAAGAAATACACCAAATATTTCAACTTTTTTTTTCAAGGCATTGTTTTCATTTATTCAATTGCTAACAAGGGATTCTCTTTACAGATTATATAAAACAAAAACTTCATTTATTGAAACACATACTTGCAAGTGGTTTAAAAGTCAAGCTTTGTACAACAGGAAAGCAATATTACTGTGATGAATCACCCACGTGACCAAGACTCAATCTAACAATATTTTTTTTCTTTAATCATAACACTAGTGCTTATTCTGCAAAAAAAACCACCTTTGTAGCTATAGTCATGGAGGAACGAAAACATATTTCTCAAACCAAAAGATTCTGAATATTTCTGATGAATCTAAGGTCAGGCAGCCGCCACGGCACGTGACTAAAACGGGAGGAATGCCTCCCGTTTTTCGTCGACAGTTTCAGATATTGCCCGGGTATTTTCAGGTATAAAATAGGTTCTATTTACCTGCCATGCTATTAAAAATTTAAGAAAGGAGTTGATAATAAACATTCATTTAATAATGGCATTGAAAATACTTGAAATTTAACAATGACTTTGTGCATCAGGTAAGCACTCAGATCATACGAGGGCGAGCTTTGCTTATTTTGAATCTGGCGAAACTCGCCATCCTCTCCGTTTTGGATTTGCCCGCTATTTGGGTTCCTAACTTGAAGATACAAGCTCAACATTATTTAATGTTTGCTTACATAAATATCCAACTGTATGATATATGAAGCAAGTGATTTTTTTTTGGTAATTTGATCGGAACATTAAAAGATATTTAATAATAAAACCAAAGTGGAAATGAAGCCGAGCTTTGAAAAAGGGCCGTCGTGTTTATTTTTAGCCTAGTGGCAGCTGCCTGACCTACAATTAATAGACGTCAGGGCCGAATTGTCAGGTCAGGGAACCAGACTATTTGCCGCTATAGATGTCGGTTTCTAAGTAAATATTTCCACATGGATAATTGTGGATAATCAAGCTTTGGGAATTTAAAAAAAATTAAATGTACATTTGTACCAAAAAGCACAATTGTGCATTTTTAATTAATTTCAAAGCACAATTTCCAACTGAAAACGTGACACTGTTACATTACTATGCTCCGTAATTCACATCTAAAATGTTGCTTGACAAGGTGTTATTTGTATGAAAGGCTGAGAATACATTTCAGTTTCATAAGCAGTGGTGTTGCCAGTTGGGGGTAAGGGGGGTATCCCCCCCCCCAATATTTTGTAAAGAGTGCCTTTTTTTCACAAGTGCCCTGTTTTTCAGAGGTGGCAGAGATGGTTATTGTGATTGAATTAGCTTCCTTGCGCCTAACAGGCAGCATCGAGCTGTATACTCCCCAGGGAGCTGAGATGGTATTTGGAATGTTTCATGGGCCCAATGAGCAGGGGTAATAATGATGTAGCGCCGTGAGCGCCAGTACCTGGTGGATACGTGCGCTGTATAAATACCCGCTATTATTATTATTATTATTATTTGTTACTTGTGACTAGACTTGTGATTTATTTGTGATTGGGCTTGTGATTGGGCTTGTGATGGGCTTCCGATGGACTTGTGATGGGCTCAACTACGACACGGGATGGATGAGAAGCCATAGTCAACAAACATTGTCACCTACGAAGCTTCGGTCATTTTGCAATGTATTGGAAGCGTGGTCTGTGGTAAACAGCAAAGGCGATTCCATGATTTTTAGTTAGTTCTACTAGTAACACTGACATCCAGTTATCTCAATTGCCCCACTCCAAGGCCCTGACTCTTCCATGAAGTTTCCATCATTTTTTATAGTGGAAGTTGGAAGCATGGATTGTGGAAATAGCAAGCGATTCCATGATTCTAAGTTTCGCTGGGTTATCTCAGTTGCCCCACTCCAAGGCCTTGACTAACTCTTCCATGAAGTTTCCATCATTTTTTTTTACAGTGGAAGTTGGAAGCATGGATTGCGGAAATAGCAAGCGATTCCATGATTCTAAGTTTCGCTGGGTTATCTCAGTTGCCCCACTCCAAGGCCTTGACTAACTCTTCCATGAAGTTTCCATCATATTTTATAGTGATTCCATGATTCTTAAGTTTCGCTGGGTTATCTCAGTGCCCCACTCCAAGGCCTTGACTAACTCTTCCATGAAGTTCCCATCATTTTTTTACAGTGGAAGTTGGAAGCATGGATATTCCATGATTCTAAATTTCGCTGGGTTATCTCAATTGCCCCACTCCAAGACCTTGACTAACTCTTCCATGAAGTTTCCATCATTTTTTTTACAGTGGAAGTTGGAAGCATGGATTGTGGAAATTTTAGCAAGCGATTCCATGATTCTTAGTTCCAGTAGGAAGCTTCGCTGTGTTATCTCAGTTACCCCACTCCAAGGCCTTGACAAATTCCTCCTCAGTGAACGACAGCATCTTAGCTGCTTCAATATGCATCTGAAACACAAGAGATCATGTTGTTCGTTTGGTTTAGCTGTAAGAAACCAAAACTGAAGATTTCACTAACTAGTGAATCCTTTCATTCACAAAATATATTTAGATTTTTGGTGCATTAAGAGAGTCTGGGGAAAAGTTGGTTGGCTGACTGGAAATTGATATGGCAGTGGTCACCAAAATTAATGTTGCATTGAATTTGACAAAGATATCATATTTATTGCTTTACTTATATCTTAAAAGCAATATATATATATTTGCTATCTGAAACAATTCCAGCTTTGCGCTGTCATTTTCAAGTGATGAATCCTGACAAAATTATATCTATGGCTGCAATCTTGTTGTTTAAATAGCAGATGAACTGATCTTTATTTTGGCTAGGAGCCTGAACCTACCTTCTGTCTCTTGAGCACATCGATGAGTTTGAGCTGTTTCTTAAAGCCGCTCATGAGTTCATTCTTCTGCTTCTCAAGACGTCTGTTCTCAGCGAGTAGCTGCTCCACTCGCTTCCTCTCTTGCTCTGTAGACTCCTGAGGGATAAAATCGGTAAATGCTTTGGAAAAGAAACTAAGACTTGCTATAAACTGGCATACCAGAGTTTTGCTCAAGCAAGTGATTCTTAAGATTTAAAGTTTAAACTAGAAGATTTGAAAGGTTGGTTAAGATATTAAGGTTTTTGTAGACTTTAAGACAACATTCTAAGATTTGAAACAATTAGGAGCCACTACGTTGAAGGAATTACTTCCAAATGCCTCCAGAGACTAGTCAATGGAAAATCAATATTTAGGTTCACTTGTCTGAAACCAAAATCTATTTGGGTCAATCTGAGTCGCTCCTCATATACTGTTTTGATGTACATGTACATGTATTTATTTGTGAGTACTGTGAAAATAAATGAACTGAACTGAACTGAACTGATTGGCATGACTTAATGAAACGCTTGTTAAATATTTCAATGTTCTGGATAGGAATGTAGCTGAATCCATCCCAAGTCCGGTCATAAGTCCATTCAAAAGTAATTCACAAGTCCAGTCAGAAGTAACAGCGGATGACCAATTACAAAGGAACGCATTTGTCAAAGCTCATTTGAATAAAAACTTGTGATTGAATTGGGACTGGAGGACTTGTGACGGACGTGCAGGGACTTGTGATGGATCAACTACATCCCTGCTTCTGTATAAGCAAGTCCATCGCCAGGAACTCTGGACTTACCCTCGATGAAGTCCTTGCTTTCTGCAGTTCAGCCTTGTACCTATCGGCTTCCTCCTGGGCCCTGTTCAGCCGGACTTCGACTGCTCCTTGACTGGTAGCTGACTGCTTCTGGTTACGCTTGAGGGAATCCACTTCCTTAGGAAAAATCAAAGAACAATCTTCAAACATTTAAAAAAACACTGGTTAACCATAAAACACAGAGCATTCTCATTTAAACTTCCCATCTCTGTGCATCACACTCAACAAAATTCAGCAAAATTTACACCCACGTTTCGCAGAACTATAAAGCACAGCCATTATTGCGGCTTGTTGTTTAATAGACTTTGTTGATGTTGGACAGGAACTCTCTACACTAACTTAATGTGTGTGTGCCAGGACTGTGGCTTGCACATAACTTCCACGATTTTAGGACTTTGACTTGACCAATGTGAACAACACCCATGTTTCAAACCAGTGTTATACAGTTGAAGGAACCAAAAATGTCAAGTATGTACATGAACAGTTCAACGTATGAAATAGTTAGGTTCGACTTTGTAAACTGTGTCCATAGGTTTATCAATCCATGCTTAAGCCGCATTCAAAGTACTTGGCTACGGCTGGTAATAACACATGTGTCAATGGGAAGTGGATTTAGCCACTTCCATAGGCACATGTGTACCTTCAAGCCATAGCCAGGTAATTCGGACTTGGCCTTACTTTTCTGAGGCTAGCTAGCTGTCCTTCCAACCCGTCACTCTTTCTCTTAGTGTCTTCCGCTAGCTTCTTGTACTTATCAATCTGTGTCTGCTGGGTG
The DNA here is from genome assembly GCA_029964075.1 of Patiria pectinifera. Classification (NCBI taxonomy): domain Eukaryota; kingdom Metazoa; phylum Echinodermata; class Asteroidea; order Valvatida; family Asterinidae; genus Patiria; species Patiria pectinifera. The sequence continues at coordinate 4,665,892 of CM057143.1, read as the reverse complement.
GTGTTGGTGCGTTGGAGGCGGGCTCGTTCCTCCTCCGCTTCCTTCAGACGACTGTCAAGCTTGGAGTTCTGCTCATCCTAAAGTGCAGAGGTAGAAATCATCAACAACTTACTTATAAATAATATGGAAGTTTTTGCTGCAAAGCAGCATTTGTCTGTCTTTTCGTTGTTATTTTCTTCACTCTTCACATATTGAGTTGACAAATTGCTGGAGATCAGGTGCCAATCAATTTTAATTGTTAGTCAAATTTGAGTGGCAGCTTACTGAATGAAAAATGTGATGTCATAAAATTAGATCTTTTGATGACATTAAAGGCGTGGGAAGTCATGCCCATAGATAAATGTTCTCATATGGGAGCACAAGACATTCTGGGAAATTCCAGGGCTGGTACATTTGATTAGAACATAGTCAACATACACCACATCATGAAAAACATGTGAGGCGTTCTGGCAAAATAAGACAGAACTGATGTGCACAGGCTAATGTGGAGAAAAATGAAAAATGAAAAAACCACCACACACACACAAAAATGGGGGTAATTTTTTTCTCTCGATTTTCAGATTTATTGATATTTGTAATCTTTGGTATGTCTACTGCACATATTTTAAAGCAATAGCATAACAATTGTAGAATGGAAAGTGTTTTTATTAAGAAAAAAACTAGTGGAATCTTCCACTTTTACAGTTACAAAACTCAAAACTATAAGGGCCTTTTTCTCAGTATTGTACTTTTTTGACATGTCAATAAATGCAAACTTTAAACAGCCATAACCTGTCAACGGAACGTCTGATTGAAGTGCAACAAACAGTATTGTAAGGAGAAGTTTACTTTCTTTCCTAATACCTGCAAACCCTCCTGTCTCTTTTGCCAGAACGCCTCATGAATGTGATCTTCTTTCGTTACCTTTTTGTTGTACTCATGAGACAGTCGGTCTACTTCTTCTTGCATGACTCTTAGCTTGGCCTTCAGGAATCGAATGGTGGCCTCTGGGTAAAGATAAGAATAAGACAAACCAAATCAGAGCACTGTCTGTGCCTGTGTCCTAATTATGTGGCTATGGCTTACAGAAACACATGCGTCTATGGGAAGTGGCTTCAGCGCCTTCCATAGATGCATGTGTAATTGGAAGCCGTAGCCATGTAATTCTGAAGCGGCACAAGTTGACGATGATATCAAAAAAATACATAAATCACTGTGGGCACTTCACCACTTCAAAAAACACTATCATCTTGAGCGAGTATTTGTAATTTATAAGATTTTCTGGGATTTTGCAAATGAAAAGCAATTAAAGTAAAATCCTCTTGAAATGTCAAAACACAGAATCTAAAATGAAACATTTAGAACTTAAAGAGTCAATAGATTCTCATGCCACATTTAGAATCTCTGAAACTTTGTACCCTCTCATGTTTTTAGTTCTCCATTACAGATGGAGTACAGATTGTATTTAAGGTACAGTTTATAAGCTAGGTAGATAGATCTTTTGATTGACATGATTCGTGTTTTACCTGAGCCCATTCCTTCTGCTGCTTGAGGCAGAACATCATCCAGGGTATCGGAGGGTAACATCCCATCATCAAGCCTGCCCTCTATAGCATGAATGGTGTCAGCCAACGAGAAGTCGTTGGCCACGCCCATGGACGGCCCCGCCCCCTCCAGTCCCAGCCCATCATCCGGTATGGCGACATCGTCATAGGCACTGGCAGAAGCTGCTTTGGCCCTTGGCCTGAGGGTAAGACATTCAAATAAAGAAAAACTTTTGCTAATAAATGCCGAAAACCTCAAATTCTGCGGTCGAATTCTTGGGCTAAACAAACATGATGCTGGTGTATAGTGTTGCCATGTTGTGTTTCATCTAGGCTAGGAAAGGGGGGGGGAGTCTCTACACAAGAGAGGTTGTATCGCTTAAAGGACCATCGAATATCTGAAAAGCATTTTTCTGAATAGTATTTTTCTGAACAGCATTTTTACTGACGTCTTGAGAAGATGAACAAAAATGTCTGTACTGTTATTTAAATTGTATAATTTGCTTGGTTTTATTGTCTGTCAAATACCAAAGTTTTGTCGACAGTCACTTTACACGCATAATTTGAGCACTTCCGTGAATATTAGCTCTAATTTGCGTCTTTAGAATTTTTTTCACATATATATAGCTAGTCTGCTATCTTGAAATATATATGAAGTTCTTTATATTTTATTCATCTCATCGTCAATTTTCGATCAATTATCAATCCCAATTGGCGGCCCAATTTTAATTTTCGAACAGCACTTGCAATTAATGCTTGTGCTGCATGTAAACCCTGATCAACACGCTTTGAATATTCCACTATTTGATCAAAACGAAGTTCGAAAATTGATCACTAAATTATTCACAATTGCACAGCACAGTTCAGGCCACTTGTTGGTGTCTTCTTCGTAATCAAAAGGATTGCGTAACTGTAGTAGGAACACTGTTCCCATGTGCTGAGAAATCATATTAATAAGGTTTTAAGATAGTTAAGTATAAACCCTTCATACCTGGTCTTTGCTTTTGATGCTGGCCTACCGCCTGCCGTCACAGCCCGTGCTGTTGACGTCTGTTGTCTGGTACCAGCTGACGGTTGTCTGGTACCAGCTGACAGTGGTCTGGTGCTAGCAGACGACGGACGAACATTGGCTGATGGGGGTCTGCCCCTAGAGGGCGGTCTCCTGTCTGATGCGAGATTCGTTGAGGGAATGGAAGATGGCTGCATTTGGAACAAAATTCAAATTGAGACTTTTATTTCGATTTTGCAGATCATGCTACAAGACAAGATAACTGATTTATGGATTTTTGCTCCACAACATTTTAAACTTTTTTTAAAAAAAAATTGTAGGCCATATTTGTTTAAGCAAATCTGGACGCTGAAATGACACCATGTTGTGAAGTCACACGAATTCAAGGTTGTTGATGTAAGTTCAGATATTGCCTTAATTCAGAAATTACATTTGTGCGAGGTTTCAAATTTAGATTAAAGTAAAGCTACAGAATTGCTTCAATAAAATTTATTATGGAAATATCACATTTAATGTGATATTTCCATGGTATTCACCCAATTTCTGTATGCACCAAATTTCTGTATCCATCCAATTTCTGAATTCATTTCTGATATATATTTGGGTCAATAACCTTGAAATCATGTCACTTTGTACGCCAACATGGCGTCAGTGAACTCATGTGCTGTAAATTACGGGGTGGGGGTAGGGGGGATGCTTAGCCTAACTCATGATTAGACGGTCAGGGGTTTGAATCCAGCTACTGTCAATATTTTTTAGTCTTTAGGCAAGCCATTTGCCTCTCTCTACCGGGGAAAACGAATGGGTAACTTGCGATGGACTGGCATCTCATCCAGGGGGAATTGATATATTCTCAGTTGTTTCATGCCAAGGAAACTGGTGTTAAACGCCAGCCTGATGGGTCATACAATGACAGACTTGACTTGAGACAGACTTGACTTGATGTGCTTTCAATAACAGCCTGTAAGACACACCGCTCACCTTGGAGATATCATCTGAGACAAGAGGTGGTTCCGTGTCAAAGATTGGAGACGTTGCCATCCCACGCTGGTCTGTAGTATCGCCGAAGGAAAGACGGTTCAAAGATCTGCTCAACATTTCCTCCTGTTCTCGCTGAGAAGATAAAAACCCAAATGATCAAAATGGCACTCAGTACACGCTTCACATGTACGCATATGCATAAACAGATTGTACATACTGTATACATGTAGTACTGACCAATTTGTGCACGCTGTCAATTCTATCACAAAGGCCACATTCCATGGCAAAAGCACTGTGCTAGCTATTGTTCAGATAATCCATCACAGGGCAGTAGCTTTGCACAATGGTTTCTCCATTGATGGATGCACAACGTCCATGCGGCAAAAGGATGATTAAAGCAAACCAACAAATAACTGAAACTAATGAACGTAACAACACTTAAGAATGGATAAAGTCCGGCAGGCAATAGATTTTTTTCCAAATTTAACAGATTGGAATTTACAGATTTTTGAAGACATCAAGCTACCACAATTCGATGGTCTTGCAAGGTGCGATGTTTTTATGGTAAATCTAAAATTTGTACGGACTGTATTTGCTGGTCCCAGAGGGCCAGCCTAGTGTCATCTTTGGCCAAGTTCGGATAAGGACTATTAGTCGACTAGTGGTTGATTTGTGACAACCTTACGCCTGCGCACTAATAGCAACGTGCAAACGTCTGTAGTCAAACGCTTGTCAAAATGTCATCGCAAAACTTCTGGATCCTGGCTCCCTGCTATTGGTTACCAGCGATGCACCCAGCCCCAGTAGGTTGGTTCGAAATAGTCGACTAGCGTAGTCAACCACTGTCGACTAGACAGAGTTCGGGCTAACTTTAGTCAAACTATGGTTAACCAATGGTCAACAATAGTTCTTGCCCGAACTTGCCCTAGGTACCTATGTCACTGACTGACTGACTGTCGCTTGTCAGATGGACAGTGCTACATATAAGATTACCCCGTAATGCCAACGGAAGGACTCCTTCCGGCCCTGTGGTGTAGACTGATGCGTGACAACACTTCGGTGAATAGCCATTCTGGATCAAGTGAATAGTAATGTGTGCTTTGGGACCAGCTTCACTAGGCTTGCTTAGTTAGGAATTTGAAGCAAGACCAAGATTATGTTGGACATAAGCTCCGTGCACAAGTACCCCCTCAACGGTGAGAAAGAGAAAGTTGGGGGAGACCTCTGGCAGAGACAATTCAACGCATTCAACGCTATTCCTTTGTGCACATTCACAATGAAATGAGTCGAGTGTACTTCGCGCTATATGAGCGCAAACCAGTCCAATGGGCCCTCGAAAGTGGTCAAAAAGTGCCCCGTCTTGTTTGCTCACAGAGCCTAAATGCTGACTTGATACTTGCCGTATAATAATAGAATGATACAGGTCAGGGTATATATGCTTTACTCACCATCACATCCTCTGCTTCTTGGATGAGTCCAGCAGTTTTGGCTTCTAGCTCTGCGTTAAGACGCCTGACCACCATGAAAATGCCAACCCCCAAAAAAGAAGATTCATTAGCGTTTGTTTCCCTGCTTTAAGGGGAACCTTTGTTGAACAATTTTAGTCCAGTTAATCTTGCAATGCAGTTCCCCGACTGTTTTCACCCAATGTTGTCATGGTGAGGTCATCGAAGAGTGAAGATGGTCACCGAACTATGACCGAACCAACAACTGAGAAACACTATGGGAATACGAATTATGTCTATCAAAAAATTAATGAATTGTATGTGTGACGTCGTTGTGTACATGCGTCACGTGATCACAATCCGGTTTATAAACCCTGGTTCCGTTCCGTCTCTGCTACATTCATGCAGTTTGCAATGGTGCTGGACTCGGAAACGGAGCCGAAGCCTGGGTTTGGAAAACAGCAATTGTGATTAGGTTACGCTTGTTCACAACAACGTCACACGTTCACTTCATGCACGCACGACAGCTGTGGTACACTTTTTTTTTTCTGGAGAAGCCACCGTACTCATCAATATTTCTCATATTTGAGTCACTAATGGCAACTCGGTTCGGATAATAAGAGGGAAAATGGACCATTTTTGTGCTGCACTTGAGATACGATACAGGGTCCCGTTTTTAGGGACTCTTCCGTTTCTGTAACGTAGTTTTAGCTCCAGCTCCATATGTCGAATTCCTGATGAGCACTGAACATGTTGGAGCTGGAGTTACTCAAGCTAGGCGTCATTGTGAGTCATGGCCATACTCACATGTATTCTTCTTCTCGGCTCATAAGGTCCCTCGGGGCTGCCTTGGACTGGGGTCGTGACCCCATATTGACCCCTGTACCTCCTGCTGATCTTCGGCCACTTGATGACGAAGGTCTGTTTGCCTGAAGTAGGGAAATAAATGCATGATTAAACACAAATTGCATGACTTACAATTTATCAGGTAGACCATAGCGGGAGTTACCCAGCCCTAAATTTTATCATTGGGTTGTCATTTACTAGTCAAATTAGGGACAACCCAAAATGACAACCCAATGATAACATGGAGGGCTGGGTCACTCCAGCTAGGCAGACCTAGGCCTAGACCTACTGCAAAGTCAGTTTTTAACAGAACCAGTAAAAATAGATGTGATATAGAGAATAAATATTGCAGCCATATACTGCAGTTTCAGTTTTACAATACAGAATCATCAGAGAAACAGGGGATCAGACCCCAAAAAACAAGTTGATCAAAATTGCTCAAAAGTTCACACGAGGTGCCTAAAAATTTTAGATTTTTTACAAAATGCCCCCAAAACTTCAACGTTTTCCATAGCCGGCATCATCAAAAAAGTCATCAAAAAAGTCAGTTTTTGACCCAAAAATACAACTTCACCAAATTTCCTCACAAGTTCGTACGAGGTGCCTAGAGGCCAGAATTGAATTCCCGGAAGAGTTCAACTCATTACATTCAGTATACAGTGAGAAAAGAAACATTTTAGATTTTTTACAAAATGCCCTCAAAACTTCAACGTTTTCCATAGCCGGCATCATCAAAAAAGTCAGTTTTTGACCCAAAAATACAACTTCACCAAATTTGCTCAAAAGTTCACACGAGGTGCCTAGAGGCCAGAATTGAATTCCCTGAAGAGTTCAACTCATTACATTCAGTATCCAATGAGAAAAGAAACAATTTAGATTTTTTACAAAATACCCCAAAAACTTCAACGTTTTCCAAAGCCGGCATCATCGAAAAAGTCAGTTTTTGACCCAAAAATACAACTTCACCAAATTTGCTCAAAAGTTCATACGAGGTGCCTAGAGGCCAGAATTGAATTCCCTGAAGAGTTCAACTCATTACATTCAGTATCCAGTGAGAAAAGAATTTTTTTTAGATTTTTTACAAATTCCCCCAAAACTTCAACGTTTTCCATAGCCGGCATCATCGAAAAAGTCAGTTTTTGACCCAAAAATACAACTTCACCAAATTTGCTCAAAAGTTCATACGAGGTGCCTAGAGGCCAGAATTGAATTCCCTGAAGAGTTCAACTCATTACATTCAGTATCCAATGAGAAAAGAAACATTTTAGATTTTTTACAAAATACCCCCAAAACTTCAACGTTTTCCATAGCCGGCATCATCGAAAAAGTCAGTTTTTGACCCAAAAATACAACTTCACCAAATTTGCTCAAAAGTTCACACGAGGTGCCTAGAGGCCAGAATTGAATTCCCTGAAGAGTTCAACTCATTACATTCAGTATCCAGTGAGAAAAGAAACATTTTAGATTTTTTCCAAATTCCCCCAAAACTTCAACGTTTTCCATAGCCGGCATCATCGAAAAAGTCAGTTTATGACCCAAAAATACAACTTCACCAAATTTGCTCAAAAACTCATACGAGGTGCCTAGAGGCCAGAATTGAATTCCCTGAAGAGTTCAACTCATTACATTCAGTATCCAGTGAGAAAAGAAATTTTTTTAGATTTTTTACAAATTCCCCCAAAACTTCAACATTTTCCATAGCCGGCATCATCGAAAAAGTCAGTTTTTGACCCAAAAATACAACTTCACCAAATTTGCTCAAAAGTTCATACGAGGTGCCTAGAGGCCAGAATTGAATTCCCTGAAGAGTTCAACTCATTACATTCAGTATCCAATGAGAAAAGAAACATTTTAGATTTTTTTACAAAATACCTCCAAAACTTCAACGTTTTCCATAGCCGGCATCATCGAAAAAGTCAGTTTTTGACCCAAAAATACAACTTCACCAAATTTGCTCAAAAGTTCACACGAGGTGCCTAGAGGCCAGAATTGAATTCCCTGAAGAGTTCAACTCATTACATTCAGTATCCAGTGAGAAAAGAAACATTTTAGATTTTTTACAAAATACCCCAAAACTTCAACGTTTTCCATAGCCGGCATCATCGAAAATGTAAGTTTTTGACCCAAAACTCCAACTTCACCAAATTTGCTCAAAAGTTCATACGAGGTGCCTAGAGGCCAGAATTGAATTCCCTGAAGAGTTCAACTCATTACATTCAGTATCCAATGAGAAAAGAAACATTTTAGATTTTTTACAAATTTCCCCAAAACTTCAACGTTTTCCATAGCCGGCATCATCGAAAAGTCAGTTTTTGACCCAAAAATACAACTTCACCAAATTTGCTCAAAAGTTCACACGAGGTGCCTAGAGGCCAGAATTGAATTCCCTGAAGAGTTCAACTCATTACATTCAGTATCCAATGAGAAAAGAAACATTTTAGATTTTTTACAAATTCCCCCAAAACTTCAACGTTTTCCATAGCCGGCATCATCGAAAAAGTCAGTTTTTGACCCAAAAATACAACTTCACCAAATTTGCTCAAAAGTTCACACGAGGTGCCTAGAGGCCAGAATTGAATTCCCTGAAGAGTTCAACTCATTACATTCAGTATCCAATGAGAAAAGAAACATTTTAGATTTTTTACAAAATACCCCCAAAACTTCAACGTTTTCCATAGCCGGCATCATCGAAAAAGTCAGTTTTTGACCCAAAAATACAACTTCACCAAATTTGCTCAAAAGTTCACACGAGGTGCCTAGAGGCCAGAATTGAATTCCCTGAAGAGTTCAACTCATTACATTCAGTATCCAGTGAGAAAAGAAACATTTTAGATTTTTACAAATTCCCCCAAAACTTCAACGTTTTCCATAGCCGGCATCATCGAAAAAGTCAGTTTTTGACCCAAAAATACAACTTCACCAAATTTGCTCAAAAGTTCATACGAGGTGCCTAGAGGCCAGAATTGAATTACCTGAAGAGTTCAACTCATTACATTCAGTATCCAGTGAGAAAAGAAACATTTCAGATTTTTACAAAATACCCACAAAACTTCAACGTTTTCCATAGCCGGCATCATCGAAAAGTCAGTTTTTGACCCAAAAATACAACTTCACCAAATTTGCTCAAAAGTTCACACAAGGTGCCTAGAGGCCAGAATTGAATTCCCTGAAGAGTTCAACTCATTACATTCAGTATCCAGTGAGAATTTTTTTTTTATAATTTTTACAAAATACCCCCAAAAATTCAACGTTTTCCATAGCCGGCATCATCGAAAAAGTCAATTTTTGACCCAAAAATCCAACTCCACCAAAATTGCTCAAAAGTTCACACGAGGTGCCTAGAGGAAAGAATTGAATTCCCTGAAGAGTTCAACGCATTACATTCAGTATCCAGGGACAAAAGAAACATTTTAGATTTTCTACAAAATACCCCCAAAACTTACACGTTTTCCATAGCCGGCATCATCGAAAAAGTCAGTTTTGACCCAAAATACAACTTCACCAAATTTGCTCAAAAGTTCACACGAGGTGCCCAGAGGCCAGAATTGAATTCCCTGAAGAGTTCAACTCATTACATTCAGTATCCAGTGAGAAAAGAAACATTTTAGATTTTTTACAAAATACCCCAAAACTTCAACGTTTTCCATAGCCGGCATCATCGAAAAAGTCAGTTTTGACCTAAAAATCCAACTTCACCAAATTTGCTCAAAAGTTCATACGAGGTGCCTAGAGGCCAGAATTGAATTCCTGAAGAGTTCAACTCATTACATTCAGTATCCAGTGAGAAAAGAAACATTTTAGATTTTTTACAAAATACCCCCAAAACTTCAACGTTTTCCATAGCCGGCATCATCGAAAAAGTCAGTTTTTGACCCAAAAATCTGACTTCACCAAATTTCCTCAAAAGTTCACACGAGGTGCCTAGAGGCCAGAATTGAATTCCCTGAAGAGTTCAACTCATTACTTTCAGTATTCAGTGAGAAAAGAGAAATTTTACATTTTTTACAAAATGCCCCAAAACTTCAACGTTTTCCATAGCCGGCATCATCGAAAAAGTCAGTTTTTGACCCAAAAATACAACTTCACCAAATTTGCTCAAAAGTTCACACGAGGTGCCTAGAGGCCAGAATTGAATTCCCTGAAGAGTTCAACTCATTACATTCAGTATCCAGTGAGAAAAGAAACATTTTAGATTTTTTACAAAATACCCCCAAAACTTCAACGTTTTCCATAGCCGGCATCATCGAAAAAGTCAGTTTTTGACCCAAAAATACAACTTCACCAAATTTGCTCAAAAGTTCACACGAGGTGCCTAGAGGCCAGAATTGAATTCCCTGAAGAGTTCAACTCATTACATTCAGTATCCAGTGAGAAAAGAAACATTTTAGATTTTTTACAAAATACCCCCAAAACTTCAACGTTTTCCATAGCCGGCATCATCGAAAAAGTCAGTTTTTGACCCAAAAATACAACTTCACCAAATTTGCTCAAAAGTTCATACGAGGTGCCTAGAGGCCAGAATTGAATTCCCTGAAGAGTTCAACTCATTACATTCAGTATCCAGTGAGAAAAGAAACATTTTAGATTTTTTACAAAATACCCCAAAACTTCAACGTTTTCCATAGCCGGCATCATCGAAAAAGTCAGTTTTTGACCCAAAAATACAACTTCACCAAATTTGCTCAAAAGTTCACACGAGGTGCCTAGAGGCCAGAATTGAATTCCCTGAAGAGTTCAACTCATTACATTCAGTATCCAGTGAGAAAAGAAAAATTTTAGATGTTTTCCAAATTCCCCCAAAACCTCAACGTTTTCCATAGCCGGCATCATCGAAAAAGTCAGTTTTTGACCCAAAAATACAACTTCACCAAATTTGCTCAATAATTCATACGAGGTGCCTAGAGGCCAGAATTGAATTCCCTGAAGAGTTCAACTCATTACATTCAGTATCCAGTGAGAAAAGAAACATTTTAGATTTTTACAAAATACCCCAAAACTTCAACGTTTTCCATAGCCGGCATCATCGAAAAGTCAGTTTTGACCCAAAAATACAACTTCACCAAATTTGCTCAAAAGTTCACACGAGGTGCCTAGAGGCCAGAATTGAATTCCCTGAAGAGTTCAACTCATTACATTCAGTATCCAGTGAGAAAAGAAACATTTTAGATTTTTTACAAAATACCCCAAAATTCAACGTTTTCCATAGCCGGCATCATCGAAAAGTCAGTTTTTGACCCAAAAATACAACTTCACCAAATTTGCTCAAAAGTTCATACGAGGTGCCTAGAGGCCAGAATTGAATTCCCTGAAGAGTTCAACTCATTACATTCAGTATCCAGTGAGAAAAGAAACATTTTAGATTTTTTACAAAATGCCCCAAAACTTCAACGTTTTCCATAGCCGGCATCATTGAAAAAGTCAGTTTTTGACCCAAAAATACAACTTCACCAAATTTGCTCAAAAGTTCACACGAGGTGCCTAGAGGCCAGAATTGAATTCCCTGAAGAGTTCAACTCATTACATTCAGTATCCAGTGAGAAAAAAAACATTTTAGATTTTTTACAAAATACCCCCAAAACTTCAACCTTTTCCATAGCCGGCATCATCGAAAAGTCAGTTTTGACCCAAAAATACAACTTCACCAAATTTGCTCAAAAGTTCACACGAGGTGCCTAGAGGCCAGAATTGAATTCCCTGAAGAGTTCAACTCATTACATTCAGTATCCAGTGAGAAAAGAAACATTTTAGATTTTTTACAAAATACCCCCAAAACTTCAACGTTTTCCATAGCCGGCATCATCGAAAAGTCAGTTTTTGACCCAAAAATACAACTTCACCAAATTTGCTCAAAAGTTCACACAAGGTGCCTAGAGGCCAGAATTGAATTCCCTGAAGAGTTCAACTCATTACATTCAGTATCCAGTGAGAAAAGAAACATTTTAGATTTTTTACAAAATACCCCAAAACTTCAACGTTTTCCATAGCCGGCATCATCGAAAAGTCAGTTTTTGACCCAAAATACAACTTCACCAAATTTGCTCAAAAGTTCACACGAGGTGCCTAGAGGCCAGAATTGAATTCCCTGAAGAGTTCAACTCATTAAAATCGGTATCCCGTGAGATAAGAAACAATTTACAATTTTTACAAACTACCCCCAAAACTTCAACGTTTTCCATAGCCGGCATCATTGAAAAAATCAGTTTTTACCACAATAATACAACCTAACAAAATTTGCTGAACAGTCCACACGAGGTGCCTAGAGGACAGAATTGAATTCCCTGAAGAGTTCAACTCATTACATTCAGTATCCAGTGAGAAAAGAAACATTTTAGACCTTTTCACAAAATACCCCCAAAACTTCAACGTTTTCCATAGCCGGCATCATCGAAAAAGTCAGTTTTTGACCCAAAAATACAACTTCACCAAATTTGCTCAAAAGTTCACACGAGGTGCCTAGAGGCCAGAATTGAATTCCCTGAAGAGTTCAACTCATTACATTCAGTATCCAGTGAGAAAAGAAACATTTTAGATTTTTTACAAAATACCCCAAAACTTCAACGTTTTCCATAGCCGGCATCATCGAAAAAGTCAGTTTTTGACCCAAAAATACAACTTCACCAAATTTGCTCAAAAGTTCACACGAGGTGCCCAGAGGCCAGAATTGAATTCCCTGAAGAGTTCAACTCATTACATTCAGTATCCAGTGAGAAAAGAAACATTTTAGATTTTTACAAAATACCCCAAAACTTCAACGTTTTCCATAGCCGGCATCATCGAAAAGTCAGTTTTTGACCCAAAAATACAACTTCACCAAATTTGCTCAAAAGTTCACACGAGGTGCCTAGAGGCCAGAATTGAATTCCCTGAAGAGTTCAACTCATTACATTCAGTATCCAGTGAGAAAAGAAACATTTTAGATTCTGTACAAAATACCCCCAAAACTTCAACGTTTTCCATAGCCGGCATCATCGAAAAAGTCAGTTTTGACCCAAAAATACAACTTCACCAAATTTGCTCAAAAGTTCACACGAGGTGCCTAGAGGCCAGAATTGAATTCCTGAAGAGTTCAACTCATTACATTCAGTATCCAGTGAGAAAAGAAACATTTTAGATTTTTACAAAATACCCCAAAACTTCGACGTTTTCCATAGCCGGCATCATCGAAAAAGTCAGTTTTTGACCCAAATTTGCTCAAAAGTTCACACGAGGTGCCTAGAGGCCAGAATTGAATTCCCTGAAGAGTTCAACTCATTACATTCAGTATCCAGTGAGAAAAGAAACATTTTAGATTTTTTACAAAATACCCCAAAACTTCAACGTTTTCCATAGCCGGCATCATCGAAAAAGTCAGTTTTTGACCCAAAAATACAACTTCACCAAATTTGCTCAAAAGTTCACACGAGGTGCCTAGAGGCCAGAATTGAATTCCCTGAAGAGTTCAACTCATTACATTCAGTATCCAGTGAGAAAAGAAACATTTTAGATTTTTTACAAAATACCCCCAAAACTTCAACGTTTTCCATAGCCGGCATCATCGAAAAGTCAGTTTTTGACCCAAAAATACAACTTCACCAAATTTGCTCAAAAGTTCACACGAGGTGCCTAGAGGCCAGAATTGAATTCCCTGAAGAGTTCAACTCATTACATTCAGTATCCAGTGAGAAAAGAAACATTCTAGATTTTTTACAAAATACCCCCTCAACGTTTTCCATAGCCGGCATCATCCAAAAAGTCAGTTTTTGACCCAAAAATACAACTTCACCAAATTTGCTCAAAAGTTCACACGAGGTGCCTAGAGGCCAGAATTGAATTCCCTGAAGAGTTCAACTCATTACATTCAGTATCCAGTGAGAAAAGAAACATTTTAGATTTTTTACAAAATACCCCCCAAAATTTAATGTTTTCCATAGCCGGCATCATCGAAAAAGTCAGTTTTTGACCCAAATTTGCTCAAAAGTTCACACGAGGTGCCTAGAGGCCAGAATTGAATTCCCTGAAGAGTTCAACTCATTACATTCAGTATCCAGTGAGAAAAGAAACATTTTAGATTTTTTACAAAATACCCCCAAAACTTCAACGTTTTCCATAGCCGGCATCATCGAAAAAGTCAGTTTTTGACCCAAAAATACAACTTCACCAAATTTGCTCAAAAGTTCACACGAGGTGCCTATAGGCCAGAATTTAATTCCCTGAAGAGTTCAACTCATTACATTCAGGATCCAGTTAGAAAAGAAACATTTTAGATTTTTAAAAAAAACCCCCAAAACTTCAACGTTTTCCATAGCCGGCATCATCCAAGAAGTCAGTTTTTGACCCAAAAATACAACTTCACAAAATTTGCTCAAAAGTTCACACGAGGTGCCTAGAGGCCAGAATTGAATTCCCTGAAGAGTTCAACTCATTACATTCAGTATCCAATGAGAAAAGAAACATTTTAGATTTTTTACAAAATACCCCCAAAACTTCAACGTTTTCCATAGCCGGCATCATCGAAAAAGTCAGTTTTTGACCCAAAAATGCAACTTCACCAAATTTGCTCAAAAGTTCACACGAGGTGCCTAGAGGCCAGAATTGAATTCCCTGAAGAGTTCAACTCATTACATTCAGTATCCAGTGAGAAAAGAAACATTTTAGATTTTTTACAAAATACCCCCAAAACTTCAACGTTTTCCATAGCCGGCATCATCAAAAAAGTAAGTTTTTGACCCAAAAATACAACTTCACCAAAATTGCTCAAAAGTTCACACGAGGTGCCTAGAGGCCAGATTGAATTCCCTGAAGAGTTCAACTCATTACTTTCAGTATCCAGTGAAAAAAGAATCTTTTTGATTTTTACAAAATACCCCCAAAACTTCAACGTTTTCCATAGCCGGCATCATCGAAAAAGTCAGTTTTTGACCCAAAAATACAACTTCACCAAATTTGCTCAAAAGTTCACACGAGGTGCCTAGAGGCCAGAATTGAATTCCCTGAAGAGTTCAACTCATTACATTCAGTATCCAGTGAGAAAAGAAACATTTCAGTTTTTTAGCCAAATACCCCAAAACTTCAACGTTTTCCATAGCCGGCATCATCGAAAAAGTCAGTTTTGACCCAAAAATAAAACTTAACCAAATTTGCCTAAAAAGTTCACACGAGGTGCCTAGAGGCCAGAATTGAATTCCCTGAAGAGTTCAACTCATTACATTCAGTATCCAATGAGAAAAGAAACATTTTAGACTTTTACAAAATACCCCAAAACTTCAACGTTTTCCATAGCCGGCATCATCGAAAAAGTCAGTTTTGACCCAAAATACAACTTCACCAAATTTCCTCAAAAGTTCACACGAGGTGCCTAGAGGCCAGAATTGAATTCCCTGAAGAGTTCAACTCATTACATTCAGTATCCAGTGAGAAAAGAAACATTTTAGATTTTTTACAAAATACCCCAAAACTTCAACGTTTTCCATAGCCGGCATCATCGAAAAAGTCAGTTTTTGACCCAAAAATACAACTTCACCAAATTTGCTCAAAAGTTCACACGAGGTGCCTAGAGGCCAGAATTGAATTCCCTGAAGAGTTCAACTCATTACATTCAGTATCCAGTGAGAAAAGAAACATTTTAGATTTTTACAAAATGCCCCAAAACTTCAACGTTTTCCATAGCCGGCATCATCGAAAAAGTCAGTATTTTGACCAAAAATACAAATTCACCAAAGATGCTCAAAAGTTCACACGAGGTGCCCAGAGG
Organism: Patiria pectinifera; assembly: GCA_029964075.1. NCBI lineage: Eukaryota > Metazoa > Echinodermata > Asteroidea > Valvatida > Asterinidae > Patiria > Patiria pectinifera. The sequence continues at coordinate 4,650,358 of CM057143.1, read as the reverse complement.
CCAGAATTGAATTCCCTGAAGAGTTCAACTCATTACATTCAGTATCCAGTGAGAAAAGAACAATTTTAGATTTTTACAAAATGCCCCAAAACTTCAACGTTTTCCATAGCCGGCATCATCGAAAAAGTCAGTTTTTGACCCAAAAATACAACTTCACCAAATTTGCTCAAAAGTTCACACGAGGTGCCTAGAGGCCAGAATTGAATTCCCTGAAGAGTTCAACTCATTACATTCAGTATCCAGTGAGAAAAGAAACATTTTAGATTTTTTACAAAATACCCCCCAAAATTCAACGTTTTCCAAAGCCGGCATCACCGAAAAAGTCAGTTTTGACCCAAAAATACAACTTCACCAAATTTGCTCAAAAGTTCACACGAGGTGCCTAGAGGCCAGAATTGAATTCCCTGAAGAGTTCAACTCATTACATTCAGTATCCAGTGAGAAAACCAAACTTTTTGGCTTTTTACAAAATACCCCCAAAACTTCAACGTTTTCCATAGCCGGCATCATCGAAAAAGTCAGTTTTTGACCCAAAAATACAACTTCACCAAATTTGCTCAAAAGTTCACACGAGGTGCCTAGAGGCCAGAATTGAATTCCCTGAAGAGTTCAACTCATTACATTCAGTATCCAATGAGAAAAGAAACATTTTAGATTTTTTACAAAATACCCCCAAAACTTCAACGTTTTCCATAGCCGGCATCATCGAAAAAGTCAGTTTTTGACCCAAAAATACAACTTCACCAAATTTGCTCAAAAGTTCACACGAGGTGCCTAGAGGCCAGAATTGAATTCCCTGAAGAGTTCAACTCATTACATTCAGTATCCAGTGAGAAAAGAAACATTTTAGATTTTTTACAAAATACCCCAAAACTTCAACGTTTTCCATAGCCGGCATCATCGAAAAAGTCAGTTTTTGACCCAAAAATACAACTTCACCAAATTTGCTCAAAAGTTCACACGAGGTGCCTAGAGGCCAGAATTGAATTCCCTGAAGAGTTCAACTCATTACATTCAGTATCCAGTGAGAAAAGAAACATTTTAGATTTTTTACAAATTCCCCCAAAACTTCAACGTTTTCCATAGCCGGCATCATCGAAAAAGTCAGTTTTTGACCCAAAAATACAACTTCACCAAATTTGCTCAAAAGTTCATACGAGGTGCCTAGAGGCCAGAATTGAATTCCCTGAAGAGTTCAACTCATTACATTCAGTATCCAGTGAGAAAAGAAACATTTTAGATTTTTTACAAAATACCCCCAAAACTTCAACGTTTTCCATAGCCGGCATCATCGAAAAAGTCAGTTTTTGACCCAAAAATACAACTTCACCAAATTTGCTCAAAAGTTCACACGAGGTGCCTAGAGGCCAGAATTGAATTCCCTGAAGAGTTCAACTCATTACATTCAGTATCCAGTGAGAAAAGAAACATTTTAGATTTTTAAAAAATACCCCAAAACTTCAACGTTTTCCATAGCCGGCATCATCGAAAAAGTCAGTTTTTGACCCAAAAATACAACTTCACCAAATTTGCTCAAAAGTTCACACGAGGTGCCTAGAGGCCAGAATTGAATTCCCTGAAGAGTTCAACTCATTACATTCAGTATCCAGTGAGAAAAGAATTTTTTTTAGATTTTTTACAAATTCCCCCAAAACTTCAACGTTTTCCATAGCCGGCATCATCGAAAACTCAGTTTTTGAACCAAAAATACAACTTCACCAAATTTGCTCAAAAGTTCACACGAGGTGCCTAGAGGCCAGAATTGAATTCCCTGAAGAGTTCAACTCATTACATTCAGTATCCAATGAGAAAAGAAACATTTTAGATTTTTTACAAAATACCCCCAAAACTTCAACGTTTTCCATAGCCGGCATCATCGAAAAAGTCAGTTTTTGACCCAAAAATACAACTTCACCAAATTTGCTCAAAAGTTCACACGAGGTGCCTAGAGGCCAGAATTGAATTCCCTGAAGAGTTCAACTCATTACATTCAGTATCCAGTGAGAAAAGAAACATTTTAGATTTTTTACAAAATACCCCCAAAACTTCAACGTTTTCCATAGCCGGCATCATCGAAAAAGTCAGTGTTTGACCCAAAAATACAACTTCACCAAATTTGCTCAAAAGTTCACACGAGGTGCCTAGAGGCCAGAATTGAATTCCCTGAAGAGTTCAACTCATTACATTCAGTATCCAGTGAGAAAAGAAAAATTTTAGATTTTTACCAAATGCCCCCAAAACTTCAACGTTTTCCATAGCCGGCATCATCGAAAAGTCAGTTTTTGACCCAAAAATACAACTTCACCAAATTTGCTCAAAAGTTCACACAAGGTGCCTAGAGGCCAGAATTGAATTCCCTGAAGAGTTCAACTCATTACATTCAGTATCCAGTGAGAAAAGAAAAATTTTAGATTTTTACAAAATGCCCCAAAACTTCAACGTTTTCCATAGCCGGCATCATCGAAAAAGTCAGTTTTTGACCCAAAAATACAACTTCACCAAATTTGCTCAAAAGTTCATACGAGGTGCCTAGAGGCCAGAATTGAATTCCCTGAAGAGTTCAACTCATTACATTCAGTATCCAGTGAGAAAAGAAACATTTTAGATTTTTTACAAAATACCCCCAAAACTTCAACGTTTTCCATAGCCGGCATCATCGAAAAAGTCAGTTTTTGACCCAAAAATACAACTTCACCAAATTTGCTCAAAAGTTCACACGAGGTGCCTAGAGGCCAGAATTGAATTCCCTGAAGAGTTCAACTCATTACATTCAGTATCCAGTGAGAAAAGAATTTTTTTTAGATTTTTTACAAATTCCCCCAAAACTTCAACGTTTTCCATAGCCGGCATCATCGAAAAAGTCAGTTTTTGACCCAAAAATACAACTTCACCAAATTTGCTCAAAAGTTCACACGAGGTGCCTAGAGGCCAGAATTGAATTCCCTGAAGAGTTCAACTCATTACATTCAGTATCCAGTGAGAAAAGAAACATTTTAGATTTTTTACAAAATACCCCAAAACTTCAACGTTTTCCATAGCCGGCATCATCGAAAAAGTCAGTTTTTGACCCAAAAATACAACTTCACCAAATTTGCTCAAAAGTTCACACGAGGTGCCTAGAGGCCAGAATTGAATTCCCTGAAGAGTTCAACTCATTACATTCAGTATCCAGTGAGAAAAGAAACATTTTAGATTTTTTACAAAATACCCCCAAAACTTCAACGTTTTCCATAGCCGGCATCATCGAAAAGTCAGTTTTTGACCCAAAAATACAACTTCACCAAATTTGCTCAAAAGTTCACACAAGGTGCCTAGAGGCCAGAATTGAATTCACTGAAGAGTTCAACTCATTACATTCAGTATCCAGTGAGAAAAGAAAAATTTTAGATTTTTACAAAATACCCCCAAAACTTCAACGTTTTCCATAGCCGGCATCATCGAAAAAGTCAGTTTTTGACCCAAAAATACAACTTCACCAAATTTGCTCAAAAGTTCATACGAGGTGCCTAGAGGCCAGAATTGAATTCCCTGAAGAGTTCAACTCATTACATTCAGTATCCAGTGAGAAAAGAAACATTTTAGATTTTTACAAAATACCCCAAAACTTCAACGTTTTCCATAGCCGGCATCATCGAAAAGTCAGTTTTTGACCCAAAATACAACTTCACCAAATTTGCTCAAAAGTTCACACGAGGTGCCTAGAGGCCAGAATTGAATTCCCTGAAGAGTTCAACTCATTACATTCAGTATCCAGTGAGAAAAGAAACATTTTAGATTTTTTACAAAATGACCCCAAAACTTCAACGTTTTCCATATCCGGCATCAGTCGAAAAGTCAGTTTTTGACCCAAAAATACAACTTCACCAAATTTGCTCAAAAGTTCATACGAGGTGCCTAGAGGCCAGAATTGAATTCCCTGAAGAGTTCAACTCATTACATTCAGTATCCAGTGAGAAAAGAAACATTTTAGATTTTTTTACAAAATACCCAAAACAAAACTTCAACGTTTTCCATAGCCGGCATCATCGAAAAGTCAGTTTTGACCCAAAAATACAACTTCACCAAGTTTGCTCAAAAGTTCATACGAGGTGCCTAGAGGCCAGAATTGAATTCCTGAAGAGTTCAACTCATTACATTCAGTATCCAGTGAGAAAAGAACAATTTTAGATTTTTTACAAAATGCCCCAAAACTTCAACGTTTTCCATAGCCGGCATCATCGAAAAAGTCAGTTTTTGACCCAAAAATACAACTTCACCAAATTTGCTCAAAAGTTCACACGAGGTGCCTAGAGGCCAGAATTGAATTCCCTGAAGAGTTCAACTCATTACATTCAGTATCCAGTGAGAAAAGAAACATTTTAGATTTTTTACAAAATACCCCCAAAACTTCAACGTTTTCCATAGCCGGCATCATCCAAGAAGTCAGTTTTTGACCCAAAAATACAACTTCACAAAATTTGCTCAAAAGTTCACACGAGGTGCCTAGAGGCCAGAATTGAATTCCCTGAAGAGTTCAACTCATTACATTCAGTATCCAGTGAGAAAAGAAACATTTTAGATTTTTTTACAAAATACCTCCAAAACTTCAACGTTTTCCATAGCCGGCATCATCGAAAAGTCAGTTTTTGACCCAAAAATACAACTTCACCAAATTTGCTCAAAAGTTCACACGAGGTGCCTAGAGGCCAGAATTGAATTCCCTGAAGAGTTCAACTCATTACATTCAGTATCCAGTGAGAAAAGAAACATTTTAGATTTTTTACAAATTCCCCCAAAACTTCAACGTTTTCCATAGCCGGCATCATCGAAAAAGTCAGTTTTTGACCCAAAAATACAACTTCACCAAATTTGCTCAAAAGTTCACACGAGGTGCCTAGAGGCCAGAATTGAATTCCCTGAAGAGTTCAACTCATTACATTCAGTATCCAGTGAGAAAAGAAACATTTTAGAATTTTTACAAAATGACCCCAAAACTTCAACGTTTTCCATAGCCGGCATCATCGAAAAAGTCAGTTTTTGACCCAAAAATCTGACTTCACCAAATTTCCTCAAAAGTTCACAAGAGGTGCCTAGAGGCCAGAATTGAATTCCCTGAAGAGTTCAACTCATTACATTCTGTATCCAGTGAGAAAAAAAACATTTTAGACTTTTAACAAAATGACCCAAAACTTCAACGTTTTCCATAGCCGGCATCATCGAAAAAGTCAGTTTTTGACCCAAAAATACAACTTCACCAAATTTGCTCAAAAGTTCATACGAGGTGCCTAGAGGCCAGAATTGAATTCCCTGAAGAGTTCAACTCATTACATTCAGTATCCAGTGAGAAAAGAAACATTTTAGATTTTTTTACAAAATACCTCCAAAACTTCAACGTTTTCCATAGCCGGCATCATCGAAAAAGTCAGTTTTTGACCCAAAAATACAACTTCACCAAATTTGCTCAAAAGTTCACACAAGGTGCCTAGAGGCCAGAATTGAATTCCATGAAGAGTTCAACTCATTACATTCAGTATCCAGTGAGAAAAGAAACATTTTAAATATTTTACAAAATGACCCAAAACTTCAACGTTTTCCATAGCCGGCATCATCGAAAAGTCAGTTTTTGACCCAAAAATACAACTTCACCAAATTTGCTCAAAAGTTCATACGAGGTGCCTAGAGGCCAGAATTGAATTCCCTGAAGAGTTCAACTCATTACATTCAGTATCCAGTGAGAAAAGAAACATTTTAGATTTTTTTACAAAATGCCCCAAAACTTCAACGTTTTCCATAGCCGGCATCATCGAAAAGTCAGGTTTTAACCCAAAAATACAACTTCACCAAATTTGCTCAAAAGTTCATACGAGGTGCCTAGAGGCCAGAATTGAATTCCCTGAAGAGTTCAACTCATTACATTCAGTATCCAATGAGAAAACAAACATTTTAGATTTTTTCAAAATACCCCCAAAACTTCAACGTTTTCCATAGCCGGCATCATCGAAAAAGTCAGTTTTTGACCCAAAAATACAACTTCACCAAATTTGCTCAAAAGTTCACACGAGGTGCCTAGAGGCCAGAATTGAATTCCCTGAAGAGTTCAACTCATTACATTCAGTATCCAGTGAGAAAAGAAACATTTTAGATGGTTTACAAAATACCTCAAAACGTCAACGTTTTCCATAGACGGCATCATCGAAAAAGTCAGCCTTTAACCCAAAAATATAACTCCACCAAATTTCCTCAAATGTTCACACGAGGTGCCTTAGAGGCCAGAATTGAATTCCCTGAAGAGTTCAACTCATTACATTCAGTATCCAGTGATAAAAGAACAATTTTAGATTTTTTACAAAATGCCCCAAAACTTCAACGTTTTCCATAGCCGGCATCATCGAAAAAGTCAGTTTTTGACCCAAAAATACAACTTCACCAAATTTGCTCAAAAGTTCACACGAGGTGCCTAGAGGCCAGAATTGAATTCCCTGAAGAGTTCAACTCATTACATTCAGTATCCAGTGAGAAAAGAAACATTTTAGATTTTTTACAAAATACCCCAAAACTTCAACGTTTTCCATAGCCGGCATCATCGAAAAAGTCAGTTTTTGACCCAAAAATACAACTTCACCAAATTTGCTCAAAAGTTCACACGAGGTGCCTAGAGGCCAGAATTTAATGACACCAAGACGTCAACTCATTATATTCAGTATACCGTGAGAAAAGAAACATTCTAGCTTTCTTACAAAATACCCCCAAATCTTCAACGTTTTCCATAGCCGGCATCATCGAAAAAGTCAGTTTTTGACCCAAAAATACAACTTCACCAAATTTGCTCAAAAGTTCACACGAGGTGCCTAGAGGCCAGAATTGAAATCCCTGAAGAGTTCAACTCATTACATTCAGTATCCAGTGAGAAAAGAAACATTTTAGATTTTTTACAAAATACCCCAAAACTTCAACGTTTTCCATAGCCGGCATCATCGAAAAAGTCAGTTTTTGACCCAAAAATACAACTTCACCAAATTTGCTCAAAAGTTCATACGAGGTGCCTAGAGGCCAGAATTGAATTCCCTGAAGAGTTCAACTCATTACATTCAGTATCCAGTGAGAAAAGAAACATTTTAGATTCTTTACAAACCACCCCCTCAACGTTTTCCATAGCCGGCATCATCAAAAAAGTCAGTTTTGACCCAAAAATACAACTTCACCAAATTTGCTCAAAAGTTCACACGAGGTGCCTAGAGGCCAGAATTGAATTCCCTCAAGAGTTCAACTCATTACATTCAGTATCCAGTGAGAAAAGAAACATTCTAGATTTTTACAAATTACCCCAAAACATCAACGTTTTACATAACCGGCATAATCGAAAAGTCAGTTTTGACCCAAAAATACAACTTCACCAAATTTGCTCAAAAGTTCACACGAGGTGCCTAGAGGCCAGAATTGAATTCCCAGAAGAGTTCAACTCATTACATTCAGTATCCAGTGAGAAAAGAAAAATTTTAGATGTTTTCCAAATTCCCCCAAAACCTCAACGTTTTCCATAGCCGGCATCATCGAAAAAGTCAGTTTTTGACCCAAAAATACAACTTCACCAAATTTGCTCAATAATTCATACGAGGTGCCTAGAGGCCAGAATTGAATTCCCTGAAGAGTTCAACTCATTACATTCAGTATCCAGTGAGAAAAGAAACATTTTAGATTTTGTACAAAATACCCCCTTCAACGTTTTCCATAGCCGGCATCATCGAAAAAGTCAGTTTTTGACCCAAAAATACAACTTCACCAAATTTGCTCAAAAGTTCATACGAGGTGCCTAGAGGCCAGAATTGAATTCCCTGAAGAGTTCAACTCATTACATTCAGTATCCAGTGAGAAAAGAAACATTTTAGATTTTTTACAAAATACCCCCTCAACGTTTTCCATAGCCGGCATCATCGAAAAAGTCAGTTTTTGACCCAAAAATACAACTTCACCAAATTTGCTCAAAAGTTCACACGAGGTGCCTAGAGGCCAGAATTGAATTCCCTGAAGAGTTCAACTCATTACATTCAGTATCCAGTGAGAAAAGAAACATTTTAGATTTTTTACAAAATACCCCCAAAACTTCAACGTTTTCCATAGCCGGCATCATCGAATAAGTCAGTTTTTGACCCAAAAATACAACTTCACCAAATTTGCCCAAAAGTTCATACGAGTTGCCTAGAGGCCAGGATAGAATTACCTGAAGAGTTCAACTTATCACATTCAGTATCCCATGAGAAAAGAAACATTTTAGATTTTTACAAAATACCCCAAAACTTCAACGTTTTCCATAGCCGGCATCATCGAAAAAGTCAGTTTTGACCCAAAATACAACTTCACCAAATTTGCTCAAAAGTTCATACGAGGTGCCTAGAGGCCAGAATTGAATTCCTGAAGAGTTCAACTCATTACATTCAGTATCCAGTGAGAAAAGAAACATTTTAGATTTTTTACAAAATACCCCAAAACTTCAACGTTTTCCATAGCCGGCATCATCGAAAAAGTCAGTTTTTGACCCAAAAATACAACTTCACCAAATTTGCTCAAAAGTTCACACGAGGTGCCTAGAGGCCAGAATTGAATTCCCTGAAGAGTTCAACTCATTACATTCAGTATCCAGTGAGAAAAGAAACATTTTATAATTTTTACAAAATACCCCCAAAACTTCAACGTTTTCCATAGCCGGCATCATCGAAAAAGTCAGTTTTTGACCCAAAAATACAACTTCACCAAATTTGCTCAAAAGTTCACACGAGGTGCCTAGAGGCCAGAATTGAATTCCTGAAGAGTTCAACTCATTACATTCAGTATCCCGTGTGAGAAGGACCATTTTAGATTTTTTAAAAAAAGACCCCAAACCTTCAACGTGTTCCATAGCCGGCATCATCGAAAAAGTCAGTTTCTGACCCAAAAATACAACTTCACCAAATTTGCTCAAAAGTTCACACGAGGTGCCTAGAGGCCAGAATTGAATTCCCTGAAGAGTTCAACTCATTACATTCAGTCTACAGTGAGAAAAGAAAACTTTTAGATTTTTTACAAAATGCCCCCAAAACGTTTTCCATAACCGGCATTATCGAAAAAGTCAGTTTTTGACCCAAAATAGAAACTTCACCAAATTTCCTCAACAGTTCATACGAGGTGCCTGGAGGCCAGAATAGAATTCCCTGAAGAGTTCAACTCATTACATTCAGTATCCAGTGAGAAAAGAAACATTTTAGATTTTTTACAAAATACCCCAAAACTTCAACGTTTTCCATAGCCGGCATCATCGAAAAAGTCAGTTTTTGACCCAAAAATACAACTTCACCAAATTTGCTCAAAAGTTCACACGAGGTGCCTAGAGGCCAGAATTGAATTCCCTGAAGAGTTCAACTCATTACATTCAGTATCCAGTGAGAAAAGAAACATTTTAGATTTTTTACAAAATACCCCCAAAACTTCAACGTTTTCCATAGCCGGCATCATCGAAAAAGTCAGTTTTTGACCCAAAAATACAACTTCACCAAATTTGCTCAAAAGTTCATACGAGGTGCCTAGAGGCCAGAATTGAATTCCCTGAAGAGTTCAACTCATTACATTCAGTATCCAGTGAGAAAAGAAATTTTTTTAGATTTTTTACAAATTCCCCCAAAACTTCAACGTTTTCCATAGCCGGCATCATCGAAAAAGTCAGTTTTTGACCCAAAAATACAACTTCACCAAATTTGCTCAAAAGTTCATACGAGGTGCCTAGAGGCCAGAATTGAATTCCCTGAAGAGTTCAACTCATTACATTCAGTATCCAATGAGAAAAGAAACATTTTAGATTTTTTACAAAATACCCCAAAACTTCAACGTTTTCCATAGCCGGCATCATCGAAAAAGTCAGTTTTTGACCCAAAAATACAACTTCACCAAATTTGCTCAAAAGTTCATACGAGGTGCCTAGAGGCCAGAATTGAATTCCCTGAAGAGTTCAACTCATTACATTCAGTATCCAGTGAGAAAAGAAAAAATTCAGATTTTTTCCAAATTCCCCCAAAACTTCAACGTTTTCCATAGCCGGCATCATCGAAAAAGTCGGTTTATGACCCAAAAATACAACTTCACCAAATTTGCTCAAAAACTCATACGAGGTGCCTAGAGGCCAGAATTGAATTCCCTGAAGAGTTCAACTCATTACATTCAGTATCCAATGAGAAAAGAAACATTTTAGATTTTTTACAAATTTCCCCAAAACTTCAACGTTTTCCATAGCCAGCATCATCGAAAAAGTCAGTTTCTGACCCAAAAATACAACTTCACCAAATTTGCTCAAAAGTTCACACGAGGTGCCTAGAGGCCAGAATTGAATTCCCTGAAGAGTTCAACTCATTACATTCAGTATCCAGTGAGAAAAGAAACATTTTAGATTTTTTACAAAATACCCCCAAAACTTCAACGTTTTCCATAGCCGGCATCATCGAAAAAGTCAGTTTTTGACCCAAAAATACAACTTCACCAAATTTGCTCAAAAGTTCATACGAGGTGCCTAGAGGCCAGAATTGAATTCCCTGAAGAGTTCAACTCATTACATTCAGTATCCAATGAGAAAAGAAACATTTTAGATTTTTTACAAAATACCCCCAAAACTTCAACGTTTTCCATAGCCGGCATCATCGAAAAAGTCAGTTTTTGACCCAAAAATACAACTTCACCAAATTTGCTCAAAAGTTCATACGAGGTGCCTAGAGGCCAGAATTGAATTCCCTGAAGAGTTCAACTCATTACATTCAGTATCCAATGAGAAAAGAAACATTTTAGATTTTTACAAAATACCCCCAAAACGTCAACGCTTCCATTAGCCGGCATCATCGAAAAGTCAGTTTTTGACCCAAAAATACAACTTCACCAAATTTGCTCAAAAGTTCATACGAGGTGCCTAGAGGCCAGAATTGAATTCCCTGAAGAGTTCAACTCATTACATTCAGTATCCAGTGAGAAAAGAAACATTTTAGATTTTTTACAAATTCCCCCAAAACTTCAACGTTTTCCATAGCCGGCATCATCGAAAAAGTCAGTTTCTGACCCAAAAATACAACTTCACCAAATTTGCTCAAAAGTTCACACGAGGTGCCTAGAGGCCAGAATTGAATTCTTTGAAGAGTTCAACTCATTACATTCAGTATCCAATGAGAAAAGAAACATTTTAGATTTTTTACAAAATACCCCCAAAACTTCAACGTTTTCCATAGCCGGCATCATCGAAAAAGTCAGTTTTTGACCCAAAAATACAACTTCACCAAATTTGCTCAAAAGTTCACACGAGGTGCCTAGAGGCCAGAATTGAATTCCCTGAAGAGTTCAACTCATTACATTCAGTATCCAGTGAGAAAAGAAACATTTTAGATTTTTTACAAAATACCCCCAAAACTTCAACGTTTTCCATAGCCGGCATCATCGAAAAGTCAGTTTTGACCCAAAAATACAACTTCACCAAATTTGCTCAAAAGTTCATACGAGGTGCCTAGAGGCCAGAATTGAATTCCCTGAAGAGTTCAACTCATTACATTCAGTATCCAGTGAGAAAAGAATTTTTTTTAGATTTTTTACAAATTCCCCCAAAACTTCAACGTTTTCCATAGCCGGCATCATCGAAAACTCAGTTTTTGAACCAAAAATACAACTTCACCAAATTTGCTCAAAAGTTCACACGAGGTGCCTAGAGGCCAGAATTGAATTCCCTGAAGAGTTCAACTAAATACATTCGGAATCGAGTGAGAAAAGAAACTATTTAGATTTTTACAAAATACCCCCAAAACTTCAACGTTTTCCATAGCCGGCATCATCGAAAAAGTCAGTTTTTGACCCAAAAATACAACTTCACCAAATTTGCTCAAAAGTTCACACGAGGTGCCTAGAGGCCAGAATTGAATTCCCTGAAGAGTTCAACTCATTACATTCAGTATCCAGTGAGAAAAGAAACATTTTAGATTTATTACAGACTCCCCCCCAAACTTACACGTTTTCCATAGCCAGAATCATCGAAAAAGTCAGTTTTTAACATAAAAATACAAATTCACCAAATTTGCTCAAAAGATCAGACGAGGTGCCTAGAGGCCAGAATTGAATTCACTGAAGAAGTCAACTCATTACATTAAGTATCCAGTGAGAAAAGAAACATTTTAGATTTTTACAAAATACCCCCAAAACTTCAACGTTTTCCATAGCCGGCATCATCGAAAAAGTCAGTTTTGACCCAAAAATACAACTTCACCAAATTTGCTCAAAAGTTCACACGAGTTGCCTAGAGGCCAGAATTGAATTCCCTGAAGAGTTCAACTCATTACATTCAGTATCCAGTGAGAAAAGAAACATTTTAGATTTTTTACAAATTCCCCCAAAACTTCAACGTTTTCCATAGCCGGCATCATCGAAAAAGTCAGTTTCTGACCCAAAAATACAACTTCACCAAATTTGCTCAAAAGTTCACACGAGGTGCCTAGAGGCCAGAATTGAATTCCCTGAAGAGTTCAACTCATTACATTCAGTATCCAGTGAGAAAAGAAACATTTTAGATTTTTTACAAAATACCCCCAAAACTTCAACGTTTTCCATAGCCGGCATCATCGAAAAAGTCAGTTTTTGACCCAAACATAAAACTTTACCAAATTTGCTCAAAAGTTCATACGAGGTGCCTAGAGGCCAGAATTGAATTCTTTGAAGAGTTCAACTCATTACATTCAGTATCCAATGAGAAAAGAAACATTTTAGATTTTTTACAAAATACCCCCAAAACTTCAACGTTTTCCATAGCCGGCATCATCGAAAAAGTCAGTTTTTGACCCAAAAATACAACTTCACCAAATTTGCTCAAAAGTTCATACGAGGTGCCTAGAGGCCAGAATTGAATTCCCTGAAGAGTTCAACTCATTACATTCAGTATCCAATGAGAAAAGAAACATTTTAGATTTTTAAAAAATACCCCCAAAACTTCAACGTTTTCCATAGCCGGCATCATCGAAAAAGTCAGTTTTTGACCCAAAAATACAACTTCACCAAATTTGCTCAAAAGTTCATACGAGGTGCCTAGAGGCCAGAATTGAATTCCCTGAAGAGTTCAACTCATTACATTCAGTATCCAGTGAGAAAAGAAATTTTTTTAGATTTTTTACAAATTCCCCCAAAACTTCAACGTTTTCCATAGCCGGCATCATCGAAAAAGTCAGTTTTTGACCCAAAAATACAACTTCACCAAATTTGCTCAAAAGTTCACACGAGGTGCCTAGAGGCCAGAATTGAATTCTTTGAAGAGTTCAACTCATTACATTCAGTATCCAATGAGAAAAGAAACATTTTAGATTTTTTACAAAATACCCCCAAAACTTCAACGTTTTCCATAGCCGGCATCATCGAAAAAGTCAGTTTTTGACCCAAAAATACAACTTCACCAAATTTGCTCAAAAGTTCACACGAGGTGCCTAGAGGCCAGAATTGAATTCCCTGAAGAGTTCAACTCATTACATTCAGTATCCAGTGAGAAAAGAAACATTTTAGATTTTTTACAAAATACCCCCAAAACTTCAACGTTTTCCATAGCCGGCATCATCGAAAAAGTCAGTTTTTGACCCAAAAATACAACTTCACCAAATTTGCTCAAAAGTTCATACGAGGTGCCTAGAGGCCAGAATTCCATTCCCTGAAGAGTTCAACTCATTACATTCAGTATCCAGTGAGAAAAGAAACATTTTAGATTTTTTACAAATTCCCCCAAAACTTCAACGTTTTCCATAGCCGGCATCATCGAAAAAGTCAGTTTCTGACCCAAAAATACAACTTCACCAAATTTGCTCAAAAGTTCACACGAGGTGCCTAGAGGCCAGAATTGAATTCCCTGAAGAGTTCAACTCATTACATTCAGTATCCAGTGAGAAAAGAAACATTTTAGATTTTTTACAAAATACCCCCAAAACTTCAACGTTTTCCATAGCCGGCATCATCGAAAAAGTCAGTTTTTGACCCAAAAATACAACTTCACCAAATTTGCTCAAAAGTTCACACGAGGTGCCTAGAGGCCAGAATTGAATTCCCTGAAGAGTTCAACTCATTACATTCAGTATCCAGTGAGAAAAGAAACATTTTAGATTTTTTACAAAATACCCCCAAAACTTCAACGTTTTCCATAGCCGGAATCATCGAAAAAGTCAGGTTTTGACCCAAAAATACATCTTCACCAAATTTGCTCAAAAATTCATACGAGGTGCCTAGAGGCCAGAATTGAATTCCCTGAAGAGTTCAACTCATTACATTCAGTATCCAATGAGAAAAGAAACATTTTAGATTTTTTACAAAATACCCCAAAACTTCAACGTTTTCCATAGCCGGCATCATCGAAAAAGTCAGTTTCTGACCCAAAAATAGAACTTCACCAAATTTGCTCAAAAGTTCACACGAGGTGCCTAGAGGCCAGAATTGAATTCCCTGAAGAGTTCAACTCATTACAATCAGTATCCAGTGAGAAAAGAAACATTTTAGATTTTTTACAAAATACCCCCAAAACTTCAACGTTTTCCATAGCCGGCATCATCGAAAAAGTCAGTTTTTGACCCCAAAATACAACTTTACCAAATTTGCTCAAAAGTTCATACGAGGTGCCTAGAGGCCAGAATTGAATTCTCTGAAGAGTTCAACTCATTACATTCAGTATCCAGTGAGAAAAGAAACATTTTAGATTTTTTACAAAATACCCCCAAAACTTCAACGTTTTCCATAGCCGGCATCATCGAAAAAGTCAGTTTTTGAACCAAAAATACAACTTCATCAAATTTGCTCAAAAGTTCATACGAGGTGCCTAGAGGCCAGAATTCCATTCCCTGAAGAGTTCAACTCATTACATTCAGTATCCAGTGAGAAAAGAAACATTTTAGATTTTTTACAAATTCCCCCAAAACTTAAACGTGTTCCATAGCCGGCATCATCGAAAAAGTCAGTTTCTGAACCAAAAATACAACTTCACCAAATTTGCTCAAAAGTTCACACGAGGTGCCTAGAGGCCAGAATTGAATTCCCTGAAGAGTTCAACTCATTACATTCAGTATCCAGTGAGAAAAGAAACATTTTAGATTTTTTACAAAATACCCCCAAAACTTCAACGTTTTCCATAGCCGGCATCATCGAAAAAGTCAGTTTTTGACCCAAAAATACAACTTCACCAAATTTGCTCAAAAGTTCACACGAGGTGCCTAGAGGCCAGAATTGAATTCCCTGAAGAGTTCAACTCATTACATTCAGTATCCAGTGAGAAAAGAAACATTTAAGATTTTTTACAAAATACCCCCAAAACTTCAACGTTTTCCATAGCCGGCATCATCGAAAAAGTCAGTTTTTGACCCAAAAATACAACTTCACCAAATTTGCTAAAAAGTTCATACGAGGTGCCTAGAGGTCAGAATTCCATTCCCTGAAGAGTTCAACTCATTACATTCAGTATCCAGTGAGAAAAGAAACATTTTAGATTTTTTACAAATTCCCCCAAAACTTCAACGTTTTCCATAGCCGGCATCATCGAAAAAGTCAGTTTCTGACCCAAAAATACAACTTCACCAAATTTGCTCAAAAGTTCACACGAGGTGCCTAGAGGCCAGAATTGAATTCCCTGAAGAGTTCAACTCATTACATTCAGTATCCAGTGAGAAAAGAAACATTTTAGATTTTTTACAAAATACCCCCAAAACTTCAACGTTTTCCATAGCCGGCATCATCGAAAAAGTCAGTTTTTGACCCAAAAATACAACTTTACCAAATTTGCTCAAAAGTTCATACGAGGTGCCTAGAGGCCAGAATTGAATTCTTTGAAGAGTTCAACTCATTACATTCAGTATCCAATGAGAAAAGAAACATTTTAGATTTTTTACAAAATACCCCCAAAACTTCAACGTTTTCCATAGCCGGTATCATCGAAAAAGTCAGTTTTTGACACAAAAATACAACTTCACCAAATTTGTTCAAAAGTTCATACGAGGTGCCTAGAGGCCAGAATTGAATTCCCTGAAGAGTTCAACTCATTACATTCAGTATCCAATGAGAAAAGAAACATTTTAGATTTTTTACAAAATACCCCCAAAACTTCAACGTTTTCCATAGCCGGCATCATCGAAAAAGTCAGTTTTTGACCCAAAAATACAACTTCACCAAATTTGCTCAAAAGTTCATACGAGGTGCCTAGAGGCCAGAATTCCATTCCCTGAAGAGTTCAACTCATTACATTCAGTATCCAATGAGAAAAGAAACATTTTAGATTTTTTACAAAATACCCCAAAACTTCAACGTTTTCCATAGCCGGCATCATCGAAAAAGTCAGTTTTTGACCCGAAAATACAACTTCACCAAATTTGCTCAAAAGTTCAAACGAGGTGCCTAGAGGCCAGAATTGAATTCCCTGAAGAGTTCAACTCATTACATTCAGTATCCAGTGAGAAAAGAAACATTTTAGATTTTTTACAAAATACCCCCAAAACTTCAACGTTTTCCATAGCCGGCATCGTCGAAAAAGTCAGTTTTTGACCCCAAAATACAACTTTACCAAATTTGCTCAAAAGTTCATACGAGGTGCCTAGAGGCCAGAATTGAATTCCCTGAAGAGTTCAACTCATTACATTCAGTATCCAGTGAGAAAAGAAACATTTTAGATTTTTTACAAAATACCCCCAAAACTTCAACGTTTTCCATAGCCGGCATCATCCAAAAAGTCAGTTTTTGACCCAAAAATACAACTTCACCAAATTTGCTCAAAAACTCATACGAGGTGCCTAGAGGCCAGAATTGAATTCCCTGAAGAGTTCAACTCATTACATTCAGTATCCAATGAGAAAAGAAACATTTTAGATTTTTTACAAAATACCCCCAAAACTTCAACGTTTTCCATAGCCGGCATCATCGAAAAAGTCAGTTTTTGACCCAAAAATACAACTTCACCAAATTTGCTCAAAAGTTCAAATGAGGTGCCTAGAGGCCAGAATTGAATTCCCTGAAGTGTTCAACTCATTACATTCAGTATCCAGTGAGAAAAGAAATTTTTTTAGATTTTTTACAAATTCCCCCAAAACTTCAACGTTTTCCATAGCCGGCATCATCGAAAAAAGTCATTTTTTTACCCAAAAATACAACTTCACCAAATTTGCTCAAAAAATCATAAGAGGTGCCTAGAGGCCAGAATTGAATTCCCAGAAGAGTTCAACTCATTACATTCAGTATCCAGTGAGAAAAGAAACATTTTAGATTTTTTACAAAATACCCCCAAAACCTCAACGTTTTCCATAGCCGGCATCATCGAAAAAGTCAGTTTTTGACCCAAAAATACAACTTCACCAAATTTGCTCAAAAGTTCACACGAGGTGCCTTGAGGCCAGAATTGAATTCCCTGAAGAGTTCAACTCATTACATTCAGTATCCAGTGAGAAAAGAAACATTTTAGATTTTTTACAAAATACCCCCAAAACTTCAACGTTTTCCATGGCCGGAATCATCGAAAAAGTCAGTTTTTGACCCAAAAATACAACTTCACCAAATTTGCTCAAAAGTTCATACGAGGTGCCTAGAGGCCAGAATTGAATTCCCTGAAGAGTTCAACTCATTACATTCAGTATCCAATGAGAAAAGAAACATTTTAGATTTTTTACAAAATACCCCAAAACTTCAACGTTTTCCATAGCCGGCATCATCGAAAAAGTCAGTTTTTGACCCAAAAATACAACTTCACCAAATTTGCTCAAAAGTTCAAATGAGGTGCCTAGAGGCCAGAATTGAATTCCCTGAAGAGTTCAACTCATTACATTCAGTATCCAGTGAGAAAAGAAATTTTTTTAGATTTTTTACAAATTCCCCCAAAACTTCAACGTTTTCCATAGCCGGCATCATCGAAAAAAGTCAGTTTTTGACCCAAAAATACAACTTCACCAAATTTGCTCAAAAAATCATAAGAGGTGCCTAGAGGCCAGAATTGAATTCCCAGAAGAGTTCAACTCATTACATTCAGTATCCAGTGAGAAAAGAAACATTTTAGATTTTTTACAAATTCCCCCAAAACTTCAACGTTTTCCATAGCCGGCATCATCGAAAAAGTCAGTTTTTGACCCAAAAATACAACTTCACCAAATTTGCTCAAAAGTTCATACGAGGTGCCTAGAGGCCAGAATTGAATTCCCTAAAGAGTTCAACTCATTACATTCAGTATCCAATGAGAAAAGAAACATTTTAGATTTTTTACAAAATACCCCCAAAACTTCAACGTTTTCCATAGCCAGCATCATCGAAAAAGTCAGTTTTTGACCGAAAAATACAACTTCACCAAATTTGCTCAAAAGTTCACACGAGGTGCCTAGAGGCCAGATTTCCATTCCCTGAAGAGTTCAACTCATTACATTCAGTATCCAGTGAGAAAAGAAACATTTTAGATTTTTTACAAAATACCCCCAAACTTCAACGTTTTCCATAGCATCATCGAAAAAGTCAGTTTTTGACCCAAAAATACAACTTCACTAAATGTGTTCAAAAGTTCATACGAGGTGCCTAGAGGCCAGAATTGAATTCCCTGAAGAGTTCAACTCATTACATTCAGTATCCAGTGAGAAAAGAAACATTTTAGATTTTTTACAAAATACCCCCAAAACTTCAACGTTTTCCATAGCCGGCTCATCGAAAAAGTCAGTTTTTGACCCAAAAATACAACTTCACCAAATTTGCTCAAAAGTTCATACGAGGTGCCTAGAGGCCAGAATTGAATTCCCTGAAGAGTTCAACTCATTACATTCAGTATCCAGTGAGAAAAGAAACATTTTAGATTTTTTACAAAATACCCCCAAAACTTCAACGATTTCCATAGCCGGCATCATCGAAAAAGTCAGTTTTTGACCCAAAAATACAACTTCACCAAATTTGCTCAAAAGTTCACACGAGGTGCCTAGAGGCTAGAATTCCATTCCCTGAAGAGTTCAACTCATTACATTCAGTATCCAGTGACAAAAGAAACATTTTAGATTTTTTACAAAATACCCCCAAAACTTCAACGTTTTCCATAGCCGGCATCATCGAAAAAGTCAGTTTTTGACCAAAAAATACAACTTCACCAAATTTGCTCCGAAGTTCATACGAGGTGCCTAAAGGCCAGAATTCCATTCCCTGAAGAGTTCAACTCATTACATTCAGTATCCAGTGAGAAAAGAAATTTTTTTAGATTTTTTACAAATTCCCCCAAAACTTCAACGTTTTCCATAGCCGGCATCATCGAAAAAGTCAGTTTTTGACCCAAAAATACAACTTCAACAAATTTGCTCAAAAAATCATACGAGGTGCCTAGAGGCCAGAATTGAATCCCCAGAAGAGTTCAACTCATTACATTCAGTATCCAGTGAGAAAAGAAACATTTTAGATTTTTCACAAAATACCCCAAAAACTTCAACATTTTCCATAGCCGGCATCATCGAAAAAGTCAGTTTTTGACCCAAAAATACAACTTCACCAAATTTGCTCAAAAGTTCATACGAGGTGCCTAGAGGCCAGAATTCCATTCCCTGAAGAGTTCAACGCATTACATTCAGTATCCAGTGAGAAAAGAAACATTTTAGATTTTTTACAAAATACCCCCAAAACTTCAACGATTTCCATAGCCGTCATCATTGAAAAAGTCAGTTTTTCACCCAAAAATACAACTTCACCAAATTTGCTCAAAAGTTCACACGAGGTGCCTAGAGGCTAGAATTCCATTCCCTGAAGAGTTCAACTCATTACATTCAGTATCCAGTGAGAAAAGAAACATTTTAGATTTTTTACAAAAAAAACCCAAAACTTCAACGTTTTCCATAGCCGGCATCATCGAAAAAGTCAGTTTTTGACCCAAAAATACAACTTCACCAAATTTCCTCAAAAGTTCATACGAGGTGCCTAGAGGCCAGAATTGAATTCCCTGAAGAGTTCAACGCATTACATTCAGTATCCAGTGAGAAAAGAAACATTTTAGATTTTTTACAAAATACCCCCAAAACTTCAACGATTTCCATAGCCGGCATCATCGAAAAAGTCAGTTTTTGACCCAAAAATACAACTTCACCAAATTTGCTCAAAAGTTCACACGAGGTGCCTAGAGGCTAGAATTCCATTCCCTGAAGAGTTCAACTCATTACATTCAGTATCCAGTGAGAAAAGAAACATTTTAGATTTTTTACAAAATACCCCCAAAACTTCAACGTTTTCCATAGCCGGCATCATCGAAAAAGTCAGTTTTTGACCCAAAAATACAACTTCACCAAATTTGCTCAAAAGTTCATACGAGGTGCCTAGAGGCCAGAATTCCATTCCCTGAAGAGTTCAACTCATTACATTCAGTATCCAGTGAGAAAAGAAATTTTTTTAGATTTTTTACAAATTCCCCCAAAACTTCAACGTTTTCCATAGCCGGCATCATCGAAAAAGTCAGTTTTTGACCCAAAAATACAACTTCACCAAATTTGCTCAAAAGTTCATACGAGGTGCCTAGAGGCCAGAATTCCATTCCCTGAACAGTTCAACTCATTATATTCAGTATCCAGTGAGAAAAGAAAAATTTTAGATTTTTTCCAAATTCCCCCAAAACTTCAACGTTTTCCATAGCCGGCATCATCAAAAAAGTCAGTTTTTTGACCCAAAAATACAACTTCACCAAATTTGCTCCGAAGTTCATACGAGGTACCTCAAGGCCAGAATTGAATTCCCTGAACAGTTCAACTCATTACATTCAGTATCCAGTGAGAAAAGAAACATTTTAGATTTTTTACAAAATGCCCCCAAAACTTCAACGTTTTCCATAGCCAACATCATCGAAAAAGTCAGTTTTTGACCCCAAAATACAAGTTGATCAAATTTGCTCAAAAGTTCACACGAGGTGCCTAGAAGCCAGAGTTGAATTCCCTGAAGAGTTCAACTCATTATATTCAGTATCTAGTGAGAAAAGAAAATTTTTAGATTTTTTACAACATGCCCCCAAAACTTCAACGTTTTCCATAGAGTTTTCCAACGTTTTCCATAGAGAACGAGTTTTCCATGGAGGAATGGTTTTAATTATAAGTTTTGAGTTATCAGTGTTGACTTTATCGAGATTTCGCTTATTCCAATTTATCAACTCATCAGCGTTTTCACGAAGGTTCAAATTTGCCGCAATGGGTGTTAGGGTTAGGGTTTAATGGTTAGGGTTAGGTTTGGGGAACAGGTATTGGTGAACATAATTCTCCCGTTGAAATTGCAGTGGTTGTCAGAAAAGGGGTTTTAAGTTGGTCATGTTTTGGAATAAAGATTTTGCCTACTGCTGACTAATTTTTGTAACAGATAAGCTGAGACGAAACTTCAAAGATGTACCAATTACAGAATAATGGAACAATTAATGGCAGAGTACCAGTAACTAATCCCCATAGATGTTTGTCTGGTCGTGAAAATGGAATCCCACACACTTGTTGTTTTGGCAAATTGCCGATACCCATTCCCCATACCGTACCAGCCTTTGCGCGAATTTGTCTCTTCGTGAAAAATCAAGACATTCAGGTGAAGTTTTTCCAACATTGATTGTTATGATTTCGTTGATTTTATCTGATTTGGACCCAGACATCTTCGCAAAAAATTGTTCGTTGCGTGCATTTACCGATTTCAGCCGGAACAAGAATTTTGAAAAACAATTGTATGATTTTTGGACTGATAATTTAGTCCGTTCGTGAAAACGCTGAAAACCTTTTGCGATTTGATTTAAAAAATGAAGCAAGGATAGAATCCTATTTGTAACTCCATTTTGAAAAATTTGACTTGAAGCTCCCCGATCCCCTGGATCATCCAATACATGTACATACACATACACGCATTATTGCATTTGTATGCAGTATGTATGCACAGTCCCTGGCCGTGGCGTGGGAACGTATCAGATTACATATCGGCCGCGCGCAATATCGATCGTTTAAAAATAGATGGTCCGATCGGGAATTGACCTGGATTGACCCGCAAATGTTCGGGCTGTCTGTGAGGTTTCGCTCGTACCCCCCGCCCTGCAAACAGGACTCTGGGATACTCTGATGAATTCACGCTCTGATTGGTTGGATTTTGCATGACCAGTGACCTGTGCGTCATCATGGTCATGACTGTGCAAGGTTTGAAACGGCCGTTAAGACTGATTCATTACCCTTTTATTCCAGTTATCCAGTTTAGAGATTTTTTTTTTTCGTTGAAAAGCGTAATAATGTAGGAAATTCTGTTAAACTTAACTGTGTTGTAAATTTACAATTCCCGTCACTTGCTCAGGCTCCGTTATGCGACACTCAAAATTTTGTCCACATGGTCCGCAATGAAACAGAAATCACATCTGGTATGGAATGTGCGCATTTCTAGAACAGCTGCAGCCAGATGCTTTATACATAGGTCATAGGCCACTTCCTTCACAAGATTCTGTGAAGCTCATCAGAGTATCCCAGCGTCCTGTTTGCAGGGCAGGGGGTACGAGCGAATCTGTGAGGTAAGCAAGTCACCGACATATTTTTCTAAAAATGACTGCAAGTGCGCAGGCGTGCAAATTCCCGCACGATGCATAGGCCAAGTTCGTTTGTGTGCCACAGATTTATGCAACTTTTTCTGCTCCACGTGTATATATTTCCTTCCATGGGAAAAGTTCCGTACTCGGACGTCAATTTATCTGCTGCCAAACATATTAATTGTCACCTCACCTTGTCATTTGAACCAAGAGAAATCCAGGAAGCTGTGTAAAGGTGAAAAAAATGTACTCAAAATGTGTTTTTAGAGCACATTTTGGATGCATACGTCGTGCAGAACTAACTTGAAGCAGCCGGTCAAAACTGATTGTAGTGGCTGAAAGACAGCGGTACGTTATACACGTGACATCAACAACCATGACGTCGCATGAGCCTGCCAATGATAGTGCAATACGTCATTATGAATATTTATTTTCTCATGAATATTTAGTTTATTTCAATGGATACTTCAAATACGTCCAAAGATTGATTATTGCAACAGCGATCGTGCGCGGCCTAGTGGTTAAGAGTCTCGTGTATCAAGCAAGCGTCAGAGGTTCGAATCCCGATGAAGTAACTGACTGATTAATAAATAGAAATAAGGGAAAGGAGAGGGTGAGAGCATGGAGGAATAAGTTCTTATTCCTCCATGGTGAGAGTAGAGGAGGGAAAGTGGAGGAATAACCATAAAAGATGTAACTTTTGGCGCTAGAAAATTAATTGGAAAAAGTGATGCCGAGTACGGAATTTTTTCCATTTCCATTAAGTCGAGCTGTCTCAACGGTCGACTTGTCCCGAGTCGAGTTGTCTCAACGGTCGACTTGTCTGACATTAATAAAGTTGTCCGGAAACTGGGCCCAAGCCTTGGCCATGAAAAACCCCCAGCATTATATTTACACAATTGAAAATTCACTCTCAAAATATACAATTTATAAGTTATGTTTTTCATAGTGGATTATAAGTCCTCATAGTGTGTTGCAATGGTTCATCCCACATTTTATTAGACCCAACTGTTTACCTGTCCTCTCGCAGTCGCACGATTCGAACTGTCCGCCATATTGGAATTTGTAACCACGGACGCGGAGTTCGTTGACCTTCAGCACAATTCGACGATTGGTGGCGCTATACTCGCACACCAGTTTGCTATTTCGTGGGGAATCTAATGGTGAAGACCAACGAGAAAGAGCTGGGTCCGCAGGGAGAGCTGCAAGTTGCAGACCATATGAATGTAATGAAATTTCAAGAGAAGGGATGATATACATCCCTGCTGAGTTCCCCCCACAAGTTTCAATCATACGGGCAAAGAGTGTTACAGGCCTAACAAACATGCGAAAGTAGCCGAAGTATTGAAAAAAAAATTAGTTCATGCTTTATCGAAACACTCTGCCTTTTCTGACCATTTCTTTCGCTTCAAGTAGCCTACCATTCGCAAGAATTTCCAAACAGCAATCTTTCCAAGAATTTCTACAGTAAATAGGGTTCACTGAGAGATTGCATAGCTTACCCTCTGGCTTGGGAACAGAACAGAGCAAACAGTTCTTAGCCATCTTTTATCATGATAGTTTGAGTAGCCGACAGTCTTGGATCAGAGATGACATTCAAGACGTCAGGTCTCATATTCCTCGTATTTACGAGCACACATCATACTAAACCAGAAGATTGAATTCCGTACGACAGGGCACGGCCGTGTGTTTGAATAAGCGACAACAGCAAGCACGGGACACATTTTCCAATTGAAAAACAAAATTCATACACATGTCGATAGGATTTCTTGGTCTTTTTAGGTTGAGCACGCTCGCGTGTTTGCGAGAGAAATAGTTCCAACTGCCATTGTGGATCATGTCGTCGCGGTCAATTACAGCTGGTAAATACGAACGGAACCCGCCATAGACGAGCGGAGGACGCACGTGCTGAAATCTAAAGGAGTGCTTCCCGCGCGAATCCGCCATTGCAAATCACATTTTTTTTTGGCAGGTGCTATAATATAACAAGTGGTGCCCAAGGCTGAAAAACTTTGATGAATGATCATTGTTATTTGAGTGCCGGGAGCGGATTCAGGATGATTCAAATAGGTGACAGACGGGCGTTGAAGTCATGTTCAAGGGTTTGGGCGGTTTTACACCTGCGGCGGATCCAACTATAGCTGGGTGTGGGGGGCTGTCACCGGGGGGTGTTAAAGTACAGGCATTGTTCTGTACGATTTTCCTACTTTTGCGACCCAAGAAGGGGGGGGGGGTAGACCGCCTAACCCCCTCCCCCGATCGCATAAAGAGACTTAGTCCGTATGCCATGAACCGAAATGCCGTAACATTATATGACGTTATAGTTTTTGTTTTTTAAATCATGCAGGATACAATTTGCATTATGCATGTGATAGGAAAAAAACTTCACTTTAATACTGCTTTCTATAAATTTCATGTAATCCGCTTTAGTGCGAAACCCTATCACAGTTTGGCTCATGTTTTGCGGAGCGGCTCCTTTGCGAAAATGCGGTGCCAAAAATAATGTGCTACCCACCACCCTCCCTGCGACAAATGTTTTTGGCGTCTCACTTTGATTCAGTTGCCGTATAGCAATGTAAGATTTCCAGCTTCTTCATCAGACCTTACCCAAAGCAGCGTAGATTCATCGATCCCTCGGCCCGTAAATCGGTTAGGAAGCTACGGCCTCCGGACCTGGCGCATGCACGGTGGGGGAAAAAATGTATCGAGATCGTGGCACAACTCCCAAATTAATTTGCCCAATCATACAGGTAAACGGTAAAGGAGGAAACCGAAAGGATGGAATAACGAGAACCGGGGTAGAATCTGATGCCCTTGGGGAAAATTCAGGAAATTAGATGAAAATTGTTTTCCAGCGGGTGCTTTGGGGGAATCTCAAGTTGGGCTTTCGGGGATTAACAGGCTGCAGGTGTTGCGTTATAAATTTGTCACAAATATTTTGTTTTGAAACATAGAAAAGAGATACATCCATTTAGAATGCTTTTACGCGTTGTAATACGCATCGATCCAACACAGGTGGTTGGACACAGAGGTCAAGAGAAACACACGGGGGAAATCTGGATCGAGCTTCTCGCAGGAAAAACAATCGACTCAACTCTTGATTTACAAAACATCTCTGGGACTGGACGAAGACTATTATTCCTCGGGTTTTGTTTTGCAATAACAGTCGCTGAAACTCATCCGTATACTGAATATTTGTGATAACATCAAACTGAACCTACGTGCACAGATCGTTTCTCAGTCACCTCTCATCTTTTATTTATTCTTCTTAAAATTCCGAAAAGATAGCTGTGGCCTTTAAAGTTCTGTACTTTATTTCAATGGAAATTAAGGCTATAAGATATCAACGAATTTCAAATTTGCAGCCAGGCCGGTGTTCTAAGTGCTCTCGATCCATTGTATGACATTTGGAACCTTATTTTTTAATCCTGAACACAAACGAGAGCACTGGGCCTCTTCAATCTCCACGATAACTTGAAATTTCCCTCTGGCCCATGTTGTTAGGCTCCTCCAAATATCTCAAGCATGCTAAATCGTAAAATATTTCTTATTTCTCGGGGAAAACAGTTGAGAATGAACGTGGATTTAATGAAGTCTCCAGTTACTTTGACATATTTTAGAAAATGTCAGTGTAGGCTAAAAGTCTTCGAATTGTGACGAAAAATCAGTGCCAATATACATTCATGTTGGTCAAACGATGACGTCATCAAAGCTTAAGATACATTTTGCATTAAATCCGTGAAGATTTTGCCCAGTCATTCAAATCGTTTACTAATTATCGTCATTCATACTCTGATAATCTGCATGAGCACTTTTTCCTTTGCAAGTTCATTGAAAAACTGAACATTCTGATGCAGTATCGAAGGATATTTCACCAGAACTTCGGGAGTACTATTCCCCCCCCCCCAAATTGGTGTTATTTTGGTGCGCAATATACACCAGCAAAAAACTCATCAATTTTTATTCACCTTATTACAGCCGGTCCGTGCCAAGCGAGGTCGCTATAAACAAGATTAATCAAATTCAGTCTTGGGAATATTGGCAGTGCTACCCAGGAAATTCTGAGAAAACCTCGCGCGCGCTGTATTCAAGCTAATGCACGCGCGTGAGGTATGCTTGGAATTTCCCGGGTAGCGCTGCCAATATTCCCAAGACTGGATTTGATTCATCTTGCTGATAGAGACCTCCACCGCAACGGTAACTTTACCGGATTGTCACGGAACTGGCTGCAAAACAGGGCCAATCAATCCTTGGACCGAGACTAGGGGAAAATGTGTGCAGGTGACACGGTATAAATTGACTTGCCCACAGGTTGGTATAATGACCCATCTGTCAGCCGTGGCTTCTGGCGATTTTTAGAATTCTATCGAAATGCCCGACGAAGCCCAACATTTCTAAAACTCCCCAACCATATTTGGAGTCTGTTCATTTTCACGGCAGACCACATCTATTAAATTGGTTTAACAATGGTGCTATATTGTAGCGGTCTCAGCCTATTTGTGTTGACGGGTGACAAATAGTAGCGCATCAAAAGTGTTTTCCCCCCACTCAACTGAGGCAGAAATTGCCTGTTTGTGTTGTCGGGTGACAAATATTAGCGCATCAAAAGTGTGTTCCCCCACTTGCTGAGACAGAAATTGCTCCCCTGACATGAATATTTGACGCTAAACGCTGTTCATTTTGTTCGAGAGGAGTCAAAAGCAATTTCTTAAACAGGCTAACCGCAATGGGAAAACAACCTTCCTATTTGACTCGTGGCATATGGGTTGATACAGCACATTTCCTTATCGAATGGACAGGAGAATGGTAAATATCTATATTTCTATAGACCCTATCCAAAGATCTATCCAAAGATTTCTGTTTTAGTTTCTCCTTCATTTTTTTTGAGGGACCGTTTTCACACAGCCCCTGCAATCTACGTCTTGATTTATTGCACACGTATTTTGTTTTGCTTCAAATATTTGACGAAATTCTATTCAAAGAAAAAAAAAATGAAATAGTGCGTGGCACAACGAGGACTTTCTTTGCCGTTTATCATATATATTTTTTAACCTCATCAGAACAGACAGTTAATATTGCTTAAAGTACAAGCAGGTGTTTTTTTTTATGAAGGAACAATGATCAGGCAACAACACATTAAGGTATCATGAAAATGGATAGACCTCCTTCTTTGGGGAAAATACATAAATAACATGATCTGCAGCTGTTTAAAAAAGTAATCATTATTGATAAAAAAAATGAGGCAAACTTGACAAATCTTCTGAATAGCATGTCCCAGCTATATAGTTTTACAAATCCCTGTCTGGTTCCGTACGAAAACACTTTGACGTCCCCAAAGAAGAGTAGGGATTTGATGATAATAGGATAGTATCACAGACTGACCACATTAGGGAATACCTCGACCGAGGGGCACCGTGTTGGCCGATCGAACCGTGGTCGAACTTAAGTACGCCCGGTGATCTCCCGCGGGTCAACCCCCGGCAACCCGCTCAACTCAGTCGGCGCAATCGATGACGTTTTTTTTATCACTGAAAACTTGCGCCAAAAATGGGAAAAACCTCGAGGACTGACCTCCAGAGTGCGTGTGTAACAGTTTTTTTTTAAAACTCGGTCAAGAAGTAATGTAAACAGAACGGACAGAGGTTTTGTTTTACAAGAGGCCATTCAAGTAAAAATGCATCCACCGCCAGCTGTGCGGTACGTGCAAGAAACGTGTCTTCCGCACGTAAGATACATATCAAACACATACAAAAATGGCCATGCAACTTCACACAGACACGAAAGAAATTCGATGTAAAGCCCTGAATGTGTTTATGCTGGAACTTTGCGCCGACTGCAAAGATGAGTGAGATCGAACAGCATCAGAAAAAAACTCCACCTGCGTGCAACGCGCCATCATCAGTTATAACTTTTTGCTGGTTCCAGACGGCCAGCCAAGTGGCGCCTTGGTACCTTTCTGACTGATTGACTGAGCGACTGACTGACTGAGTGACCCACTCCCCGTTGTGAAAGTGCAGCACGTGCTACCATCGTATAAGATAACCGCGTAACGCAAATGAGTGGGCTCAATCCTATTGTATACACAAATGCACGACAAGACTTCCAGTGAATAGCCATTCTAAATCAATTCAATAGAATTGTGTGGGCTCTGGGACCAGCTTTACATAGGCTTGTCTTGTCTTGTTACAAGCAACTTGAACAAGACCATAGAGTTTAAGGGTGGAGTTCAGAGAGACGGGCGCCCTCTAGCATCCAAACAGTAGCATCGGCATCAGTCGAGTCTCAATCACAAGTCTACCTCGATATATAACGAGAATAGGCGAGAAACCGTAGGTTTCGAAGAACAAACAAAGTTTAACAATAAACAACATTCTGTGATCAAAATAATACAACAAAAACTCATGAAGTGAATTAAACAACATACATGCATGTTCCTTCTACCAGACCGTACATGCACGATGTCCCCTAGACTTGTTCCCGTTCTCATAGAATTGGGACCGGTAGCTAGTTCCCATTTAAAGCCATTGATTGGATCGCCTTAGCGCGTGCGCTGTAAAAAAAAATCTTTTGAAAAATGATGTTTATAACTTTGCGCATAGATGACGATTGAACACATGGCTATAACAAAACTGACTCTTACCATCACCAGTATAGGCAAAATCTCCTCAGTGTCCGCACGAAGGCAATTTTCAAGCATTTCAACTGTATAGGTTTCAAATACTGAAAAAGTAGTGCCCCTCTCTCTATTAATAGTTGTCAGAGACACTTTCGAATTCAGTAAAAGCCAACATTTATCGTCCTGCAAACGGGCCTTATTCATGAGTTGGCCATTGAATGGGATGAATGGGATGGATGGGATGTTGAATGGGATGAATGGGATGGCGCCAGACTATTTATGCATGCATAATGCAGCCTTATTTTACTGTCATTTTTTTAATAATGGCTTTAAAGTTACATTAGGGAATGTTTAATAAAAACTTTTAAATTATTCATTGACTGGAATTTATTATAAACTAACTTGCTTTCATTTCTCTTCACAAGTTCCAAAAGCTAAGATTTTACCTAACTTTCAATTCAATATGGCCGACTCGTGAATAAGGCCCATTGCCCATTAGTGGTAGCTTTGTTGCCATTTTGCAATAGGCTGGTTCCGGGCTTACATTATCATTGTGATTTTGTATTCAGGGGCCGGGAATCAGACCAAGTTGCATTGTGGGTATATCTTCCTAGTCCTGCATATTATTTGCATGCATTAGGAGTAAGTCCTCCTGATGTATTCCTAATCTATTGCCCACTACCGGTCCCTATACATTCGAAGTCCGAAGGACAATGGAAGGACTGGGAACCAGTCTACGATATCCCCCTCTGGCTAAATGCCGATGGTATTGGTATGTGATGGGGTCGAGGTTGAATTGTACAATAAATGCACAACCCCCCTGGGTTAAGAAAACGCATTAGTAGAATGTTACGGTAGAAGCTAAATTGGTTGTGCTTTAATTGGAAACACGATGCGACTCGTAATTACGCCTTCTTACCGCCACGGGTAATTTCCTCCAAGAAATCCAGCATATGTATGGGACAGCTTGACGTAATTGTCGAGGCGGTTTCAAAATAACAAAACCGGAAATGGATTCATTGTGGAGTTTCCGGGTTGGTGAAGAAACCAACTGTACCCACTAAAGGCACATTAGACTTGATTGAATGAGTTGTATTGGACAAAAAGTTTCAACCGAAATTAGATTCTTGTGGATCCAGACCATTATACGGATACCCAGGAGTAATGCAGTACTTGAATGGTCTCAGGTTTCCAATTTGTGTGCCTGATTGTAGGGTTTTATCAGCGCTCCCCATTGAAAATATGACACGAGCCCCCCCCCCCCACCACCTATTGAATTTTGGAGGCCTACCTGTCCGGAGAAAATAACCGGTCTACATTTCAGCGTGCCTCCCTGAAAAAAATTCTGGATCCACCCTGCTAGCCCCCCAAAAATATTGGCTCTAGAACCGCGCCTGGGCATTGGATAATATATCAATGCAGAAAAATGCCATTTCAAACAGTGTAGGCATGATACGAACTAGTCTTTCGATCGTTTAGAGCAGAATTTTATTACACCCATGCACAGAAAAAAAAAACCAAAAACATTAATTTATTTTTTAGATGATCAGCATATGCTGCATATGGAGAAAATTAATATTTTTGAACTGTGTGGCCGCGAACAATTTTTATAAATAATTTAATGGTTTTTTTATATTATGCCCTGCAAAGACAAAGACAAAAAAAGCCATTACATTTATTTTGAAAATGATAAGCCTATGCTGCATAAACTCCAAGGCCGTTAGAGGCTCCGTCAAACTCCATATTGATGTCCACCGATATACTGTTTCAATTTTCGAGTAGCCATATGTGCAGCACCAGCAACGCTCTTCAAAAAGTTAGATCACGTCTTTCATGTATAGGCCTACATTTGCCGAGGCAGCAACAAACTTCAAGTGTAGTAAACAGCGATCAAACACCTTTTTTTTTCGTTTCATAATTTGGTTGACTGGCTGGCTTCTGAAAACAATTTATAAATGCAAAATATATATTCACGAGTATAAAGCAGGTAGAAGAATTCCTTAAAAGCTTTTCCAGCATGAACAATTTCACCTTCTCACTTCCAGTAGGCGTCGTCTTGTGTGTTGGAACCTCTAGTTTTGTTTGTTTGTTTAGCTGGATTTTTAAGCTCTGGCAGGAGCTTCTGCATGTCAGTTGGTGGTCTGTCTGTCTGTCTGTCGGTCGGAAAATTGACCAAATGTATGGTGTTCCATATGTGCCATCGGCGTCGCATTTTTCAGCTCTGGCAGGGGTCATTCTGATCGATGTCATGCAAGCCTTTCATGCAAGACTTCTGGCAACACGGCCAGAGCTTATTGTGCACTCGCACTTGTTTTCTTAAATAGAAATTCCCCCTTTCCTTCTTCTCCGTTATCCAGAATATTAAAGTCAGCTTGGCCCACATTATACGAAGAGATTATTATCATATGCACCAATAAGTTAAAATTGTATTCTTTGTTCCCGAATTACACAATTATGATAAACAAGTGTTGTAAATATTGCATAAAGAGTCCATTACCACTGTCGTCGGTTGTTATGAATTGTCCTTTAGCCGCCATGAATAATAACCAAAAAGGGCATTGTCCGCGAAAGACCAGGAAGACAAATTATGTAATAAAATATGAATCGAGCAGGCAGCGGCGGTAGATTATAATTTCCTTTCGTTTTTTTGTCACAAAATTCAGCTGACTTTGTCAAGGGGCTTTCCGAGGTGAGTTCATCGGCGTGACGGTCATTCATCACCTGCCTTAATTGCCAAATAACGATATAATATTCACCAAAATTCCCATTAACAACAATGGACCAATGCTTCACTAAATCTATCACTTAAATAATTAAAACCTTTCCAGAAATTTCTGTGAGGTAACATTATCCGCCCACTTTTTGTTTCCATTTTTTAGCACGGAAAAGCGGGGGAAAACTTGTCTGTTTTTGAACAATATTATAATTTATAATCGTGATGTTAAAATGTCACAAACCGACCTCTTCTCTTGCACATCTTCCTGTAAATGATATGTTTCACTTTGATATTAGTCAATTCGGAATCATATACCTTGTGCCGAGAAAGCAAACAAGTTTATACATTGTTGCCCCAGTTCAGGTACTTTTCAAAAGATTTTTAAATCAAAACGGAACAGATTTTAGGTGTTTTTTTTTTAAATACTGAATGTTGAGAATAATTCTTGACCTTTACTTCATTTTATATACTGGTGTCGTACGCGTTGTTCTATATTGACACAAATTGGCTTTTAGTTGTCGTCTTCTCTGCATGCGTGTTTTGTGGCAGTCTCAAAGTCCTGTTAGTCCTTACTTTCCACATTAATCATCTACTTATTTCTTTTATCGTGGTAACGTCTTCCTTGTCACATTTTATTTGAGATTAAACCGATTTCTCGAGCAAGGTGAATCAGTGAATCTCCTCCAGTGCATGCGTGACTAGCCCGTATATCATTATCGTTACGTTTCGCCCCAGGTTCGTAGACGAACAGAAAATCACGAGTGGACTATTAACTACACCCACTTTGTTGAAAACCATTCTTTATCATCGAGTTTTCTTTGGACTAATTAATGACGTCAAGGAGATATTTCTCTTTTATCAGAGGTCATCGTCGTTGGAAATGCAATAAAGACGTACATAAGGTAATATAAAGTCTGAAAACAATTTGCAGTGCTAAAAAAAATACATGAATTATTAAGGCTTAGTTTTAGTCACATAAATTGTTTTCGCAAACAAAAATCAAGAAAAAGAAATCGCAAGCGAAATCCCTTGAAGGAATGGGGGCGTGAATTACTCTTTTAGTTGGTATTTACATCATGTTTATCGTTCAAGAAGTGACCGTAAGAGGTTTAGCACTACACCCACTGGGACTAATATATGCAAAGTCTTTCTAATATTGCAATCCCGTCACATTTTTCTTTGCATCCCAAACGACGCGGCCTTTTACTTCTTTGGTTGAACCGTGCATCTTGGGCTCACACAAGACGGGAATCTGTCCAGGAGGAGTTGATACTGGATATCGTAATGCTGTCATAGCGGCCGCACTAAAAGCATCATGAATAGTCACGATCGTCAAGTTTGATAAAACGTTCCGTCGACATGTCGCGTGTTAAAGCAAGCTTGCGTGTACTTCGATAGCGGCCCCTGATATAAAGGCTTGGCAGTTTTTAAAGAGCGAACATATAACGATGAGTTCAAATGGAAAAAAAAACAAAACTTGAGGTTATGTTGAATGCAAGGTATAGAAGTCTCAAATTGTCTGAAGATAGATGTGGAGATTACAATTGCTTATCCATTGATTGGGTAATTGTACGATTACTCTTTGCCTCGGTGCCACTTCTTCTACGTGAACTAATCACGTTGTGCGCAGACGGATTCCATTCAAGACTCTAAACTTTTTTATCAAGTAAAATATACAAGTGACAAAATAATTACGTGCTGCTTCGCTAGATTTGAACAATCCCGAAAATTAATACTATTATGAAGACAGAAATGAAATAGAAATGTCAATCTCACAATAAAATGAGATTGTTGATGGCAATTAATTTAAAATGCACTACCAAAAAAAGTTAAAACATTTAACAGTGTATAGTGTGGCATATTTCTACAAGTGTTAGAAAATTGCAGAGCCGCAAGTAATATTCAAACAACTTGCATTCAGGTTCCGCTCCGTCTCATAGAGATTTTAATTTTCACTGCTCTTCCGTGGTTTTGAGATTGTCTTTTAGTTTATGGGGCAATGACCTCACCGTTATACTCATCACCCCGGGCCCACGGTAACCAAACGAGAAAAGAGAGGGGAAAACAGCAGAAAAAATATACCAAATAAGCAGCGATCGGTCGGTCCCGTCGTACTTAGATGCCACTTCGTAACTAAATGAACGACCATATCATGGCTAAAAGCACGGGAAATGAGTTCCGACAGGCAGAAGGCCGGCCCACGTGGCGCGCCGCTAGCTCCCCGTTTTGGCGGGATATGACGGTCGACGCACCTTAATGAGCTCGCGCATGCGATGGGAGGCTTTGTGCGTAGTTACACTAATGAAGCAATGTCATTTTTTAAGTTCTCTTCCTGGGAAGCGAGGGCCTTGAAATTACTGCTTAGAGTTCAGCAACCTTCGGGAGAATATCATTGAGTGACAAAAAAACGAAATAATGGTACGAATAATGCAATGAACTTTTCAAAATGTTGGAGAGTTATGCACGTGTATGCACGTAGGTCTATACTGACGCATTGTGGAGCGTCAAAAGTGGACAACCGTATTTTCCCATTTTCTGCTAGTAGAAATTTAGAGTTTAGATGTCAGAACACCCGTTTTTGAAAATGTCAATTTTCTGCCTGCAGAAAGTTAAGTTTTACTTTGACGACTCAAAAACTGCTAGCAGGAAATGGGAAAACGGTGTTGTCCACTTTTGGACCATCATAATTTTTGCTAGTAAGAATTTGAGATTTTTAGTTGTCCACTTTTGAGGCGCCGAGAAAGTCCTCAAAGTCCTCATGCCATATTTTCAATGGGGGGCGCCATTAAAATCCTTAAATCATTCACACTATATTAACTACAAATGCACCCTTGTCACGACTATTTCTTTAGGGGGAGACCGTTTGCATGTACATCACAATCCTTCTTTTTGCTAATGCAATTTTTTTTAACGGAATTTATTTGGGGGGGGGGGCTAGACAAATTTTTTTCGGGGGGGGGTTAAAGCCACCCCGTAGAACTGAGCCTGTCTGTCAGTCAGTCAGTCAGCTGCAAAGAGGATGCGAGGCTGGCCCATTTGGAACTAGCAAAAATGACATATCATTGTGTCCATATACTGCACACAAACATCCTATTGCCATGTGCATATTTACTTGGACTCTCAATTTCTGAATGTGGACTTGAATTTGCCGCATGTTATGCCTTTCATGAAATATCAACACAACGAATTGTACTGATATGGAATGAATACATAATTATAGGTTGTTCACAAGAATAATTTGATACACCGTCAACACAACCGCTGCGATATTAAATATCAGGCATAGGTGAAGGACTTTTATCATTGTCATGAATTAAATTTGTTCCAGGCCTCGATTCTTTGGGTCCGCAATTCTTGAATAGTTGTCAAGTGAATTTGGTAGTGCAAGAGAGCGAACGGTGCCTACGGGTGGAGATGAAATTGTGAATATGTATACAACTGCACGAATGTATACTGAACCGCAGAAAATAAAGAGTCAAATGAAATTAATTTTCTAAAAGGAAATAGTGTAAATTTATACCAAAGAGTAAAAAAAGAACATTGTAAAATGAATGTTTCTATGTTTCAGGTGCCACAATTTTAAACGTATAAGCGCATGCTTTTCAACATGACGTAAAGGAAAAAATATGTGATTTTGTTTTGTCCAGAACAAGAAGTGTTTTGTTAGGTAGTCTTTAAAAAGAACTGATTTTACACCCCTCCACCAAAATTAAATCAAATTCAAAATAAATGTCTGACGACACACTTTCCATTTTCTATTCATATTATGTGTGCGTTGTAACGCGAGTATTAGATTAATACCCCGCAGTGTTAAAGAAAACACCTCTAATGTCTTTAGGCCAAAAAAAAAAGTCTCCGGTTTCTGGTATGCGCGCGCGTCGCCATAGCCATGCGCGTCGGCAAAATGAAAAAGTTTTTTTTTCAATACAAGATGATGTTTCAAAACCGCCAAACTCACTAGTTTGACTGGAATTCTGCTGCTGCACAATTTTAACGTGTTTTTAGAAGGGGTTATGATCGAGAATAAGATTTATGTGGCCTCTCTGGACTCCCATATATTTGCACTAAGTTTAGTCGGGCACCATTTGCAGTCATCAGCCGACATTTGAAGCCCCCCCCCCAAAAAAAAAAACAGGTAAAAAAAAAAAAAAGCCGCGTCGCCGCACCACTTTTGGGGCAAGCTCCATACCAGAAACCGGAGACTTTTTTTTTTTGGCCTTACCCAAGAGCAAAATGTGATGAATATTTAATAACATTCAGGAAACCAGTCAATCAAAACTGATGAATATTCAATAACAGGTCGAAAAACAACAAGTCGGTGCCAATTAATTAATTTTTGTTTTTACTGCATTTATGTGTTGCTTCTCTTAAAACCCACTGGGCTTTCCGTTACTTGAATGCCAGAATCGAGGTTTATTTTATGTAAAAAAAAAGCCGGATTAACATATTCAGAACACATAGAAGTCTCAAGGATAATTCTACACGGACCTAATTGAACGAAACCTGCCACGAACTGACCATGTGATTATTTAGTCCTCGTTACAGATTCCTTACACAACAAGTCGAGGTAAAGGGGTCCTGTTTTTTTTGTGTGGCTTTTCAGCGCTCAGCGGAACTAGGGTCAAACTCTTGTGGGACACCCAGGTGCATCAGTTTTTCAAGAGGACGGGGGACTAAAGGCAAACGAAACGTATATCACTTCAGTATTGCAGTAAAAATCTTGTTCTAAAAATAAATTCAATATTTCAAGGGGGGGGGGAGGGGGGACACGTATATCCGCTGTGGGATGGCCCCCCCCCCCGTATAGTTTGAATATACTCTCCACCGGTATCAATAACTTAATTGTACGTTTGCGCGAACCTTTCTTATCCAACGAATCATAGCGGTGCCCAGGGGCTTCGTGGGCCGATCCCGTCACCTGCCCCTCAGCCCACTGCCTCGGCACACACAGCCCATGCTATGGTGCCCATGTTCAAATAGCTACGGGAGTTTGAAAGTACCTCCCGGCCCGGGGGCCCAGTCGAGACTTGGCAGGATAACGAAACGTTGAGTCCCTCACGTTTTCTGTATTTGAGAAGGGGTATCGTGCACCATCGGAAATCAACTTCTAATCGACGTCCCTAGACCAAATAACATGCGTAGAAAACGATCTGCTGTGTTAAAAAAACTGGAATGGAATGGGTACGAGAACTCAAACATTCGCTCTGAGAAATACTAAAAGGAATACAGAATGACCCAATCAATGACCATGTCTCCTTCAAGAAGGTCGATGACAACAAAGATCACGATAAAGATGTGGAGACGAGCGAAAAGATGAAGCGTTTGGTATTCTCCATCGGGCAAGACCTGTGCCGTGCTATGGCAGAGGCGAGGGAAACTGCACTTTCCATACCATTGGGGAGAGTTGTAGGAATCTGGTCGCACACTGATTGCATACGATATTGATAAGTGCACTTTACTGGAGGATATAGGATGTCGAACCAAAACTTGGTTTTGGGTGGTTAAAGTAAATTCAAAGTAAGATGTCTAGAATATATGTACGCCTAGGCATACGTTTATGGTGCTGCAGGTCGGGGGCGGGGGTTGAACTTCTGACGCTACGGGGGTGCTCTCCCCCCCCCCCCGTTTTCTCTTCTCCTTTTAAAAAAATTAATATTTCACAAATTTGTAAAGGGTATAGGGGTGAGTAGCATCGATTGAAAAACAGTCGTCTTCACTCCCCTGCTACTGACGAAAAAAAGATGACTCTTGCTTGAGGAGCACGGCCCCCGTTGGCCCCCGATCCGCCCTTGGACGAGTCAAGCCGGGTTAAGCCAAATCAAGCCAAGTCAAGCCGAGTCAAGCCGGAAAAAAGGAACAAGCAGAGCAGAGCAGAGAGCCGCACCGAGCGGAGCCCAGCTGAGTCCAGCCGAGCCGGCCTGGGGCAAGCCGAGCAAAAGACGAGCAAAGCCGATCAAAGTTCAAGACTAGCAGACGAGAGAAAAGAGAGATTTTTTTTTCAATTCAGATTGTGACTTTGCTTAAACACCTCAAAATGATTAAATTAGAGTTCTGGGCGTGCAATCTAAATTTTTAAAATTCACCAGTTCCTAATTTTACGAAGGGTGTGTGAAAGGGTCAATTTGGCCATCCGACCCTATTTGTCAATGCCCTCGTTATCACGTGGATTGTGACAGGTCTCGCTTGTAAACCAAAGGCATATATATTGCTTTCCCCGGACAATTTAGCATGTCGACAAATTTGGAAGATTTTGCCAAACATAATATGCAAAGACGGGACTTGGAGATAGCTGGCTTGACCCGCAGGCATCTTGTTCGAAAGAATAATACTCATGTACTGTACAGGCTGAGATCAAATACACCGACACGTATTGCTATCTTCTACATCAGTTTTCAAAATTCATGCCCCTAAAATCAGTCTTCGAAGATTCCAACTCGATATATATTTGTTATGCTGCCGTATAACCCAGACAGGTCATAATATGTATAATCTGTTTTCATGAGAATTGCCGAGGTTATCAAATCAAAACAATAAGTACCAGATTGATTTAATCTCCAACATCTATTTCTTTTTTTATGGAACGTGGTTGTACGTAATTATATACAAAATTGAAATTCTAAATCGTTAATAGCAACCTCAAAGCCCTTTCGCTTAAAGTGGTAAAAGGTTAAAAAAAATCCTCAAATTCTTATTTGAGTTCACAGTTGGCTAATTTTATTTTAAAACTGCGCTAAACCCAAAGCAGCAGAGTAGTGAAACATAATTTGAAACCACAACCAATTTGAAACCTAAAACCTGCAAACTGCAAAGACGACATCGTGGCGTTGGAGAGCACAATCTCCCTTGCAAAGCCACCGTTCACTTTGCCCTAATTACTTTCAAGTTTTTCTTCCGGTCTTCTCAACAACAAAGGAAGAGAAAAAAAAAACCACCCACAGTTGTGGTTAACTCTGCCACCAGCTGGGAACTAAAGTCTCGTTAATAACTCGGCTGACAAAGTGTGCCTTCAACTTGGTCAATATTTAGTTAGCATTAGCAGTAATTTCATCGTATCAAACACGCATGCGGTGGCACAATTACCTCACGCCCATTGCCTCCCCCGCTCATATATTTAGCCCTCGGCAGTGCATCCGTTTTTTTGCCGTTCTTATACATCGTTGACGTCGCATGCGGCTATATAACACATCGACGTGCGCAATATACAACTAGTTTGGTGTCTCCGATAGCATTGTTGGATACACGACATAACACCTGCAAACTTCAACACCGCCCGTTGAAATCGATTCATTTCCGTTCTACGCCCTACTCTAGTACAAGCAAGCCAGTTTTTGGATTGTTCTCCTCTGTATTGGGACGATTTTGGCGGTTAACGAGTGGAGCAAAGCAGGCTTTTGTTCGGCCATTTCGGTGACGATGATGTTGAAATCTGTTTGGACGGTTCTGCTGTTGTTGGGAATTCTATATCAATGCGCAGCCTATCAAAAAAGTAAGTTCAGATTTTTTTTTTTTTGATGGCGAAATTGGTCTTTGTTTGATAAAACAGACGTAACCATGAAACCTTGTGTCCCTCATGAATGAAAAATTTAGAGATTGATCAGTTATATTTTTTATTTGAAAAGATTCATTTTAGCAAAAGTATTTTCGTTGACGTATTTTAGCTTCTCTCGCTATATGCTTCTGTAACTTAATCTTTATACATGTGTCTCACAAAAAACCTAGCCCTCAAAGCGTCTTCTTTTTGACAGCTTTAAAAAAATCATCGCAAATATCTCATGTTTAGAGAGTGTAGTACATTAGCTTTTCAACAACGAAAAAATCTGTCCAATCGGGTACATATTTATTGAGTTATTTCCAATTCAAAATTGGTGCCGGTGTTTCAATCTGTCCACGATCTAGGTTGTCATTTGTTAGGAATGTGATGGATTTGGGATGAGGGTAGTTTTGCTTTCTTTAATATTTTAATCTCTCTGTATATATTTTGTTAATTTTTTGGAGGAAAATATGGTCATTAATTCTTAAGAAGTTATAGTAGTCCTGAAAAGGACTGTTTATTTAATTTCTTAGATGTTTACTGTGCTGCTCTGTTTCTGCCCTTTACTTGGTAT
Source organism: Patiria pectinifera (assembly GCA_029964075.1). Classification (NCBI taxonomy): domain Eukaryota; kingdom Metazoa; phylum Echinodermata; class Asteroidea; order Valvatida; family Asterinidae; genus Patiria; species Patiria pectinifera. The sequence continues at coordinate 4,610,426 of CM057143.1, read as the reverse complement.
AGCCTTTTTTTCATAAATGCAAGTTTCGGTCGTTGTTCTTATTGCGACGGTAAAAATATCAGTCGCCGTGGACAAAATGAAAAAGTGCTACTTGTTTTCAATTGGCCATAACGCAATAAATATTCACCCGATTTGAAAGATCTTTACGTTGTTGGAAAGCTAATGGATTGTACTGTCTAATTATGCATAAATATTTGCGATGTATTTTTTTTAAAGTTGTGAAAAGAGGATGTTACGAGGGTTCGGGTTTCTTGTAAGACACCCTGTATATCAGATTAAATTTTGCCAAAAGAAAATGCTGCAACATAGGGGCCTGTACACATTCGCTTTTCCTGAATATAGAGAATCCTTTCGTTTGATAACTCGCACAACCATGTTTTTAAAGTTACGTTTTTTTTCGCGATTAGAATTTTTGGACCAAGCTGCAGATCTGTGTGCTCATAAAATGATGCAGTTTAAGAAATAGGCCCATGTTTTTGTCGTTTTCTTAGCACAGCCCCTATTATTATCATTCTTCATTTATCATTGTTTTAGGAGCAGTTCTGTCAATGCACTGAATTGAAATATCATGACATTAATGCGACATTATATGTTTTTTTTGTTGTGCGTGGTTCTTGTGCGTAGATTAAAATTGCAGCATTCGCAAAAAATGTAATACCGAGCATCGTTGATCGGATAAATAAGTGTTTGTGAAATTGCGACCAGCTGGGTAGTCGGGGGTGGGGGCGTGCGTTGTGAGGGGGGGGGGGACGACCCCATAAAACAAACCGTCGCCCACAGTTGCCTTTTACTGGAATTTTGCTAGTCCTAAAGGCGACCATGGTTAAAGGGTTTAGCAGAAATTGGGCGCCCGTGCGCCCCCCGCTGTAACATCCAGGCCCCCACTGAGAACCCTGGCTATGCCGCTATTTGTAACGAATTGCTTAGGATGCCATCATTTCTTCCTCACTGCATTTAAAAACGTTCATATTTAACCACAATCCCGAATATTTTCAGAGACAATAAACCCTCTTTTCTACCTTATCGCAAAATCATTTCACAAAACCATTATTATGATGGTGGATGGATGATACGGTTTTTTGGGGGGGGGGGGTTAAAATATTGAGGAGATGGAACTGGGCACGGGCCGTACAGGAAAAAATGCCAAAAAAACAAAACCCAAGAAACAAAACCCTAAATGGGTGGATTGTTTTTGATTTTCACATTCACTGATATTTGTAACTTTTCACATGTCGACTACGCATATTTTTAAGAAATAGTGTAAAAATCATGGAATAAAAGTAAAACCATTTCATTTTCACGACTACAAATCTCAAACTTTAGAGGCCCTTGTCTCAGTAATTCACTTCTTTGACATGTCGATAAATACAAACTTTAAGTGGCCGTGACTTGTCAACGGAATGTCCGATTGAAATGCAACAAATGGTATTTTAAAGAGTATTTATTCTCTTCTTAATACCTGCATGCAAACCCTAATTTTTGATCTCTGCTCAGTTCTGTCTCATTTTACCAAAATGCCTAACAATGTTGTTGTCGTTGTCGGGCTGGCAACTATTTAACATGAAGCCCTAAACGCCGAAGAAATCATTTGGATTGCCGACTCCCTTTTTTTTTTTAAACAAAAATGCATCTGGAGTTTCGAGGCTGTCTTTTCCAGCCCGGGATTGGGGTGTAAAACACATAAAGTGCGAATACAATTGCGGTAGTTTTGGTCATAAACGAGACAGAAACAATCAAAACTAAAACGTGATGGGAAAAAGCAACTTAACCCAATTAAGCGCGCGATCCAGCAGAAACAATCCAAAATTGTTAGCAATTTTTAAGTTGAGGCAGGAGTTTCTTCAAGTCAATTGGCTGTCGGTCGGTCGGTCGGTCGCCGAAAACTTAACCAAAATTATTTTACCAAAATTGTGCAAATGCTATGCCGTCGGTAGTAAATGCACTCTACAATTTGTTTGTAAAAATTCGTAAAGCTGTTTATGAAAATTGTGTAATCTAAGGCAAGATATGGCCAGTAATGTTATAGTCACGTGGCATTTTCTGTAGTGGTTGGACGGTATACCAAAGGAGGAAATGAAAATTAAACTGAGCTTTCATCTTTCTTGCTTCTTTGCAGGATCCTGTGAAGAACTCACAACCGAAGAATGCCTGAGAAAATTGAGAATCATAGGTGAATCAAGTAAGTTTGACGTAATATGTTTTTTCTTTAGAGTGACATAATAGTTTATTTGCCAAACTTTAATATTCTGAAGCAGGTGAAATAATAGTTTATTTGCCAAACTTGATATTCTGAAACTGACTGATCTCTACCACCACCGACTGGGTGTACTCATGTTTAAATATATAGGCCTACTCACAACATGCTCCCTCAAATTTTTAATCATCTATTCTCATTTAGTTTGTCTGTTCATTCATACTAAACTCGTAGTTCCTCGAAAGGTGATCTATTTGTGAGACAAAATAGAAGATCCTTGGTTTTGTTTAAAAGAGTGTACTACTGTGGTTTCATTTGCCACAACAATTGAAAAAAAAAATTCGATCATCCGAACTTGTACTTGAACATGTTCTTTTCTGATTTGCTTAGTCTTTATTTTACATATTGTACCGGGTCGTACTTTTAAAACTATTGTCCTATCTTCGTCCGTGTGTAGTTGTTTAAGTTTTATCCTGTCCCAGAAAAAGGTACAAAAGTACTAATCACCCTTTTCCTTCATGTTGACATCGTTTAATTTTGAAACTCAATTACATATCGTCTGTGAAGAATGTTTTGTATACATTATTTTTTTTCTTTATGCATAACAGAATTGTTACTGAGGATGTCAATGTGAAAATAAATGGCGATTGATATGATAATTCCAATCGGCAAAATAAATTGCCAAAATTTGACAGAACCTTTGCAGAAATCAGAACATATAAATAATGATGAACTCCGAAGTTTATTTTTCCCTGGCATTTTACACACATAATAATAATATAACTGAACAAATTACGATTAGGGAGATCGACATTCACATAGACTTCAACTGTTAAATAACCCCTATTTTACTTTATCCTACCCCTCGAACTTTGCCATTTTTTACTAATTGGACCACAAGCAACCGAACTAGCCTATTTGCGACATTAACATTTTGCCTCTAAATGGGAGCTGATGCATTAGGCAGACAATGACCTAATTCCACACGTTTCCCAACGGTATACTTCGCGCGCTTAAGTGTCTCCCAAATGGTATAACGATAGCAGCAATAATTATAATAATTATTTGATTATTTAACAAAAGCTTTCCATGTCACAATGACATCACAAAGCGATGTACATTAAAAAAAAATCCACAAATTCTTAAGAAAGATAGACACAAACAGTCATAAAGCAAAAACAATTAAATGGAACGTTTTGGCGGATGTATGTGTGTGTGCATTGGTTGAGTGGATTACCAATGTAATGAGTGTTCGCATCATGCACATTTCACTTTGGCGTACTAAAAGTTAGTTTCTTACTCGTGTGGTGCGAGTGTGCGACACATTGTATTAAAAATAATAGTATAAGGTTCCCCGGGTATTTTAAACGTTCATCATTCAAATTCACCGATTCTAATATTCAAATTCGTCCAAGATATAATTTCAGACGCTTTGGACAAAATCAATTTCTATCATTCAGTTTCAAATTTAGATGTGCAAACGACCACATACAACGCTCCGGCGTGTTCAAAACTTTGATTGGTCGATTGATAATCCAACTATCGATTGTTCAATTAAATATGCTTTTCATTTTTTGCAAATCGGGAAAATAGTTTGTTGCGTTTTCGAATGCATTACATGCCACTGGTTCCAAAATGGATCAAGACAGAAATGTTGGACAGATCACCATACATAACCCGGCCAATAGGTGTTTTCTGTGGCATTCGGAAAAGCCCAGGAAAATTGTTAAGCATATACCTCTCACACATTATCGATTTTCATTATCAATAATTATCATTCTTTACTATAACTACATCCGACTATTTTGTTAGTTCAAAATTATCATTCTTTAATTGATATGACCTAAAACAGCATACAGGTCAAACCGAAAAACATGTAATAAAGAGCTAAAACGTACAAAACGGCTAAAAGGTGACGTACATGTAACATAACAGTGACCAAAATCCACGCACACACAACTCAAAGCTGCAGAAGTCAAATTATAAAACGGTTTTATTAAACCAAATTTTCCAAAGTCATGAATTTTATGCTCCGTAATTAAATTTTGAGAGGATGACCTGTGGGAAAACCTATGTGTGGTTCCTTAGTTTACAATTCACAACAGAGAACATTTTATTACGCAGGAAAGATAAGTCCAGTGTCATACGAAATTCGGAATCTTGTGGTATCCGGTCTCTTTTACCTAATATGGACTCTAACCCTTGCACGTGACCTTCCACTGTCCTAATTACCTTCACATATAGTGCGCGCAATACAGCAAACGAGTTCGTTTTTCCTATAGAGTCCAAATTTCACGGACACCGGCATTTACTTGAACAGGATCATCCCTTACTTAATGACAATGGCTTCCCTGTTGTTTGTATTTTTGGTTAGGTCCAGGGAAGAGAGCATCACCAGAGCAGTCGTTTAATCCCCGGCTGGCTCCCAATCTCGACTGGCTTGGGGTGAGTTGCTATTTGTTTGTCTTTGGGGATCAAGGCACGGCGAAAAGCTGTAGAAATGAAGTAGACCTTAGGAACGAGGTTGGGACTGCTAGACCTGTCCACACGGGCGCGTGTTATGTAAATGATGTTGACCACAAGTTCACATTACAGTTTTTCCGCCATCGACCGCCCTGACAGGTCTCTGAATCTTTGAAATCGAGGTAGTGCTTGGACTCATTCCAAAGGCTACATTCAAAATGAGACCCAAGACGGCGGCAGGGACGGCTGTGAAATTCCAGCAAACAAAACAAAACTGCGTCTTGAAACCTAAACTTCATTCAGTTTTCCGATCTGTAGGCCTAATTCATCTTGAAAACTCCTATCAGTTAGTCGCTTGAATGAACTCCTTCAATCAGTGGATTCCATAGATAAAAACCCCTGGTGATGAAAGAAGGCAGGGATGCACGTAAAGGCGTATCAACTCACCTCAGCTTATTTGATATCGCGGGCCAATATTGGGTGTACCCGAGCATGCATTGCCCCTAGTGTCGCAGTTTGTGGGGTAATCGATAGTCAAAAACTCCACCGCTTCTTGCCACTAGCGACTTACTATACCTGATTGGAAAGTTTTCCAGTCCTTACACAATACAAATACACTATAAGTGCTGCTCGAAATGGAGAACTCCGATCACCAAGCAGTGGCGTCGCCAAGGGGGGGGGGTGAAAACCTAGTGCCCCTAGCCCCCCCCCGCCCCCCCCCCCATCTGAGATTTGGGTTATATATATATATATATATATATATATTATACATCATCCATCATGGTTAAATAAAAATTAAATTTTTTTGAGAGATCTTCAGATCAATTTAGCATCAAATGTGGCACCATTTTGCATCCTAGCCCATCTCTCCATAAAATTTTTTTTCCAAGGGAGGCCCCCTCCTAGACCCCTCTCCCAGGACGGCGCGTATCGTATCCACCTAACCCCCCCCATCAAATGCTGGCCCCCCTGTGCCCCCCGACTGAAAAGTCTGGTGACGCCACTGTCACCAAGACAAAACAGGTTGCTTGGATACGCCAATCAAGGATCTGGACAATAAATGTCAAATTTCTTTTTGTGTTTTGGTGGTTTTATTTGGAGCCTCGATAATGCGAGTCACGGCTTTCAGCGATGCACGCAGAACGGAAATTGAACGAATTAACTACTCCATTTGATATGAGCGAATATAGGCCTTACCGCATCTGGTGTTCGCCGACAACGTGGGTTCGCTTATTATGTTCATTCATTTTTCATACATCTGTGCCTGAAGGATTGTTGCAGACCTAAAACAGATAATTGTAACAAACTATGTTTTTTTTCTGCAATATACAGGGTTCTTATAGGCCTATACGGAAGGGCAAAAATGCAAAAACTATAACAAAATGGTTACATCTTAACAGTTTAAGTTTCAAGACAAAGTCCGGACGACTCGCTCCTTTGCAACTTTCCAGTCTCTTTCAGAGGCGGATCTAGCCTTCGGGAAAGGGGGGGGGGTATTAAGGGGATGGGTCTCATGCGTGCAAGGTGGGTCCTGCTAGGGTGGTCCGGGCATCCCCCGGAAAAGTTTGAAATCTATGATGATTTGTCCTGCATTCAAAGGCAATTCAAGAATAAGTTTAGGAACTTTAGCATTCCATTTAATATTTTGGCGCCATTTTGCTAGTTTTGTAACAGTATAGTCAGGGAGGTGGAGGGGGGGGGGGGGGTTGCAACAACCCACAACCTCCCTCTACATCCGCTACTGTCTTAAACTCGGTCCGTTTTTCTCTCCATAGTCCTTTTGCCATGCACCAACAATAAAAATTGTTTAATCATGTTTCAGAACACGGAAAAGGCGAATGAACCGACGTGCAAACTCAAGGATATCTACACAATGATCCCCGACGATTGCCAGGCGGAACTACTGCAGGTAAGACGGAACAAAATATTTGCCACGTGAAACTTGCCTATCTATAAAAAGCCCGCTAGAAGTGGACTTCATGAACAATCATCGTTTGCAATTAAATGAATCAAACCAAAGATAAACTGTTATGCAACATCCATCACACCTTTTGTTGCCTTTTTTTTAAAAACACGCCCGCTCTTTCATCCATTCACCTGAGATTGCAATATATAAACCAAGGATAAATAAACTGTTTTACAACATGCATGACCATGATCATCCCTTGTGCTAAATTTGTTTGTGAACACGTCTGCTCTTTTAACCATTTTACTCGAGAGTTCTCAGAATGTATACGTATATACAGGGTGTCTCACAAAAAACCGAACCCCCTAAGCCCCCTCTTTTTCACAGCTTTTAAAAAAAGACATCGCAAATATCGATACACTTTGAGAGAGTATATTTCATTAGCTTTTTAACACCGAAAAAAGTCTTTCCAATCGGATAAATGCTTCTTGAATTATGACCAATTGAATACAAGTACTGCATTTTTCATTTTGTCTTCGGCGACTGATATTTTGACTGCCGCAACAAGAACACGGTTCGAAACTTGCATTTGTTAAAAAAAAGAATACCAAGTAGAGGGCAGAGACAGAGCAGCACAGTAAACATCTAAGGCGTTATACCAAACAGTCCTTTTCAGGACTACCATTACTTCAAAAGGATTAATGACCATTGCTTCAAAAAATAAAAAAGAATCAAAAATGAAAGAAAGCATTAAAGCATTAAAGAAAGCAAAACTACCCTCACCCCAAATAATAATGATAATAATAATAATAATACCGGAGTCTAATATAGCGCACGTATCTACTAACAATTAGGTACCCAAGGCGCTGGAAATTATGTCTACTATTAAAGACAGGTAAATGAAGTTTATGAGAAATATGAGACTCATTATGTAGCACCTTATAAGGGTTTACAAGGTGCTGCGGCGCATATTGCAGCTACTGCTGCCAGAAACACCGGGGCAAACCCCTTCTCTTAGCGATAAGTGTTACTGGGTTCTTTTACGTGCATTACACAGCACACGGGACCTACGGCTTTATGTCCGAAGGACGAAGCAATAATGCCAAAGTGCCTTGCTCAAGAGCACAAACACCATGTTCCCATGGTCAGTATTCGAACCCACGTACCACGGCACACCAGTCGAACACCGTAACCATTGGACTACAGCACTCCAATCCATTACATTTCTAAGAAATGACAATAATTGACACGTGGACAGATGGAAAAATCGGCACTTATTTTGAATTGGCAATAACTCAAATATTTGCCCGATTGGAAAGATTTTTTTCGGTGTTGAAAAGCTAATGAAATATACTCTGTGAAAAAAACCAGGGGGCTTTGATGGTTCGGTGTTTTGTGAGACACCTGGATTATTATACACCGACGGAGGCCCACTTTAACGGCAGAAGCAATGTCCCAACAGTTGTACAAAGCACCTGCCCCACCACAGATTGTCTGAACAATAGCTAGCACAATGCTTTCGCCATTGAAGGGGGCCTCCAGGAAGACATTGCCATTACAAGGCTGAAACATAGAGCAAGGAACTGAAACCACAATGTGTCCATCCTGATCCATCACTGATGGTCCAGGGATGGAGAGACTATCACGGGTTCATGTTTCGCCGCACGCTGTCAAAATGTCTACCAATTATCAAAATCAGAAACTAAATCTATATTCGTTTTGTAGCCCGTTGTCATCTGACTCTTTTCAATCGGATAACTGTTATACGCGGTTAATATATTAAAAGAACATTATCAGCTCGAGTTTCAATTTCATTTCAAAAGCCAGAAATCACGCTGCATCAAGGCCCCCTCCCCCGTTTCCCCCCCACCCCTGGATCCGCCGTTGTGCTGTATGCTCAAACACGAATAAAATATAGCGCTTATATTAATGTTGCAAAATACGATACTTTAAGTAAATTTGTGTTCTATATAGGCCTAGACCTGCCGCAGGGCACGACTGAAAATGCTTTTCAATTGGGAAACGATAATGGACCGAAATAAATGCAACCTCAGAAAACGGATTAGGCCTACCTTTTGGTTATAAAAAGGCTATTCGAAAATCGAAAATGGGATTGACTGGCTCTCAAACTGTTTGTTCCTTTCCCTTCGCACTAGCGCAAAGGGGCAGGGAATTTAATGAGTTTTTAACAAGCTCAGTAATTTGCCTTTCCCGAATTCTCGGGGTAGCCCACCCAAAAAAACGAATCCAATTTTTTGTTTAGGTAACTACGCAATAAAGGTAGGCAATGAGTACACCACCATCTTTTCCTCAAAAACATTGGTTAAAGTGGTCAGAAATTGCCCCAGATCGCACCACAGAGCATGTATAATCCAAAAAAAGGGGGGCCTTTAAGCGGGCCCCGAACCTCACTCCGCGGCCTTTTTTGGACACACCTTTTGGGGACCAATTTGTTTTGGACCCCAAAAAAATTGTGCTCTGGATCCGCCCTTTGGGGGGAGGGGGAGAAGGAGAGGGGGAACATGCCTCGAGCGCCCAATTCCCGCCTTAAGTTCAGATTTCAGATCTACCCCTTCTTTTTGTAGACACGAAGAATCGAATTAATTAATTTTTTTAGTTCAGTTAAGTTAATAATTAAATGCTATTTTCCATCTGGGGTTGGGGCATGCCCCCCCCCCCCGTCTGCCCCAGCCCCTCCCAGTCCTAGATTCGCCAGTCGGTTTATTTCGGGGGAAATGGTGTAGTTATTATTGGTGCCTTTGTGTTGGGCGATTGTGTACTCTCGTGCATTGACGCTACATTACAGAGACGCACAATTAGTTTGAAACGCAAGCCTCATTAAAAATGGACAATGAATTCTTTTCAACGTGGCTTTGTGGTGACAGGTGTAATACAACACGTAATACCGACAACTTGAGATGAAATTGATATAGTTACGCCCCATTAAACTTACTAATGGCTTTGCGCGGTGGGTTTGCGCGGTCATTAGATAATGGACGTTTTAATAGTTTCTTCGCGTGCAGCAAATTGCCGAATTGGATGAATTTTTTGTGGGTGTAAAATATTTTATGAAGACAATTTATAGCATCCTGGATATTGTTTTGATGGCTTTTTTTTTGTCTGACGCATTTTGACACTCTCATGAATAAAACATCTTTTTGTTTTGATAATTTTGTATTAAATGTAGGGTAGATCATGTGTCATTTGTTCATTTTTTTTCTCGTTCTAAGCAACCAAAGTGCTCAAAATCTAAAGACGAGTGCTCAAAACTAACTTGAAGAAGTTTTAGCTCTGTTACTTCTGTGTATTCCGAGAAAACAGTATTCTAGCATCTCGGTTTCAATTCAGAAGTTGCCGAGTCATGTTTTGAATTGCGCCCGAATTCAGCATCCGGGACACGTTCTCATTCAGTCGATGCAGCCGATCCGACGAAAAATCATTAAAAAAACCAAACCGCAGTGTGCGTCGTGTCAACGCTTGCATGCGAGCGCCCATTCACAGATTTGCCGAATTACAAACCAACTCTTAACGGAAATTTTCAAAAATGCTTCACTTGACCCATGTTTGGAAATGGACTTCTTTTATTGTTTTCTTCAAAATGACAGCATGTCAGAAACAATAACTTCACAGGGAGTTTATTGCCACCCTCATCTTTAAACCAAGTACTAAAGTTTTCAACAATATTTTCGTCAGTTACTTTTTGGATAGCTACAAATGATTGACACTATTCGTTACGTATGGAAACGATATATATGCAAATTGCTTCAGCTCAGAAATGTGTTTTTCTTAGAATGGTATATTTCCTAAGTGGTTTAGAGTTGAGGGATCGTGTCTTTCCCAGTTTTATCCAAATCTTATCCTTTATGTCGATCCACAGGTCCTGCACTTTTTCGTGACACATTCCGACTACTGAGATGGAAGGACGAACGAACAGACTACCACTGACTCAAGCTACGACCGTCTTTCAGTCTAAGTTCTTTCTTTTTCTTGAGACAAAACGAATTTGGTATTTGGCCAATCAAACTAGAACATGACGATTAAGTTGGAAAGTGGCTTGAGATATCAAAACTCTGTTTTGGTTATATTTGAAAGCAACAATCAACAAATCGAACTATATTGAATGTTTACAATTTCAATGTTTACTTTTTTCATGCGAGATAAAACGATCAGGCCATTGTATGCCAAGTAACTTTTGTTAGCTTATTTCGGCGACTCGCATATTTTTTTTTTAATACTCATTTCCTTAAAACATTTGATCATTTTTAAACTTCTGTAACAGTAGAGTTGTTATATCAATAACCTGAAATGATAACTGTGTTCATTTCGTTTGAAAATTCTAAAACTTGCCTTATTAATGTCGATACAAAATTGAGGCCACATTTACAATGACAACCATTCCTACCTTGTATTTTCAGATCAATAACAGGGTTTGGTAACCAAAAACACGATGACGACTTTAGAGTAATTATAGATGAAAAACATCATTGGTTAAAGACCGTAAAAAAATCATTATGAAGTAGTATGTCAGAGCGTAAACTTATAACAAGAGTATGCGAAAAGTTATTTTGGTGAGTGGGGAAAATATTTATTTTGTGCTGTTTCGAACTTTTGTTTTACTGTGTAATGCAGAGTAGTTCAAGTTAACTTTCATGTGATGATACCAACAACTGACTCCAGGTGTAGATTTCTTCAGTTCCGACCAACAGGGAACGGGACGGGGGGGGGGGGGGGCGAAATGCCAGAAATATTCTGGACGGCGGAGCATTTTCAATACTGGGTTCGATTGCTCACACATGAGATTGAAATGGAGTGCCTGTAAAAACGTTACTAACATGAGACTTTTTCAATCGCTTGATCTTAGTGAGATATTGTCACTCCTTTTAAAAACTCAGACATGAGTAACCCGTGAGAGGACGTATTGATTTAAACCAAGTATCTCCAATGATTTTCATGTTGTTTGGATCCCTGGGCATACATAATCCATGTGCGCACAACGAGCTGAATTGTGGCCAAATAAAATGCGTATATCCTAGTCTTTTTATCGTTATTCTGCTTGTTATTTATGTCTGATTTCAATAATTAAAAAAAAAAAAACGACTTCGACCGAACGCTATAGACTACAGAAACATTGCTTCAAAATAGTTTAATGTCACAATAACTATATCTTAATAAACCGCAAGGTGTGGGGCAAAAACAGAAGTGCTTTAAATGTTTTGGTCCAAACGAAAGCTTCAAATTAATGTGCAGTTTTAAATTAAGCAAAGACACGAGTTTTTCTCTCCTCCCGATGCATGTACAATATATAAAAGCCTGGTAATGGATACAAACATAATTATTTTTGTTCAGAGCTTTGGGCCTAAAAGCGTAGTTGTAAAATACAGGTTGAGTAAAACAAACAAACCAAATGCCGGGACTATTGTTTATTGAAGTTCTGCATGTAGCACTTTTACAATCTAGGATATAAAAGCCCAATTCATATGCTTTCTTTTAGTACAAGAATCATTCAAATCACTTATGTACTTTTGAAGTTACGGAGTTTTAAACACAACCACCGTTTTAAGGTTCTGTCCACGGATCACAAACAAATCACATAGGGATGTGTGTGAATTGTTTTCGTCTTGGTGAAAGAACGCACACTTTTTTTGTGATCCGTGGACAGAACCTTAAAACGGTGGTTATGTTTAAAATTCTGTAACTTGAAAAGTACATGAGTGATTTAAATGATTCTTGTACTAAAAAACGCTTATGAATTGGGCTTTTATATCCTAGATTTTGAAAATGCTACATGCAGAACTCACCCTGTATAAGATAACTATATACCCTCAAGTGCACTTGGTGCATGTTATGGCTATTTTGTGCAGTGTATACTGGTGTTTTTACTGTTCGTGTTGATTTTCAAAAATTGTGTTTCGTTAGGGGTTCCTCTGCTTCGTGTTGCGTTCTATACTTGTCCACAAACCTTTGGTAAATTTGTTGGCGATTTCATTAAATTAAAGTCCTTTCTTTGCACCAAACCTGTTGGCTTCTTGTCGTTTGATTATCTGAGGAATTTTCCAAGAGTTTGTAATCTAGTCGAGCCGTCGTGAAAGGCCACAACCGTAACAAGGGTCAGAAAGAATGCCATAAGTAACAGCATACGAAAAATAACCTGCTCAAGGCCGGTTTATACTTCATGCAAATGCGAATGCGTAGTCTGGTTCCCTGTCCCCATTGTCCTTCGGACTTCAGATATGGGGAAAGTAGCTAGCAGTGAATCATGAATATATTAGCAGGCTGCCCTCCTAATGTATGCAAATTATATGCAGGACGTGTATAGGTCTGAATCTCGCCTCCTGAATTCAAAATCACAACGGTAATATCGTCCTCTCACTTCCGGAAATCTAATGTACATGTGGACTACTAGCATTTACAAAATAATATAAAATGACTGCTGATAAAGACAGGATTCAAGCCAGCCCGACTACATCTACAACCCATCGGCTTTAGGTACGGTAGGTTAATCTTCGCTTCGTTACATTTTCGTTCTCACGCAAGTAGGCCTACGCGATGTGAAAACAAACGTTTTCACAACGAAAATGCCAGATGCGAAAGGTCGTAAGAAAAGTTTGTTATACCCATCTCTGAGTGATTTCCCATCATACCTTTCTCGAGGAATACCAAGATAAAATTCCAACATGAATGATTTTTGGGGTGATTACGGTTAAAAATCATTCCGTCAAAAATTATAGCCAAAAAAAGCAACCTATAGTGTAAAATGTCCATGCATAATAGCGGGTCGCGCCAGGCGTCCGGAAGCTCGCCGCGTGACCTTTAACTTTCAGGCTACATTCGCAGCACGATAACTTGCCTTGACGGCACAAATTCGCGTTCGCCTTTCCGAGGATGAACCAGCCGGTAATACTCCGCAGAGAAACTTGACCGGGCAGGTGCTCAGCCTTACTACCTGCCGTTAATTGATCGACAGTGTAACTGCTTTGCAACTGGAATTGAATCAAGTGACATAACTATGTTGCTTTCTTTGTCAATGGAGGCTCAAACTCCACAATTAAACACTTCCTGTCAGGAAATTCATTGCACGAAAAAGTTCCAGCTTTTTTTTTCTACAGGGAGGCTGTTACAACTGATAATGTAGTAACCAACCGATAACGTATCACCAACCGATAATGTATCACAAATTGACCGATATTGTATCACTAACCGATAATGTACCAAAAATTGACTGATAGTGTAGTAAAATTTGTATCCGATAATGTATCACGTGTCGACGGATAATGTAACTACAAAATAAGTGTATCCGATAATGTATCACTACGGAACGGATACTGTATCAACCGATAATGTATCAAAAATCAACCGATAATGTATCAGTATGGGGAAAAGGTGTACACAAATGTTTGTTTTATGTCCGATTATCCCGCCCCACGTTTTGACCAGGGAGGGGGGTCTTGGCTAGTTGATCACCACCACCCCCATTATTTTGTATTTAGAGAAAAAGGGCAGATTTTGAGGTATTTTTCAAACTTTCCAACCGCCGAAATGTATTAAATAGTACTGAAAAAGGGAGAACAAATACAAATAGCTTGAAATGCGCTGGGACGTCTGTATCATGAACAGCGCCCGCAGTGTCATGTGGTCTCCAGCAAGCCCCCCCCCCGTTTGTATTTCACGGCCAGGACTTTTTTTTTAGCTATCCCTCATCCCCAATTCCCCAGCACAGATTTACGCTACTGTTGCAGGGGCGGATCAAGGAATTTTCGCGGGGAGGGGGGGGGGGGGGGTTCATCAGCAAAACAATCTGAAACTGTACACAGGATTTTTTTTTTCCGGACACTTGGCCTCCGTAAAATCAAAAACCTTGGGGAAGGGGGTATCATATTTCAATAGGGGACGCTGTTCAAATTTGACAATTATTAACACTGGATTACAGAATGGTGTAAAAATACCTCCTATCTAAGCTGCCTCCGTCCGTATTTTGAACAGGCGGACATTATACCAGTATTTTTTTTACGGGGGTGTGTCACAGCAGAGGGGGTGCATTTTTTAAGGAATTTGTATGCAATTTGTTTTGGGACACAGCTGGGGGACCCTCCCACCCCGGATCCGCGCCTGTGTTTGTCCTCAAGGAAGCGGCAGGCTCGTGACGTTTGGACTCCAAACTGTGTGGGTTGAACAAACTGAAGTCAGTGGGTAGACAAATAACAAATGACGTCACATGCGAACGGTGCCCCGGCATTATTTTGTACGGTACAGTAATATTTTGTACGGTACCGTAATATTGTGTACCTGATTGTAGGATTTTATCAGCGCTCCCCCTTGAAAATATGGCACGACCCCCTCCTCATCGACCCTCCCCTCATCCCCCCCTCACCCCCTCATCCCCCACTAAATGAGCAGTAATGCTGTGATTGTGCCCTTTCTGTAAGAAAAAAATATCGACGGGGGTCGACAAGGGACCCATGAAGCTTGATCGCATCTAGACTATCTTCGACGATTGCCGCCTAAATCCGGTAAACTTGTTACATTGTATCTTTTGTGACAGCTCAAGTTACATGATCATTTAAGATGGTAGTTTTGCTATACACATGGCTCGCCACTCGTATGTGTTCCCGGTTCATGCACAGCGCGTATTTTGAATGATGCAAAGTTAATGGGGGAGGGAATAGTCTGGGAGACCATCTCAAGTTAAATTGAACGTATGCGCGCGCCGACGTTGCCTGACGCTCATGCGAAGACGCTGCTGCTAATAGCCACATTCTGGCACATTCTGGAAGTGGTGTGGAACTTTGCGCGCGAACCAGTACAGTACAGTACGCACATGCTGTGTCCCGTCCATTGATCTCCATACGGGGATCAATGGTCCCGTCCCGTACGTCCATGGGGCTCTCAAAAGTGGTAAAACTCGCCCTCTTGTGTCGCAGCACGGAGCCCATATGGAGGTCAAATTCCGGAGAAAAGAATTTGTCCACATTTCGGCGCGGATGTGCGAGTGCGGTTACCCCCCCTTGACATCAAAAGCTGGATACGCCACTAGCCTAGGCCCACTTGGAAGTAGAGCGTCTCCAAACCAGAGCAACTCCCTACCTCCCAAATTAAAAAAAAATATCCTTAATGATAAACGTTCTCGAGTGGGGACTTATCATAGTAAAGGCACTTATTAGACTTTAAATAATTTGCAAATATTTCCACCTTTTTCCAATACTGATACATTATCGGTTGATTTTTGATACATTATCAGTTGATACAGTATCCGTTCCGTAGTGATACATTATCGGATACAGTTATTTTGTAGTTACATTATCCGTCGACACGTGATACATTATCGGATACAAATTTTACTACACTATCAGTCAATTTTTGGTACATTATCGGTTAGTGATACAATATCGGTCAATTTGTGATACATTATCGGTTGGTGATACGTTATCGGTTGGTTACTACATTATCAGTTGTAACAGAGGCCTTTACAGACAAACCATTTAGAATGTCGCGGTCAGATTTGTGTATGTTTGGAAATTCGGGGAGAATGAAGAATGAAGGGGGGGGGGGGGCTGGGCGGGGCTATAAAGCCTACCCTCTCTCCTGGCACCTTCTTCGACATGCACATGCACTTGCTGTGATAAACGAGACATCAAGAAACCCTCCCCCCCCCCAAAAAAAAAAAAAAGAAAGAAAGAAAGAAATGAGATGATTGCAATGGACAAAGTAAAAATAATATACAAGGTTCATCAGCTGGTCTTCAAAAGATCAATCTGAGTTTGAAGGAGGTGAGCAAAAGAAATAGGAAATTGAAATTTATATACCGGATCAAAACAAAATTATTGTCGTATGCCAAAGCGGCTAAATCAACATATCATTTTTTGTGTGTGTTTTCTTTCGTCTCCTGCTATATAAAATAGTGACAGTGATGTATGGACATGTTTCGTCATGCATTATTGATGAGGATTGAGCGGTGTCACAAACGAATTAAGTGATTTCTTCAAGGGGGGGGGTGGAGGAATCGCCTCAAGAGGGATATACAGGCAGGAATGGATGTTGATGGATGGAGGCAAATCGTTGGACACCGGCAGGGTGAGGATTCGACAAATATACTCCAAAACAAGAGGGGAAAAAAACTTGCGAAATATCAACATAACATGAACAGTAAGAGCATAAAAGATGTACGGTCCGTATTTTTGTTTCAACTTACCAACAAACGATTTTTTTGAATCGCTAATTTTCTAGTAATTCAAAAGTTCGTCACTTTTGGATGCGATATTGAGCAGAAAAACACACCCGAGGTTAAAATAATTACTTTCTTTTGTATCCGTTGTGCCTTTTGGGAGTAAAAGCAACCAAACCTTAAAAAGGGGGAAATTCGTCAAAAGGAAAGAAAACGAAATGGTTGCAGAACACGGACAGTATCTCTTTTTCTTTTTACAATAAAGAGGGACTTGAACTTGAACAACCAAAGTTTCTTCCAAGCATTATTTTAATTCTCTACTCTTCTTTGTCGAATATACATGATTTAAATGTGTTCAACTACTGTAATAAGGCCTCTGACAATTCCAACAAATTCATGGCTTTGTCTACGCGAGTGATTCACTTGTTATACAATAATGTTTGGTAAATTTTAGAATTAAATTCACAGTTTTACTTTATGTGCGTAGTAAGGTCAGTGTCAATGCTAAGTGATAATCACAAACTATGTAATAAAAAAAATTAACATTCGAATCAAGTACGTAAAGAAATTGACTAGGTGTATAAGAATAATTTAAAAGTTGTACGAAGAAATTGACTGGGGCGGGGTTCGAACCTGCCACCTCGGGATACACCGTACCGGTAACATTGGGCTGGATAGTTCGGTTGGTAGAGCACCGCGTTATGTTCCGGGGCCGGGCTCGCAGGTTCAAACCCCGCTCCAGTCAATTTCTTTGAAGCCAATTTTAAGCAGGCTGTGACTATGCAGTTTTTTATGCTGAAGTTCAAACATTCCAGTGGACATTTTGGGAATGATGTCTCTCAATCTAGACCATTTCTTATGTACATACGGTTATCACATTGGCACCATATTCAACAACGCATTCAGTCGCAACACTCGGTACCACTCACAGATTCACATTCGGCACAAAACCACTGACCTCTATGCGAAATGTAGTGGCTGCTGCACGCTAATTAGCAAATGCGCCATCTTTGATCCTAAAAAGTCAAACCGGGACATGTACATCGTTCTAGTCTGCCGTTAAGTTTTTTTTTACTTAGGCAATACAACGATTCCCCTTGTAATCAATTTTTCTTGTGATGTTAGCAAGTCTCAAGAATGCAATTCTTATTTTCGCCGCTCTAAGTGTGATGTCTTAACTACCCGTAAAAGAACTTTCGCGGATTAGCGAGGAATTGTCGCTTATGCGCATGCGTACATCCCGCAACTAAGAATTCTGTGCTTACATGGTTAGCACACAATTTTTTTATGCTAGAGCAGTTAGCACAAAATGGTGATCGTAAGCGCGAAATTCTGTGGTTAGCAGATAATAAGAACAATGACAGGTCACGTGTGAGGATTAGAGTCCATGTAAGGTCCCCCCCCGATTTCATAGGAGTAAAAATTTCATATTGTATTCTGGGGCTAATAAGGGACAGAGATCGCCTCGGAGGGTTATTACAAGTTTCGGTTTGTTGGCAAGGTGCCAAAGATCCTCGTCATTGACTGGACTATGTGCCATATACGTTGAGTCGATAGTTAATTTGAAAAAAAAAATATATATAAAAAAATTCTTGACAACTTCATTAATGCGAAACCGGACCGAATTAATACCGTCAAAACTCTAATTGGTCATAGGGGAAGATGGCCAAATACAATCTGCATCAACACCATGCTAACACCTCTGCCGCGGACACCACACGTGCTCCACCATCATTAACATAATTATGCGCCAGTCTATCAAGGGATATGTATAAAAGTGATGGACCACATCTGCTAAAACTGTGTTTCTGCCGATTCAAGGAACAACAATACAATAAATCTGAAGCAGGTTATTATAATAAAACCGAACTAACCTGTAGAAATTTCAGCTCAGTAGATATTACTTTTTGAGAAAATTGTGAAAATACATCTTCATATTCCTCGATCGACACAAAGCATTGGTTCCCATTGAAAGTGCAATAGCTTGGTCCTTACCATCGCGGGGAAATGATAGCAATTCCTCTTTTCTTAAAAATGACAGCAAACTAGACGCACTGATTTCACTGGATGCTTGATACTATTATTTGCTTACAATCAAGTAGGATATTTCACGATATTTTGACAGTTTCATTTTGATATGACACTTGCAAAATGATGTCCATTACTTTCAATAAATTTCCGTGAAGATAATAATACGTTTAAATGTGAATTAAGACGTTAAATGGTACTGAACGATCTTACTTTAAAAAAAAAATAGGTTCATGTATCATATTTCGGAACTAAAAGCATACTGATATCTTCAACTACGATAAACACACAGACTTTAAGGCGCGTGTTTCACATTGATTTAATAATAGAACCAACAAATATTTACATAAATAGCCTTTTTGAAATATGTACATTAAAGCCCGCTTTTGTGCAAATTAATTTAATTATTCAATAACGGTTCAAGTTTCACTACAGTTTTTTGACTTCTTTTATGACGGAGTAAATTTCAATAGTACTCGTCTTCCTAGGAGGAAAAGTGGATAGCTTTATTCGTAAAGAATGTTCTACTCTGCTTGCGAAATAGCTGCTCTGTTATGATTTTGTATGACTGAAATTTTGTAAGCCAGCAATACCGCAGGAAAATATATATTGACAAATATCTGAGAAATAGTAAGAAAAATCATTGACAAAAAAATATCAACTCAATTTTCTTATTGTAACACCCAATAATTTTCCTTTTGACTTCACTGATAAAGATTCAAAGGGCTAAAAATTAACATAATCAGGAAAAAGCAATAATTGTTGTTAGTCGTTAATTTCCAAGTTTTCGAGTTTTTTTTTTTTTTTACCTTGTTTAGTACTATTGAGGACGATGTTGAATAATAATTCATTACTCATAAAAATAATGTTTGAATTCCTTCTGGTCGAACCAATCAGATTGTAGCCAAGATCCTTGACGTCACTGACGTCACTGTGTACGGTGCTCCTCAGAGGCCAAACGAGCCGTCGTCAACTTCCTTCCCCTTGGTTTCCATCAGGGCGCCCTCTAACACCTACAGGGGGGGGGGGGGAGAAGAATAAAACCAAGGAGATAAAATGTACAAGCATTTCAATGAGAAACATTCCGTGAGAGAGGTGTGGCCATAAACGGACAAAGCACTTAGGATGGCACTGTTTGCTATGGCAATATCAAAGTATATTCTCGTTTACTAAAAATGTCCGTCAAAATTTGACAAAATATTCTCCACCATTCTTATTATATGCGGATCACAATATTATGTCTAATTTTTGCAACCAGTCAATTTCCTTCTTGTAACGAGTGAGTCAAAAGAAAAAATCAGTCGAGATTTTCGGAATACAGTCTTTCAATTTCTGAGGGTGTTTTAAAGTTTCTAGAATGGGAGGTGTATTATACATCATAATGCTGTACAATGTCAAATAAAAGCTTCCGAAAGGTCGAGAAAAATTTGATCATGTCAATGTTTCTGTATACCAAAACATTCAATCGGGTGCAAATTGTAAACAACCCCTAAAATAACATTAATATAATCATCAGCCGGCGCATACTAGAAGCCCTTCCGGAGGCTGAGATGGTTATCATGTCGGGGAGAACGTCAAACAAATGGAGACAAGGAACACTGATGGCTCCAAAGTGAGTCATCTGTCTTTTACCCGCTTTAAAACGGCTTCCGGGTTCTGATGCAGATGGCTATCCATCCTGCATGTTTTCGTAAATGACATTCCGCACCATGGAACTGGCATTTACCAACTTCCATGTATGGAGATTTTGAGAGACACAATGCGGGGGAAAAGGTCACGTTGGGAGATTTTAGAATAGGGCTGCTGGAAACTTGTTTTTCAACGACGAGACTTCGAACATGATGAGAACAAAACATTGACTTATCCCAAAGTGGTAAAGGCTTAAATTCACGGAGCTATTAAGCTACTAAGCCGGAAAGTTTGCAAAGCATTTTGTTTTGCTAAACAAAAATGAGCAGGGCATCAATCATTAGCAATATACATCGCATGACACGTTTGGCTCATTGCTAAGGCAATATTTTCGGTGCTTACTAGATCCCTGAAACTGGCCCAGATTTCGACCAGCTTTTGAAATGGACGAATAGACAAGAAGACGCAATTATTTTGAGTCAATAACAACGTGCGGTTCCACTGCATCTCCACAGCAATGTTTCCCCAAAATACTGTGCGTGAAAGCGAATAATTAATCCGTCTCTATAGCAAAGCATTTTGTCCAACACATTCCACAGCAAAGCTTTCTCGTAAATCTTTTACTTCTTTCCATACGTATATGGTCCCAGTAGTCAGGTGTGCAATTATTGTGTGTAGAAAAGGGGGGGGATGGGTAATTAAAAATTGATACAATTTGGCGAGAAAAAATCTGATTGAATGTGACGGGGAGGACCATCTCTAGACTTCCTTTCCAGCCACACGCAGGTGTTTTTTCTCCTAACACGTGGTCGAGATAACGAATGAATGTGATGGAAATATAAAGATTGAGCCGACGAGAATGCCACGTCGGAAAGACCAGCACCCAAAAATATCCGCGGGTCTCTTAAATGCAAATTTGTCTCAAATCAACCTTTTAAGATAGCCACTTCAGACAAATAGACCACCTGTCCAAAATTGTCATTTATTTTGTTCAATTTTCAATTATATACTCCCAGTAACCTCGTTCCCATGGTGTCGAGCAATATGCTCCCACTACCTTTCAATCCACAAATTCAAAGTCTCTGATTTTTTTTTCAGGTAGTCTTTTAAAAACTCTTTCACTGAGAATACTGTATTCATAATAGGCCTAAACACAAAAAGACAGAAAACGATTACCATAAGTGACAATAAGCGCGTGTCAATATACCGTTGGTCATACACGATGATTCACGATATTTTTAATAGATTGGTTTTCAGATAGAAGTTCCATGAACCAATTTTATCTTTAAATCTAAAGCATGGGTTCAACGTTATCAAGTCTCATAGTGCGTGTGACCACATAACGCTATATTTGGAAGAAGACAATTTGGTTCAATCGAGGAGTCAGGATATAAAGCTAATCATCTCCACTTTTTCCGACGCGGGGTCGGGAAACTCGGGCTGATTATCTATGGGTCGAGTGAGCAGAAAGTGATTTCATTCAGTGAATTAACTATAGTCCCTGAACAAGACAGTAATGAGGTCTTACTTGCACGGGCCCTCCACATTTTTGTGTGTGTGTTCCCATTTACGAAAAGTCCCCATCATACAATTTAACGCCTGCTGGTTTATTTTGGCAGCTGCTATGTAAAGAAACAATCAAACAGAATTTGACTTATTTCGTTGCAATTGTTAATTTTAGACCACAAAAAGGCAGTCCCTTAACCCTCTCTACAAAGTGTGACATCTGTGCATAATTTCTCCAATTATTGGAATGCATATGGAAAACGACAGTTGAAAATTGACGAGTTTAATACAAATTTAATGACAATGCCAATATGTGCGTGCGATCAAGATTTTGAAGGAGCATATGTGAAATTATTCTGACTGACACTAATGCTGGCAAGGGCAACTTAAAGTTCAGAAAAGGTTTTGTTTATTAATTAAGACATTTCAGGTGTAACTTAACCCACTCTGCACTCGTCTTCTCCCACCATCAAAACCCTCGCAACATCAGCCTGGGATTAATAATTCACCTGATATCCTATTCTCGATGTTCGTTTGCGCAAAAAAAAGGAAATACGACATGTGGTGAATTAAACATTCATAAAGTTATTCTGTAACATGACGACATTTCGACACGGTTGTACAATCAGACCGGGTGCGAAGGTTGAAATCACCTGACAAGTGTTGGTCTTCAAATAATAGCAGGCGAAGAGCTTACGGAAGGCGGGGACCGGCGGGGCAGGTGCTCGGGTGGGGTATAGCCCCCCTGGACGCGCTCACGCAATCTCCTGTCCGGGGGCGATGGAAGGGAAGGGTAGGTGGGAAGGGCAGCGAAACACTTCCTGGTTTCTCACGCCAACCCTACATTTCCGTAATGCGTTTTGAGCACGAAAAAGGAACTTCTTATTTCCGTGTGTCTCTTACACTGACCATGGACCTTTATCGTGCTGCCACTATTTCAGCCATGTTCCCTGTAGGCAATAACAGTACTGAATGATAATTATTTTTGTGCAAGAAGGAACCAGACTATTTTACCTGCCAGCCTCACTTTGGTGACGTTGATTTGAATGGGAAAATCAAGATGGCCGCAACATGATTATGGTCTATTCATGTTTTTAGGGAGTCAGGGCGTGTGGCCCTGGTTCAAATCCCACCCTGGCTGACTTGGGTTTTCAGTTCCTCCCTATTCCGTGGGTTTTTCCCGTAATATTCTCCTGGGTATTCCTCCCACCTCTCTAACTGGAATTTCTCTTGTTTTTTCCCTCCCGTTAGGTTTCTTTGGGCTTGCGAGCCACTGCGCATGTACAGTTTTGATTTTTTTTTAGCGCAAGCAAGCTAGACTGTACAAGAAAATAACTAAGCTCAGATTCATTCAATTGTCGCGACACATGAACACAGCGGCAGGCTCACCAAACGGTATTAACAGGAGTATCGCCGTCTAAGGTCTTAAGATCTTTGACTTTAAGGTCCAGTTCGACGTCTTTGAAGTAAAATGTTGATTTAAAAACACCATCTCAAGAATATTCAGAACTTGATTAAGTATATCACCGCACACAGAGGCACTTTTTCCTGAACGCAAGGGATGTACAAACGTTTGATCTACACTTGCCGGGTTTTCCATAATTTTACCCCTGCGTGATTTCCTCAAACTGTGTTTTTGTTATTCAAAGATTTTTTCTTCCTGATTGAATTTCAGAATTTAAGAACATACTTCCTTGGGCTTTACTTTTGGTCTGGAAAGAGGGGGAATGATTGGTGAACGCGACCAAGCCAAACCGGGGAATCGGGAAATAAAATCAGGTGTTTTTTTCCTTGGGGGAAGGGGGGGGGGTAGGACCTTATTACTTTATACTTTAGCCTGGGGTCATTTGCATTAGGGTGACCTCATATGCACGCTCTTTCACAGCGTCGGTTACCAAACACCAACCATCCAGATTGGCAGTGTGTTGACGTTGGACTCAAACAATCCTCCGTTTTTACCCTTTTTTTCACGGGAATGGGGCCAATATATTAGGCCCAATTTGAGAGAGCCTCCCTAGGCAGTAAACAAAAATCCATCCCGCATTTGCTTATTTTGGGAGCTGAGAGGCTTTGGAGAAAATTTGAGGACCTGTTTTGTATAATTCCTTAGGATTTCCAGATAAAATTCTGAGTTTGCATTATCCACTTTTAGTTCCCAGCGAGTGTCAAAAGGTACATAAAACCATTTTCTTGTTGTGCATATAATGACAACTAATAAACTTGTTGAAGTTCCATCTATGTGGATATTATACAGTCTCTTAACTTGATTCAGTTGCTAACGCATGAAAAACAAACAACCTGTGCCCGCGGGAACATTTTCTTTAACCACTTTCAATGATTGTTTTCTTCAGATTGATGCCATTTCAGGCGGAATAATTTCACAAGGTTTTTGGTACCAGTCCTGCCTTAACTTTGGGCAAGGATTTTCTCGTTGAGATCGGTTGGTACGCTTCCGGGGAATTGCAAATGTTCCTGTACGTGCCTTTAAGAAATGCTGATATTTCATATAAGACTCGGGTTATTTTATCATAGAAAAAGAGAAGAGAAGCCTCATTTGTGGAG
Source organism: Patiria pectinifera (assembly GCA_029964075.1). Taxonomy (NCBI): domain Eukaryota; kingdom Metazoa; phylum Echinodermata; class Asteroidea; order Valvatida; family Asterinidae; genus Patiria; species Patiria pectinifera. The sequence continues at coordinate 4,585,979 of CM057143.1, read as the reverse complement.
TTCCAGACCTTTGTACCAATAATTAATTTGACCTGAAAGCCAAAACCGATCAATTAACGAGAATACCAGTCAACGTTTAGTAATGAATCAATTCAATACATTCCTTGTTGGCCATCAATGAATGAAGGTTTTTTTAATTGCTATACACTTTTCTGAAAAAAAAATCGATTCGTGACGAGGCTCATTTTTCCTCATTGACAAAACAATGAGTTCTTGAACTTTGAAGCAGGCAATGGTCAAATCGAGGCTCACGAATGCGATCAGATATACAGTTATACAGTTAATTTAATTTTGTAGTTAACAGTTAACTTTTTGTCATTTTCCAAGCACATTCACTCGCAAAAAACTGCAAAATATTGCTCCTTTTCCAGCCAGAATGTTAATTAATGTTGGCATTATGAGGGAACATTGCCTAAATTTAGGGAAATCGAATGAAGGGATAAAACATCGCTTACAAGGGCTCCTTTAACGGCGTGAGTCGTAAGACAGCAGACTTTTTTCGCGCCAGAAATAGCTTCACGTGCTCTGCACGATTCCCGCCAATTTCCAAACAAAAGCGAGTATAAAGAGCTATAAATCTAGTAACGCTCGACCTGCGAGCGTTTTAATAGTGTTCTTTCGTTTTATTAGACAGTGCATACTGCATGGAAGGGCCTTATCGTTTTACACGGCTTTTGAATGGATAGTATATACACATCTTCCGTCTACCATGCGGTATGAACCGTCTATAAAACGTAAAAAAACACCAATGAAGCGTTTATTGTCATATTAGTTGACACACGATGATGATGGCTTCGATGGATGGAGTGAGATTAGTCTGAGAAAATTATAACAAATTAACTCCCTTAAAAAACCCAAGAAGGGTGACAGTGCAGACTGTACGTCTCCTCCATTGTATAGTTCACCTAATGGGAGGATATTATATTACTTTGATTGATAAAAGCAAAAGACTTTCAACGAGTACTGCCAACTAATTAAAATAATTACTTATCGAGTAATTGCTGAATTTTGACTACAACTGTAAAAATGGAAAAATTCATGTTTTGAGTTCAAACTTATGTTAGTATAATAAACCTCGTAATAATTTACACATTTTGTTTTCTGACCTTGCAGACAACATGTACATTATGATGTTTATATTTTTTTTACTGCGCGTAGAAATCTTCATATTTTTTTCACGTGATGTTCTTTTAAGATATTTTATTAAATTTGAAAACTACTGAAGGTTTTTACTTGTAGAGCCAACAACAATTCTCCTAACACAATTATTACTGTCCTTAAATTTCTTGTTCTTTTCAGAAGAAAATATACGGAAGGCGAAACAATCATATAATTAAAACCCTGTCTATTATGAGTACATTGTCGTTAAATAAATAAACTGGGGTGCATTGATGACTTGAGTATAATCTTGATGAATGTGGCATTTTATTTTGTGGACCATCGACTCTTTCTTATCATTGAGGTAGTTGCTCGACATCACAATACCAAACCAAACTCAGGATATTTTTCATGCATGACCCACCAAGCAATGGCCAATTTATTTTAATTTACAACCCAAATTAGGGTTGGTACCGATTAACCCATCATGTTAATTAATTGTATTGTGGAGCGTCAGTGGCACCAATGACAAGCAAAATCGCATTGTGAATTGATGCTTCAATATGCCGTATTGTCGTTGAAAGCTCCAACGGAAATGAGCTAAGTAAACAGTCCGCCCCAAAAGCATCCTCCGCACTATTGTCCCGGAGATTGTTCACGACGCTTGAATAATGCCTCACATCGCGTGGTCTACATCTTCCTGTTTTCAGACAGCGAAGGCCTGGGGGTGGGGGCGGGGGCAGGAGAAGTTATTGTAAAGAGACACGGCTTTGTTTTCAGGGCATCCATCAATCTATACCGTACCCGACAGCATCGGGAAATGGCACTAATAGAGGCGATGAGTCCCCCATTAACCTATACACACCTTCAATTAACGAGGATTTTTTCCTCGTTTGACGACTGAGTGCGAGAACCTTTTTTCTATTTTTTTTCCTGAACTGTGTAAAGAATTGAAGAGTTCATTGGCTCATTTTCGATGAACTTTTGAAGAGTTCGCCACCAAGTATTTTTTTATAGCCTTGCTTCTAAATTTCATTAGGATATTGTATTCTGTACTTGATGGTTCTCATGTTGGAATAAGCGGAAGCAGGGAATTTAAAAGTAAACAATAGTACATCACTGATCGTTACAATTTGGAGCCGTTTTGACCCCTTTAACTTTGACCTGCTAAATTACCTCTTCCGCCAAGGAGGTTATGTTTTCATTGGATTTGGTTTGTTGGTTGGTTTGTCTGTTAACAAGATAACTCAAAAAGTTATGAACGGATTTGCATAATTTTTTTTAGGGGTGGTCCTTGGTACAAGTACAATTTTGGAAGTAATCCGGATCTGGGTCTGGATCCAGGATTTATTTTAAAGGATTCTTCACCATTTATACGAGTATTTCTTTTGGGTGTACTGACAATATGGTGGGGAATTGTTTAGCCTTGGCGGAGGTTTGCGCTCTCTGAGTGCTTTCTACATGTAGTTTGGTGACGCCAAAATTAATCAAACGCATATGCATTTTATATTTAAAAGAAATGTGTATTTTTTTGCGGTGAATTGTTTTTTTTTTATGTTGTTACGTAAAACATGAAGACAACCGTTTTAAATTAACATTTTATTTCAACATCATGCATGTTCAATTGAAAATCTTGACAAATACGCTTATTCGCTTGGATCTGTGAACATTGGGAAACGTACTTTCATGTGCAGCATTTGGCTCAGTTACAAAAAAAAACCCATTTCATCTTTCCAAAAATATTCTAAGCAATGCGTTTTGTTTTTCATTTTCTTGGTAATTGAACTGTAAAGCAAATTTAATGCACATGATCCTTCTCAAAAGTAGAATAGTTTATGTTCACGTGACTGACGAAGCGACAATATTGTAGGACCACACTGAATCCTGACGCCAGATATACGATTACATCGGTCTTGAAGACGTGACGTGAATGCAAACAGCGATGGTTGAGGGGATGGGGTTCGGGTGATCGTCTTGTGATTTTTTTGGCTTCTACCTGTCTGGATTAATGGACACATCTTAAGTGTTGTACCGACAACCTGTCAATTGGAAGGGTGGATGCGGGTGGTGAGACACTGCCGAGGATGACACAGCGAGAGCCCCTGATAGGTGACACACTGTGTATGTTTTGGAGTATCAGTGGCTAGCTCTAGGTGTTTTCAGCACTCTTGTTCATACCAAGACCTCCCTTTCAACACTCGAGTTGGTGTATTGTGCACGGAAAGGGGCTTCAACTCTGGTAATGGCTGCCGTACCTCTTGTTAGAAACCTCTGTAAAACAAACTGCGCCCGAGGTAAAATATAAAGCTTTAATGCACTGGCTAGCCTTATCGTTTATTTATGTAAAAAATTATTGGAACATGACCACTTGTCAAGCAAAAGATGAACCAAAGTCGCGACAGATTGCTTCGGGTACATACTCGGACTTGGCGACGGCAGAATGTTTTCCCCCTCAACGGGGGGAGGGAAAAATTATGTCTGTATTTTTTGTCAGTTTACATCGGAGGCTGAGGATCCAAAAAGTGGGGAAGGATGATGCCCCGCTTTCCCTCACCCGCTTCGACCACTTATACTCACTCAGACAAAAACGGAGGAAACGTACATGTTAATAATGTATGCGATATACCTATACGACAAAAGTGAAAGGGCACGTAAAGAAATATCGAACTCAGTGCCGGATTAAGTGTTGCGTAGGCCCAAGGCACCAGTGTTCCGTAGGCCCTACTCCACTCTAGGCACCAGTACCAAATTAGTCGTAGGCCCCAAAGTGTTCGTAGGCCCTATATAGGCACAGTGCGTACTGTGCCTATTGGATAATCCGGGCCTGACTGTATATTTTGGAATAACAGCACAATGTCCTCTCGCAATAACATATACCCGGTTTGCCTTCAGACTTAGATAAAAAAAAGTTAAAGGATTCTTATTTAACAAGAGGAACTACCTCTCAAAATCTTCCTTGAGATGGGTGGTGATACAAGTGGCCCTGCGTTCCCATGATGCGTCTAAATATAGGCAGGTATTCCATATAGGGACCCTTGCAGACGCAAGGAGTCTACGCTGCAATGTTTTGTTTGTCATTCTACTGCAACATGCCTCAGGAAAAGACGCGGGTCGAGTTTGGCGGGGAATCCTTAGGGAGAAAGGATGGCATTACAACCCCCATAAATCATCACCGATGGTACACACCACGGGGACCAAGTGGCATTGCAGCCCCTTTAATGATGCTTCATAAAGATACCCTACTTGCCCGGGCCCCAAGGAAATAATGGATGATGCTTTTAGGTCCTTTGAGGGTAAAGATTACTCCATCAAAACATATTTCCTTCCATGCCTTAATACAAGGAATTAAGTTTTGAGACGATCAGACAAGACATTCTTGCTCAGGCATTCCACGAATCTTGCCCCTGGCTGCAACTCCACCAAGGAGAACATTCTAAACCCTGGCAACAGAGACAACAATTTCCAAACTGGCTCCTCTTGTGTCACTCATTAATGTCTACGTTGCAAAACAGTTGATCGATGGATCAAGGATATCCTGTCTATACGGTTTTCTTTTGCTTATCCCTGAAAGACGGAGACTTAAAGCGGGGATTGAGTCTGACCTTTACATTTCTTAGCGGAAGCTGCGAGAAAGGGCCCTGAAGAAACTGGGGCAGTTAATAGCCAAATGGGTCAAACAAGTCTTAGAGATCACAATGATAAACCACTGGAAATCTTTTCACAAATACCAATTAAACCAAAGCGTGTATTGCTGCTCGTCCTACGTAGTCGTAGATGAACATAGCTTCGTGGTCTAGGGAAGAAAGCGGTGGGTTTCGGGACACGTGTGGGCTGGTGGTGTGTTGGTTGGGGCTGACGCTCTAGCCTTCCGCATGGCCCGCTTCTGCTCCGCTGCTGCACTGCGGTTGGTTTCAGCTGCAAGCGCTCCCTTGGTAAGCATGCTGCGCCAGGTTGGACGGTCGAGGGCAAGGCTTACCAGTGTATACCAGCATCATTGTCACTGAAACATTTTACAGCAAAAAATCGATCTCTACGGCAAGACTTTATTATTACCTACCGATAATAGTCGCTCCTGCCACTTGGGAGAAATCCTTTTCAATGCTTCGTCGAATATACACGTTGACTTTGGATCTTTCGTCATGTCGTCAGCTGTATACGTTGGCGAAGTGTCTCCCTGGCAACAACAATAGCACCAAAAACACTTATTTACTCATAATGGCTGACATTTACATCAATTTGTCTATTTTTCGATTAATTTAATCTGACTTATCTCTTTAATTTCTAAGTTGCAAACTTTACATTTTATTTGATACCAAATCTTCGGCACTTACTGTAAAATGGCAAAACGAACTTGTATCCTGCTGCAGCCTACATTTATAGGCATATCGTGATATTGCCCAAAGAAAAAAAAAATCAAACCATCTGTGAAAACGTCTGCCATAAATTGTGATCATCTAAAAATCCGGTGTTCGCCAACAAAACAATAAAATTGCCTTTTTTCAAAACGTAACTTTGGCATGGACTTTTACTAAATTTGTATTCTCAGTGAGGGTACAGCTGTAATAACCCTTATCCACATGATTGCTTTGGGATTTGGTAATAAATTTGTAATTGCATTCGTGCGCTGGATTTCACACGAGCATTTACTAGGGCGCACCGGTGTAAAATATATATACGTTGACACGTTGACGTATTCGATTTCACATCAACATTCATCACTCGGCACACACACATGTATGTTGATATTCGGTTACATCGATAGACTGGAGTCGATGAAGTTTATCTTTACTTCCATGATGATTCCAGTTAAAGCGCCTATGTGATGTATTTTTTTTCATGCCATACTTGGACATACACCTTTGTGTCCCATTTTTCCATTTTCATTTTGCCATTTTAAGGGCATTCTGGTGTTTGTTTGGTTTTTATGCTAATGCCGATTTCCCAATTCACGAGCAAAAGTGTGATGTCATTTCAGGCAGAAACTTCAACGTTACATCTATTTCAGTACCAAAATTTGTCAGAATTTTTGATATTTTGCTGTCGTATATTAGTTTCTTTTCTTAAGTGACTCATTGATTTTTCAGTACATGACAGTAAACGAAGGAGCAAAATTTCCCACAAATGTTTTTCAATAAGCAAATTTTGGTTTCACAATTTAAACAGAAAAGTCCTGAAGTGAGCAGTGTCTTCCTGAAATGACATCTCAGCAACAACATCCTCATTATATAAATTTTGTCTGGAAAAGCATGGCAAATTTGAAACGTAAAAAAAAAATACTTTTCAATAAATTTAGCCACAAAGGGATGTCAAATAGTTTTTATGTATTTAAGAGGAGTAGAAAGTTGCACAAAATATGTTCGCAGGTAAGATTCATGTCATGAGCCCCTTAAAGGCTGATTCGTCAAAACGTATCAATATTCACTTGCATCGATTCTTGGTATAGTTTTTTGGTTATGACTCGTAGCTTAGATGTAGCACATGTGAGCTTTGGTATAAAACCGATCATAAATTTGCGAACTAAATGAATGACGATATTAGAAGCTCACAAAACTAAAATAGGTTGTTTCTTATCACAACATGATAATACCAAATAAATACACGGAAAAAAAGTTATCAATATCAAAAAATATGATCATATTACAACAGTGATGGTGCAACATCGCCAAACAGCAAAAGTAACATGACTTCGGTTGAGTTATTCAAAGTACAATATAAAAGTAAAAATAAGCTCACTGCCTTGTTTTGTTTCCTAACTGAAGATGTTTAGAATCCATCCAAAAGGTATTTGAATTTAAAGGAACGACAACGCATGACGGGTGTTCCGTCTCTTTGGAAAATTCTTATACTGGTTGTCCAAATATAGATCCACTCTTAATCATTTAAATAGACAAAGGATAAATTCACGGGGAAAATGCCTTCAAGGTTACGATAAGCAAAACGAACAGTGTTTTGAAAGATCACAATTTGGTCGAACGCGCAGTTACAATCTCAGCGAATAGCATAAAGTGTGTGCATCTACGCCGTTAACACCTTTTGAAACGAATAGTGTCAGTGGTCAGCAATGGATGAAATCAAGTTATGAGTCTACCAATTACATCACCCTGTCGCAAATTGCTGTATTATCTGATGGCGTTTCTTTCAAGCTGCTACTGGACACGTTTATGCATCAATGGGGGATGTCTTCTCAAGGTCGTTGTCTTCTCAATGTCTTACTCTAGGTCGCTATTTCAACTGCGCACGGTGGCATCAAATTATGGGGATTTTTCGCTTTTAAAACGAACAAAGGTTTCTAATGCAATCAAAAAGAATACGGAATGTCGTTTTCTTATACTGTAAAACGGTTCCTGCTGAGCGATAAGTTTTCCGCAGTAACTTGGAATCGTCTCTGATTTCGCACACATAGGGCAGATTGTTTACCTTCGAAAGACATTTCTCGTGCATTAATTGTTTATGTCTGCAAATTATAAGTCAAATTTGGCTTATTTTTGAACATTTAGCCTCGACTAAGCTTCGACTACAAATGCAATTTCCATTTAAATATTTTGCAGATTTAAAGACAGAATATGCAGGTAAGCATAGAAGTCACGAACGCGACAAATAAATAAATGATGCTTATCAACACAATTGGAAAAAGATGAAGAATTTCGTTGAAATCAAATTCTTTAGTTTAAGATTATGTACTGCGCCGTAACAAGGGAAATCCCGTAAGCAATGTGAAGTATTTTGCAATTAAAATCTTGATGTTTCCATCTGTCGAATTGTGCGAAAACATTGAAACGTTCTTGTTTGGCTTACATCCAGAACAGTCTTTCGACTCTCGGACTTAAACCCCTTTTAAATTTTGCACCATCTTAGACTTAAAATAAGATCAATAAAACCATGATCGTAACCTTGATTCTAAATCGGATCCCAACTCACGATTTAGCACCTCTTAAAACTTGTTTGACATAAGTGCCACCATCATTAAGTAATCAATCTTTAAAAAAAAATGCACATCGCAATCACATACTAACTAACTGACTAGACAAAAACTTGGATCGAATTTTCCCACCTGGTTCCAAGGGTAGCTTCCTTGATTGCGGTCGACTGACTTCGTTCGCTTGCCGGCTGTCAAAACATGAAGGGAAAAAAGGAGAGAATATAATGTGTAACCCCGAATTAATCATCAAATTGTATTTAGTTGGTGATTAACGTCCCGGCTAGGTCCTTGCAGCTTTGTCGGACGACCTTCAATTAGCAGAGCGTGATCATAATATTATTACATTCACCTCAATGTTACTTCTACCTGATATGAGACTTAATGTGCGTGTGTGATCGATGGGTGTTTCGAGATGTCTGGGGGAAAAAACGGGAAACGTGTTTGGAATTGAATGGGAAGCACAATGAATTGCGAGAACAGCTGAGTAAATCTTACTCAGGTTTTGTTGGCGATGAGCTTTTCTTGAGTGTGGTTTGGTATCATATGTGAACTTTTGTGAAAGTCCAAAATGCTTGTCATTTAACATAGCACGGCGGTGCAAATTGGAATATCACACAGTTAGAATTAAAAAAAACCCCCAAAAACATACCTTTCCGGGAGAAATTTGCTATACCCTGTCTTTCGTAAGTTCAATTCTGTTTTGACTTCACCTCGTATATAGTATTTATAAATGAGTTTAGTTCATTGTATAAATAAACATACAAAGGGGTTTGCCTCCAACGAAAAAGAGCATAATGACGGACATATACAAGCCGGAATTTTACTCCTGCAATAGAGGGTGCTAGGCAAATGACGTCAACGTCTTGCTGATATAAATTTCAAATAACAGATTCAAAGAATAATTTCATTAACTGCAATTATGGTACTTTCTGTAGCCAACTGGAAAGTGTGTTAATAGTACCCGTGATTTGAGTTCGCATCCTTTACCGTACTGTTTATATAATTCTGCTTTCCTTCTTTCCTATTTTCTCTAAAAACACATGTTTCCTTTCTAGTTGTTGTTTATTAATTTTAGTACAGCATAGGAAAGTTGGCAGGGGACGTGTTGCCGGTGGGAGTAGGCTCAAGGAACATAACAGCGCCCATGAACACGGCATAAACGAAACACCTCAAAGAATGAGATACGAGTTCAAGAAATGAACAACTCTTCCGAATCCCTGACGGTGCGATACTTGAGCCTCTTATAAAAATTGACCACTGTTCTCCTGGACCCTGGCTAGAAATTAAGTCCTCTTAGTATGTCAGGTGAAATTAATCTGCGAGCCACCTTGTAGTGGAAAATGACGCTAGACATTGACGGAGAAAATTAAAGCAGAGCAGACCAAACACTTGACCATCCGACCTTTCATGGCGTATTTTTTTAATAGATGTCTTCATTATGGGTTTGATTTCAGGACAGGATAATCTATTTTGACAGAGAGCCACTCTCAAGTGTCGGTTCCTATTCCGGGCACCAATTAACTCCCCCTCCACTCGACCCCCATCTGAAACCTGAAGTCCTATTTTGAAGGTGATGTTGTTTTGTATCGTGCAATCGATCCACCTGCAGTCTTTCGCCCTCCGACCCCGCTTTAATCAGATATAGCGTGAAACAGGAGTGGGTGACAAAGATGTGTATGAACAAGGCTGCCTGATTGCATTAAAGTCTGGTTTTACGACATCAACATTTTCTTAGTATAATGTTCCACAAGGTTTGGGCATGATAACTTTACCGGGGACTCTGGCTCGGGTCCTCGGTGTTGTTGCTATCTAAGGTAACCCTTTGTTCCAAGTCCTCGGTCGCAAAGGAAAACCTGTACAGCATTGTGTCGCTTTGCCATTACATTTGCACTGAAGCCAACTTTATCACTGAAGTACTGTAGTAACATAAACTAGTGTTGCGAGTTGCAATGGTTCTCGAGAGTTTGGTCAGGGCAACGTTTGCTGTATGGTGTTTACTTAACCTTCAGGAAACATGAGTGAAACGGAATCAAGTCCGTTTACTATTGCAGTAACTTGACCGAGATGGCACCTCTCATGTGACGAAGGGAGTTTTGGTATATGATAATTTTGAGGTTATTTTAATTAAGACTTGAAGTTTACCTGAATGACAATGGCGTTCACAGGCCATTTTAAACCATTTCCCCAAAATGACTTCACTTCGATATTATAAATTTTCAAAATTAAATTTTAATTGGGATGCAGTTTTACTTATACTCTTACATCATGGGCATCATCAGTTACAAGCCCGACATGCAGTGGAAGACGTGACTCCTTTACGTCCTATAATCCCATCAGATATGAACCCGGGGGCATTCACCCTTTCTGACCCCCGTTTTGTTTCTAGGGCAGTAAATCACTGATGCCAAGTCTTTCCAGTGGTTTATCCCCAGCGACTTTTCCCCCACACGATATAACCAGAAGGCTCATGTTTTAATTAAGGGGCACCATTGTGATATAAAGTTATTTGTCAGCACAGGTTGTCCAATTAATTCAGGCATATTTTCTGGCCCGTGTGCGATCACTATCAACCACCCCCGCCGGGTCGCCTCGTATTACACCGCTATTGACGCTAAATGGAAAGTGACGCCATTCGTCTCTGTCATTCACCGAGACACAGATAGTGAAAGCTTTTCATACGGCGCGGATCGATAAATATTCATATTTCGATACAATGAACAGATTCATTTTTTTTCGACTAACACAACAATCAAAGAGTTTTGGAGAATCAATTTGCCAAATGACGAAGTAGCAAACCTTTCAAGGAAGGTTTATTCCCAAAGTTTTCTCCCAGGAGGTGGGGTTTTTGCTTCGTGACTAGGAAGTTGGAAATGTCAAGTCTTTTTTCTTTTACTCTTTTTGCGAAAGTGTTTTCTCTGTGAATGAGTGATTACCGACACCTTGGGGACTTGTAGCGATGACGCAAATTACAAAAGCAAAGTTAGGGCCCATCAGGGAAAAATTACAATCGAAGGAGGCGCAATGAGTGTTGAGAAAAAAACAACAATAACACTTTTTGATTTAAACTGATTACCAAAACAATCAAACGAACACACACATAAAAAAATATCAAAATATATGAAAACGTTACACAATATTATTATAATTTATATGACTGCAAATTTACTCCACGGCTCAAATTCAAATTGTTTTCAACAAGGAACAAATTTGATAGAGAATCTGGAATATATTTTAATCTTCTGCCGACAAAAATAAGTAGAACTGCCTGCACGCGTGTGGCTGTGATCTGGGATACTTATGCATCGCAAACCTAGTTTTCGCGCTTAATATCAGATCATCGACCCACATTTCATGCACATTGTGATATGACCTATAAAAGTCGGTTTTGGGGGTATGATGTAAAGGAAATATACTTCGCATTGCGTCGCTGCGTAGTACTTTACGTAGCCGACCTTCTGATGCAAGATAACCACTCGGTTAGTCCATCATAACAGAACACGCACAAGCCCCATTAGGTCCGACCACTTGGGCCTGTGATTTCCCGTCGTAGCCTATATACCAAGGGGTTCCTTATACCCTTACGTATTGAAAATGGGCCGAATATGCACATCTTAAACAAAACATTATTCTCTTCTGAAACGCACACAGTATGTGTAGTTATCAAGAAGGGAATTTAGGTTTTTTGGGGACTAAGCGTAAAAATGATTTTTATACCAAAACCAACAAGGGCGTAAATCCTGGGGGGGGGGGGAGGATATATCCCCCGACTTTTTGACCAGAGGGGATGGGCCATGGATCACCCCGCCCCCCCCCCCCAAAAAAAAATATTTGTGGTGAATAAACAAAAAAAGTGTCAATTGTGCGGTGTTCTTGTAACTTTCCAACAGTCTTAATGCTTTAAATACTTATGAAAAACGAAGAGCATACAGTACAGACGCTGTACATGCACCGTTTTGATGTAAGGTTAAGGTACGTTAGCACACAGCACTGCATAAGCTGTTCATTTGCATCTTTAACGGCGCCCCCAGTGTCATGTGCCCCCCCCCCCCCCCTTTTCAAATTTCGACGGCCAGGCAATTTTAGAATTTAAGGTCACGCATTTACGCCACTGCAAACCAAGTTGGCTTCATTTTGTTCATTCTGTTTTTCTTTTTTTCTTATAACTGTCTAAATGCATCTGTTCACATTTCGCATGTTAGTAGAATGTTTGCCGAGTTTGTTTTATATATCTGGGCGTGTATGACTCTGGTAACCCTTTTTTTTTGGGGGGGGGGGTGGTTCAGTCCGCATCAAGGCTTACTTCAGTGATTCATGCTTTGTACGATTCAGTTCTTCTTGACACGTCGTTTCCCCAATATAAGTAGGAATTGGCGTTTGCCACGAGCATATGGTATTCAGGGGGACTAGAATTGAATCTTCGAAACTTCAGCCGATATTCTCCTCGTGTAGCAATTTCAACGTAGTCTCCAAAAAAACCCACCCAAAACACCAGAACAATTTAGTGTTCCATAGTATTTTCTACCTCACCTCAAAATACTCAGTATAATTTTGTAGCATTTGGTACTTCATTCAAAATAAATTATGTGGAATATAGTATTAACATCAGAGAAACCTGCGTTTGTAAAAAAGTTAATGAATTAACAAGGACAGCTGTAACAATTTACGGTTTGAGCTATTAACAACAGATAATTAAAACGTCCATTCGTGCATTGATGAAAGCGTCGAACGATGGCGTAGTATAAAGGACAGAAAAATAGCGCAGTGAACAACTATTTGACAAGACGAGTTCATACGGAATTAACACTAAAGTGACATTTTCCATAAGCTTCGTGTGTAGGTAAGCTATATTAAAGGGCAGATTGTGCTGCAAAGTTCAAATGAACCACTAATCAAAACAAATGTCAATCCTTCCCCCGCCGATGTTTACAATTTGTAAGGGTTACGGTCGGCGGGAAAGCAACGCAGTCTAATTGAACTTGAGGGCCTTGTCCATTTCGCGCCTTTTTCTACGCGCCTTTTTTATTTTACGCGCCACAGTCTGAAACCACGCACTCTGATGGATATTTACTCGTGTATGGTCGTGTGGAGAACCACGACACGAGTCGGAAACACAAATTGGGACAAAAAACTTTACCTTGGTACAGGTTTTGTTATTTCTACAAAAATGTTGGGAGTTTTAATCTGTATAACGTCAAATGTGACATGCAACATCATTGGACTCCGACGGAATGTACTAGGTGCAATTTCGACGTATCTCATTATTTTGATTGTTTCCTATGACATAAAACATAAATTATTAAACAATCTTCAATTATAATCTACTATTAATTTTGAAATAAATGGTTTTATTCTCTTTCGTCTCTTATCTATTGATAAAATTTTCACACTTTTGCAGTCATTTTCCTGATTGTTCATTTCTCTGTCCAGTTCTCTGAGACATTTTATGTACTACTTGCTACTTTGTGAAGTTGGATATACGATTCGTCCTTATAGCAGTATATTCTTGAAGTAAATGACAAAAGGTTTTGGCCGCTGAAAAGGTGTAAGTTCGGTTTCAGTTGGTAACTACAAAAGATTATTTGAAGCTATTATATACGGTAGTTTTAAGTTGCCCCGGGATCGATGTCGCCGCACTTTTTTCAGGAACACTCTTATTACGAGTATTTGCCAATCAAGCGTGAGATATTGCGCTGATCTTGAGCTGCTTCAGAAAAATGGTCTTAAGCAAGATAAACTTGGGTAGTCAACATGTGAAGTGCTATAAGACCTTTTGTATAAAGTACTATAATTACCACAATGTTATATTATACAAATAATGCATGTTTATGAGTGCAATGGTGAGAATAATTTCATGAGGCGACAGCTGGTTCCATTCCATGAGGCGAAGCCGAGTGGATTGAACATTCCATCTGTCACCGAATAAAATTATTCTTTCCATTGCACGAATGTGAAACATTCAGCATTTGTTTTATACAACACCTGATAAAATCTTCGTCATCTGATTGGTCGGAGTCACCAATAATGTGTCCGTGCAATAGAACTTTTATCTACTGTGGTATAGGAGTTCAATTGTTGCGGTGCGGCTGGGCCGCGGGTTGGGACGAATAATTCAATGACATGTGATGAACGACCCAGCAATCAGATGACGGGGATTTCTTCAGGCGTTGTATAAGACGTGACTACAGCCCGTGTCACTCTAAGCCTTAAATACCGATTGATCGTTGAAGACGATTTGTCAGAGACAAACAGAGTCTTCTGATGCCCTTTGATACTGAGAACTCCAGTAGCAGAACATATTCGATTGAAAATAACGAGCCTATTGGAAGCCCTCCGTAGAGGAGGAGAATTACTCAGCCTCTGGGAATATCGACTACGCAGCAAAAATTCACTTACAGAGTTGGGATTGGTCTGGGCTTATAAGGATCACAACGCGCGAAAACAATCGCGCTTTTAATAGTGCGGAACACCGTGTAGATGCACTTTTTATCCGTAACTTCTTGGAGTTCATCAGAGAGCAGGACTCTTCCTTTTGAACTTTTGAACAGTGCAGATGGACTTTTTATCCGAAACTTCACAGAGTTCATCAGAGAGCAGCATTCTTCTTTGGAAGTTTGCTTTAAAGTTGCCAAATGATGTCGCATTTGCAAAACTGTTCAAAGCAAACTTCTCTTTGAGGCTAAGAAGATAACAATTGGCAATCCGAAGCTTTTAATCGTACAAAAGGCTAGGTTAAATACAGTAGAATGAATATCCCAAATGCAACGGTAAGATTCGGTCACTTGAAAAGTTTCTTACGGATCGTCTTATAGATCGAAAACAAAGTCAACCGAAATAGTACTAAAGTAATCGTTATATATCTGTTGCCAAACTTCTTTTTTTTTAACAGAGCCAAAAGTGCCGATTTGATTTTATCCGTCAGTAATTTGGACCATGCAACACGCCTTATGAAGAATGTGCATAACTCTAAAGAACGTGACCGGTGGGGGTTGAAAATATCTCGGAGACAGAAGCCGTTATGGCCTATGTAATGAACGAGCCGGGCCAATGAGACCAAGTTAAATGTCACTCTGTCAGCACATCGGTATTAGGGGCGCGAGTGCAAGCCTCCCACAAGCGCCGTATTGATTGAAAGTGGGAAAAACAAGAAATATTTATCTATTCTATCGTCTGTGATACACCAAGAATATTACTCAGTGGAGATTGCATTCAAACAGCTGCATGGAACAGTTTCTTCAACCACATTCGACTTAAGAAAATGAATAAATGTGAGAATTATAAACCACTTCAACGCAAGTAACGATTACAATAATAACTGCATGTCGTTGTTTTTTTATGTTAATGTTTCCCATCTCATTTTTCTTTCTAATGGATTAATTTGATAACGTAGTTCAACGTGAAACATGCGGGATCGCACGTGATTCCTTTGTAATTGAATAAACTGATTACACGAGGTTGTGATTCCACTAATGCAATCTCGCACCTATAGCAGCCTTCCGGCTGAAGTGAAACACACCGAGATTGACTTCGCAAGAGTACCAGCGTTTAGGCAAAGCTATCACTTGCTATTAGCGAACAAGTGCTCTCCAAATACGCTACGGATTTCAGGTGACACGGGTCCATGACTGAAGACACTTTCCAACAAGATGGGCAGAGTTCTGCTCTTCAGAGCAGGAGTTCCTCTTTGAGACACCTATTCACTTCAACTTAAACGCATAGTAACCCTCTCAACCTGCTCGTGTTGTTGATCAGCTGTTATTTCACTTCTACCCACGCCAGACGAGCGTGGCGGGGGATCAATATTGGCGAGATCAGAAATGGCAACACGCCGGTGGCCTTTTAGCCACGAAGCGGAGATTTCTCTTCTAATACAACCCGAATCTGACGGGGGAAGAGGGGGGTAAATTTAGGAAGTCCTTTTAATCAAGATGTTGGAATGATCATGCCGTGGTTAACTTTATGTCGCCATTGGCGCTGTATCGGGCTGTCGATCTGATAGTCCCATCATGGGCCTTCGTGTGATATCACGATAAGACAGAACCAAGATGAGGCAACGCCACAAGGCTGAGAATGATCAACTCATGCCTTGACGTTGCAAATAGATCGATCTAAAAAAAAAAAAGCCGGTCAATGTCATGCGATTAGAAAGCAGCAAAAAATAGCGATCGCACGCTTGACTAATCGATTTAGAATTACTGTCGCAGACGTGAAGGAATAAACTGATAAAATACACAGACAGTGGTGACAGGCACATTACAACAAACCGCAACAACGAGCTTAATATAAAATCGAGGATCAAAACTTCTCCCGATTTCCCCATCAAAACCTCCCGCACGTCAGACATTGGTGACCCCCCCAACGGCTAAGCCTCACTTAAATTAGATTTGGCCCACGCCAGTCACATAATATTCGTTGTTTAATATTGTCTTCGCTGAGTCGTCAGGAAACTGTTATGGGCGTGGTTAATGTTTTGGCAACCATGCAGTCAGGTATGATACTCCATGTTTATATGGAAATGGTAGGGTTGGCAGGGGTGCATACCTTTGTTCCCCAATACATATGTTCCCCAATATGTTCCCAACCCTAACCCCAACCTAACCATTTAACCCTTACCCTAACCCTTACCCTAAGGATTTCGGGGAACATATAGGTATAGGGGAACACAGGTATTGGGGAACATCGGGTAGACCCCGGTTGGCAGCTGAAATCACATCCGCAGTGTCCCTTTAATCCTATACCAACTGCTACTTGCTAAGGAGTGACGTCATCCGACACGCCAGTTTTCATCGGTTGCTATGTGTTACCATTCAGCACTCCAGACTCAAGAACCACAGAGTTTCAAGAACATAGGTCTGGGAGCTAGATAAGCCAATGTGAAAAAATATTAGGGCGGTTCATTATCGAATAATTTAATATTCGATGTTTCGAAATTGCATTTGACCGAATATTCGAAATTCACCGATCAAGTTTTATACGCGCCAGCTGCAGCCGTTTTCTTTGCTGATCAAAAGTTGCACACAAAGAATTTGCATTCGGCAATAGCTTTTATGGGCCGCTGGAGTATTTTGCAACAAAGTACTGTTATAACTGTACAACTGTCAATTCAAGGGACTCTACACAGCTAAAAGATTGGGACCAATAAATAGGACACGACAAGAAAATGACCGTCGACAAAAAAAGTGGAATCTGACAATTAAAAGAAACAACAACTGTTTAGGAATTAAACTGACACCACAGTCGTATATGCACTTGCAAATTGTTTTTTACTGATCGAAAATTCGGTTTCTGATGGCATATTTGAATATTCGGAACAGCCCTAAAAAAATCCCGGATGTTCGCACCCACCTATACCCCTTTATACTGCAGGTTTTTTTCCAGTGCAATTCGACTGTTTGATACATTCGCCATAGAGCAGCCGTGTTTGCTTCATAAATTCTGTGATGAAAACTTCAAGTTCCTCACAAGTAATAAGACCTTAATACGATACGGATAGGCTTTTTTATTTTAATAAACTATTCTGAACTTTAATCAATCTGAGTACATATATTATTAATATAACGACAGGTTGATTGTACTGTGAATGCTGGTTAATTGATGACCGTCCACCGATAGTTGCCTGTTGACCTTTAAATCCATTCATCATTTTCCTGATTTTGAGTAGGAAATTAATGAATTTGGTTTTAATTTGGGTTACCCACTTAAAACATTTACCACTCCTGACGCCACTTTGTCACTGTACTTAAAATGACTTGGTATAATGAACACAGTACTTCAAATTATGGAGAATATTACCGCTGATTCGCTGGGTGATGTACAACGAAACCAATACTTTACTCAAATTTCCAAGCTGTTATTCTACACAAATGCATGGTAAACAAGGACGCCAGACAAAATTTAAAAGGAGCACCAGCCTATAATTCGCGACCTTCTCGGTGATAGAATTATTTCCATTCACGAAAGAAAGTGCTTTAAACCACGGTACTTAATGTCTCAGGTCTGTCAGCTGAAAAATCAACTTCTTTGGCTGAGCATGCTTGGTCAAAGACAACTGTTGTCTGAAAATCAACACCCTGAGCCGCAATAATCCGCCGACATTTTCTAACATGTAGAGACCAATCCAAGTTGCCCTCAAGTTTTCATTGTACCGGAGCTGAGGTCGCTCGATCTAGAGCTCTCTTTGATATTTCGCGTACTGCGCACACCCTTCGTGACGTGTTCAGGGCCCAATTTTATGATTGCTCTTCTAAACACAGAATTCCGCGCCTATCATCACCATTCTATGCTAACAGCGCCAGTCCCCCCCCCCAAAGAAGCTAACCCTGTACGTACATAATTATTAGTTACGGGATGTATGCGCACAAGCGGCTTAAATACCTCGCTAGCTTGTTAAACATGGTAACCGTATATACACGGAATGAAATGGGTGCATACCTATGTTCCCCAAAACCTATGTTCCCCAATCCCAACCCCAACCCAACCCTAACCCTAAGGATTTGGGAACATAGGTATTGGGGAACATAGGTGTTGGGTAACGTCGGGTAGACCCCAATTAAATTAGGCATGGAAGAGTCCAGTAGTGGCGAACAAAACCGTAACGGTAATTTTAAAATCGGCTTGACCACTTTGCTGTAACAGAGTTCATGAAACTTCTGCACTTTTTAACAGCTCATTCTTTACTCTTAGGTATATTGCAGTCGTGTTTACATTTTTTTCTTAATCAAACAATCATTAACGAAATTTTGACACTTCACGAGAACATAAATGTATTAATATTATATGTTCGCACCTTTTCCAGCGCTATGGGAAATTAATACAAGCTGATTCGTGTAGACCAATGTACGATTCAAGGTATGATCCTTCTTGCCTAACGAGGTGACTTTTGCCACGGTGAGAACAAAAACAAACAAAAAACTTCGAGCTCAGGCATTTTCCCAAATATTTATTTGCGATAAACAGGTGTGGATACAGAGGGGTGGTTTTGAGGGTCCCCCCACTCTGATGGCACTAATAATAATTACCTCTTTGCTCGCCTGTTCGCAACAATCTAACACAGAGGCATAGCCAGCGGGAGTAATAAGGGGGTATTTATACACTATTATGCCATATAATGTTCATGATAGTCGGATTTGAACAACGACCCAATTGGGAGAATGGTACCACCCCTCCCCCCTTCCTACACTTTTGGATTTTACGGAGAGGCCAAGTGTCCGAAGAAAAATAAAACCTGGCGGGGCTGAAACCCCCCTAAAAATCTTCCTGGATCCACCCCTGATAAGAAAGACAGTAAACAACGCATTGTTGTTTTCAATTGAGATTTGTTTGAATTTTGTGAGTGCAACGATGATTAAGCCCGTGCAAACAATAAGACATAAAAAAAAACATTTTTATATACCTTTTCCCATGCTGATACATTATCGGTTGATTTTGATACGTTATCGGTTGATACAGTATCCGTTTTGTGGTGATACATTATCGGATACATTTTTTGGGTCACTACATTGTCCGTCGACATGTGATGCATTTATATCGGATACAAATTTTTACTACACTATCAGTCAATTTGCTACATCATCGGCTAGTGATACAATATCAGTCAATTTGTAATACATTTTCGGTTGGTGATACGTTATCCGTTGGTTACTACATTATCAGTTGTAACACCCTGGCAACTCCCTGAGAGTATTTTGTATCTTGGTACTATGAATTTTAAAAGTTCGTCAACTACATCAGCAAGCACGCCCACACACAACACTGATTGGTTTTGGACTGTAGAGCCCAAAAACAGTTGCAAGTGCTGAAGGGCACAGAATCAGCTAGATCGTGCATGCTGATATGATACTTTAGTCTATTCTGCTAACAATGAATAAATGCTTGTTTACGTCTGAGATCTTAATTGACGGGACACGGGTTCGATTGTCGCGTCTGCCAATGCAAATCGAGCATATATCACATGACCTGTGAACTTTTTAATTGGACTGAGCTCTCACATGTTGATCTGTGAAGCATGCTATGCATCGTTGGCAATCTCGTTGCTTTAGTTTGCAATAGTGGAATTATAACTGGTCTATAACCATGGAATGAATGTTGGCTATTTGAAGTGAGATGATGGGTTTTTCGAGGTCATGACAAGAAAGTGATGTGCCTCTTTCGGGTAAACTTTTCCGTCTTGTAACCACATTAACAACACCAACAAACAACACGGATCTAGGAGAATATGATTTCTTAAGCCAAATTATAGCCTGAAGGGGTTCAACATATCCCACGTGAAGATTAAAATGTTTCAGATTTGAGGCTGAGATTTCAAACGAGAGGTCGCAGGTTCGACTCCGTTAATAAGAATTGTAAACTTACCCTGGTGTGTGAGTGACTTCAACTTGCATAATGTGTCACAGCCTCTACGTGGACGAGCTGTATCAAAAAAAGAAAGAACAAAAACAGATTATCATTTTACCAGAATTGACCAACAATATTATTGCAGTACTTATTGCACACCAAAATATGACTTTGCAGTAACTTTTAGAATGTCAACGTATACACAAAAATATGGTACAACACAGACAACAGGGCGCTTATTGTTTCCAAAACGTAACGGTCTTCCTTCCTAAGGCGCCCCCCCCCAAAAAAAAATAATAAAAAAATAAACCAAAACAAAAGTGCTTATGCTGCAGATGACAAGAAAGCGATCCTACAATCCCGGCCAAAATGGTTGGGACACTTGGAAATAACCTTAGCCTTCAACGGTTACCCACTCCCCCGCTTCCCCGGTCAGTGTTGTTCCTTCCAGCTGATGGAACACACACCGCGCAATGAGAGACAACATTGACAGGGGGCCGGGGGGTTGGGGGCCCAGCGAGATTTGGCTAGGATTGTAGATTCAGTTCAAGTACAGAATTTGTATTTTGGTATGACCACGGACATCAAACGCAAAAGGCCAAATCAATCCATCACAAAAGGAGTGGTCAGGGGCGGAATAGCCATGTTAAATGTTACCTGCATATCTATTGTTTATAAACAAAATTACATGTACATGCTTACTGCAGACGGTACTTTTCTGGTGCACTTTTGCTTGTTTTGAATGTCCTTATTTTCCCCAAATAACCAGAAATGGATTGAACAGTGTCTGTGCCAAACACGACAATATATTAATCTTGACACTTTGAGATTTTTAGGGCGACAAATTGAGCACGTTTTTACAATTTCGAGCGAAACATCAATTTTTGTGCGTGATATTCGTCAACATGAAATAGGCCTTGAGCAAAAAAAAGTCATGTCCGGTTTTGACAAACCAGGCAAAGACAACTAGCATCGTGTACAAGAAAGGTCTTCCGTTTGGTTTTGACGGAAAATTATCTTCTGATGTCTCAACGTGTAAAGTACACTTCGTAGTTTACCGATGCAGAAAATAACGATTTGAGAAATTAAATCAACCCAGGGGTTAACTCTGTGGTTTAAAACTCATCCGGAAATTGCTTTTATCAAATTGAACATTTTGAATGCTCCATGTTTACGTTTACGGTTGTTCAGTTTTGCCTTTATGTTTTATTGGCCAGTTAAATATATCTGTGGGCAGTCTGACTTCAGAAATTCAAGTTGTAACGGAAAGTTGGCCATTCTATTCTGCTTGAATAACAGTTCTTCAATGCTGGTGTTTGTGAATTTCAGTGGTCATTCTATGGGCAGTAATTGTTACCAATTTAAAAGTGAACTGGCTAATGAAGATAAAGATGAATCTTTTTCCTGTTTTTATGTATAGACTGACCACTATCAAAGCAACCCTTTCGAAGTTGCATCGAACGGAGTCGGATTTGCTTAGGAATATAAATGGCCTATTATTACGTGATCGTAGGACGTTATATTAGTTCGTGCGCTCCAATATTTAACAAATCACGCGCTTTCCATTGCTAATCCTTAATTCGGAGCAACGTATCTCACCGTGACATTCCAAACGATCAACTGGTGCCTAGTTATTTGTCCAGTCCCTCTTCCCTTTCCGTCATGATTGAACGACGGTCAAACCAACGAGGTTAATTCTGTATTTCTCATGACAAAGCTTGATTTATAATTTACAGAAAGAGTTAATGACTAGAGATAATTAATTGGACATGATTAAATAGGTCTACCCTGAACAATACATATTATACCTTAAGGCGACATTCCCATGTGCACAAACAAAACCCCAACCAAAAACCTCCACTAACCCTATTTTTAAATACCCCCTTCCCAGAACGTTTTAATTTTAACTACCGGTATTCTCGTTTTAAGCATTTTGTGAAGATAAAGTTTGTTCTAGAAATGGTAGTTAAAGCTTTAGGGAGACACTAACATGTCTCCCTATAATGTAAAATAATTTAGGCCTACTACAAAGTATCTCTCTAATGTTGTAAAACAAAGTTGACAAAATAACAAAAATAATTTGTTCAGACAGACAAAGTCAAGCGGGAGACCAACAGTGCATCTTGTTCCTCCCCCTTCTGTCCCTTCTACGAAAAAGGATATCCAATTGATATTGCACACCACAAAGTTCATGAGCTGAACGCTAGATGGAATAACTGCAGTTTGTATATTAAGGCAGAATGCTAGATCGCTAAACTCGGTCGGCCTTGGGTCTTGGCTAGATCATTATTCCCAGATCAATACCGACCAGCGGTATACGTCCTATCGGCAAAATAGACCGAAAATATCTGGGCGACTTAGCATGGTTGATTTCAACCCAATGTACGAAACCAATGAGGCAGCTTGCAGTATTTTGCTTGACATGACCCTGACGGTTAAAGGCAAAATTTTCCGATATGTCTGATTTTAGAATGTACTTCTTTGACGCTGATGATTCGATGAGCAATTTGAAAGAAGATAGGTCGAGCTAAGAAAACTACAGGAGCGGAAAGCGAACAAGCAACCCACACACGGTGCACTAAAAAGTATGGCAATTGAGTTCCAATGTTGGTGAACATACCAACACTGTCTTCACCCTTGGGTAAATTCTTCCCAAAAGTTCGTCGGTTTGTTTTTACCTGAATTACCAAACAATAATTGAGGTAATCCATACTCATTTTGGGCAAAGAACATCGCTCAACAGGGTTTATCCAAAAAAAAATTCATGCAGTGTAGCGGGTTCTAATCGCGCTGCAATCAAATCCTTTGTTAAACTAAATGTTCAAAATGGTACACAATTTTTTTAATTTTTTTTTTTTACAGATTACCTTTGTTTTGTTTAATATCCCATTCTCTTAGCTGGCCATATTGTGAAATGTTAAAAGAGGCTATAATATTGTTGAAAACCTCCAGAAAATTAAAGGCGTACCAAAAAACTGTTCATTAAACAGAGCAAACTATCTTATGCACAACTTAGTACTCTTACTGCACATTATGTTTAAAGCAAGAACCAATTTGATTTTAAAGAATGATAAAACGAAAAGGATTACTGAAAGAAGAATTCTTACCGTTCGTACATGTCACAGCAGCCACACACGCCATCAGTAGTAAGGCAAGCACACAAACGTTTGTCCCCATTCTATCTGATCAAGCAACTCAAGAAACTGTTCCTTGTCTCCGCGCCAAGTCAGAAGGTAAAAAAAAAGCGCACCTCTACCAACAGACTGTCAGTGTAAATTGTCCGGGCGCCAGTGACGATGGTGTCAAAACGTATACACGAGCAACGTGCGACTTGACGAGCCAAGATGTGCCGAGAAGAAATCGACCCAAGCTTGTAGGCGTGAAGGAGCTATAGAATGGTACCGATATCGACTGGCAGTGTACTCGGCCGGATGTGCCCAACCGAAGCCCAGGTATATAGGTGGTATAGCACAGCGTGGAGGTGCGGCAGAGCGTCAAAGCAGATGTGGTCCGTCCCACGCTATTTCCCCTTCAAGAAAAAAACCCCAAGACGCTGAGGCGAATGGATTGCGTTGTGTAACTACACCGCCACCGGTGATACGAGATGTAAGCACGGCGCTGACTAGCTTTCTTGGCGTGGGAAAGGCTGAAAGGATACGATGAAATGTATTCAACTTAAAGCTAGCGCGTTAAGTCTTTTCTTAAGCAGCTTTTTCACTGAACAATTCTTGCCGGCGATTCTTCTGCCAAATTGAAGCTTTAGTGCGAGTGAAATGCATATTTATATTCTGCTCGGAGATCCGCGGGTACGTAAATAGAAGATCAGGCCCTATTGGTCAGAAGCAAGTCACCTTAGCGTGCCTCTGTCGTTTTGTGGGGGTGGGGTTGGGGTTCTATAAGCCTAGACAACAAGACAAACATTTGGATTAAATACTTATGTTTTATGACCACATATTAGCTGCCGAAAAGCAGTATAATTTTGCGGTTTCCCATTTAACTTTTTAAGGGGCAATTAAATTCAGAGTCACTGAGGAAACCGATGCATCAATGACGAGCGAAATTGGCAATACACATCAAGAGGCTGTGAAAAAGAATGCTTGGCATTGGAAGAATATTAATCACGTGGTTTGAGTAATTACTCGTGATTGGTTAAATGACTTGTCCGTGTTCTGAACAATAAATGCACGTAAGCATTTCCACTTATTTTACGGTGGTTGTTCACGGTGACGTCATAACAGATATTTGATTGCAAGAAGTAAATAGTTGTTCGAGGGTAAGTGCCACCAGAAGCATATTGCTCTTGTCATTAGTATTATTCTACATCGGTTGGTTTGTAGTTTTCAATAAATAATATAAGCCAAAAAAAAATCAGGATTGTAAAAAAAGAAAAAAGAAAAAAAAAAAGAACCCTTGGTAGATTGTTCAACATTCTTTGCCGAAATCCTACTGATTCCGTGGACGAAATATTCTTTATAAAACATAAAAGCATGCACCGATCAATTTTCGTATCAACGAATAAAATCCATCCAAGTTGCTTAATCGTTTATCACGCTGTATGACGTACTTTAACCCCCCCCCCCCCACCCAATAAAAAAAGGTCAAGCACGGTCAACTGTTGTACGTTTTGGTGATATAGGCCTATATTGACTCTTTCGGTAAAATGATAACGTATGGTTTTGACTGGATGGGTATTGGAGGTGACATCATTTGAAATCAAGGAGCTTGGATCAAATTTGTTTGTGTTTTAAGTACACAACCGACAATAACTACGCCAGTTCAATCCACCAGCGGATCCAGAAGCTAAAAACGAGACAATAACACACACAATAGGATTTGATGCTAGAACAGGCTGCCGGCCGTTGCAAAATCGAACAGCAAGGGGCCTCACTTGACACTAGGGGGCGCTGCTTCCCAATTGCTCTTATATCTTACTTTCTCTTAGTAATTCACGAATCCGTGGATGAAATTGGATGAGTAACATACAGCATCAATTTATAAAAACAATCGTCTTTGCTTTTTTGGTTTTATTTATAAGAAAAACCACAAGGTGGGATGTGTTGGGGGCGTTGGAGGGGTGATGAAACTATATGTTATATAACAACCGTCTGACGTACAAAACAAGATTACTAAGATTTAATTGATTCATTAAATACACGACAGACGTATGGGATGGACGAATAAATATGTAAATGGAGAACTACGCCTGTTAATAATTAAACCTCGAAGGCACCAAATCTTGAGGCACATTAAAAAAAAAACCTCTGTAGGCTAATTGATTTGCACTTTTTCCCAATATATGCAATTGGTGTGATTGTGACACCAGTTTCTTTCAGATCAGTTGAACCGTCTGTCGTCGACATTACACCTTGGTACATTAGAAGGCTCTCCGCCACACCATCACCATACATCACGGGTCCCAAACGCGATACCAAGGAGCGAAATTTCCTCACCGAAGTGACACATAAATGGTAGACACTTGCGTGGAAAGAGGTTTAGCAAAGGACAAGAATCGTACGTGTAGGTGTGATGAATCACCGAGGTACAGCAAACAATCTTGTTACTCATTCGGGTGTAACGGCGAGCTTTGCGTTTGACATTATACGAAGAGGTATTTCCAAAAAAGAAAGAAAAACGAGATCAATGCCACCTGTTACCTTTTTCAGAATCCTTCCTCCTCCTTGCTACCCAAAGTCAGTTGCGACAGCTGTTATATAGTTGAACAAAGTTGAAGAATACGAGAAAGTGAGGAATGATGCTTAGAAACAGCTTCTATTATTATATTTGTTCTTTAAAGTTTTATCTCTGTGCAAAATTGTCACTTTTTTTCAAATGGATATATCGCGTTTTGGAAATTAACTCTTCATAAGTAGAAAACGACCTTGAATTAATATCTTTTTTTTCCTTCTCGTTTTCTGTAAAAACAATTTGTGGTTCACGGACTATACAGCGATGATAGCATTGTTATCGCACGGGTTGGGGGCGGAGAATGAATTGTTTAAGTAATTAAATCAGAGATGTGAGGGCGACTATTTTTGCATCGATTGTTTAGTCTAATCGTCCCCTTTCCTTCCACGGATTCGTGGATATACTTAGTTGAAAGAAAGAAAAGAAAAATAGGACAGAGCGCCCCCTAGCGTCAAATAAGCCCCTCGGCCAGCCCTTCGGTTGGCCTCTTCATGTGACAAATCCTGGATGTGCCATGTTTTGTTCTGCCCCCGTGTTCGGGAACATGACGAGTAATGACGGAGTGTTACAACCCACTGGCAGATGCAGACATATACACTTCTTTTCTCGAGACGTGTTTTGTCATAATTTGTCACGCCTTGAATGGAAACAACTTCCTCAAAATTGTTTACATCAACTGATGACCATAACATTAATGTAGTCAGTATTCATAGAGTTTACACTTAACCTGATTTAAAACTGTATGCGAATAGGTGAATTTGTAGTAAATAGATAATACATTTGATTTTCTATCAAAAAGCATAAACTTATGATTCGTTTCATGCATATACGAGGTGTCTGCGGATGTAGGTAGTGGTGGTATCATTGCAAGGGTATCGTGGGAGTACCGGGAATTTCGGAAATAGCTTGAAAGGCTTTAGTTTTTTTGTACTCATTAAATACAATAACATTGGTCCGCATACTCTCTCAATGCGGCCGGCCAAACAAGCATTAGCGTGGGTAGACCGCAACTGTGTATATTCAAGGCAATTGGATCCGGTACAAACAACTCGAGCATTGAATAAAGACTACAGCGAATATGAGTCAAACATCTTACCTTGTTTTTTCCTCCTTCGCTTCTGTCGTGTGATACACTTCGCTTTTACCGTTCCCACGGGGCGAGATGTCCTATATCAGTACCCCTTCGATCGACCGGGGACATGCGTTTCTGGAAACAAGACAAAGGGGTACACTAATGACTTTCAATTAATATGCGATTCGAGGCTCTCCCCAGTGATTAGTAATGACAAGTATATACTTTAAAAGAAATGTAACCCAATGAATGGGAGGTTTGAGGTAACACCATGGGAATAATCTCTCTTAGTGAGTTGTTAATAAATTGAAACCCTCTACATACCTTGAAGGAGCTGCGCGCACGGGATTTTTAGGCTTACTAATGTAGTCATCAAAATAGAGACCAACATGTCTTATAAGTACATATCCGGAACACCTCCCAAATGTCTTGACTTTTTGCGGATGCGTAACTTGTGTTTATTGTCACGTATTTTGTCTTTAAAACAAGTTCGGTAACCGTGACATTTGGACTTCTTGACGGGAGTGTTTAGGAGAATATGAATCAAACAAATCAGCGGTGGGCAGCACGGTTAATCAGGCAAATACTATATGATAGGCTATCCCTAACCCTCCTCAATCCTCCAAAATCCTCATGGCGGTTTTGGAGGGTTTTGTAGGATTGAGGATGAATGGTGTTTGAGAAACATGAGGATTTTGTAGGATTGATAATGAAAGGTGTTTGAGAAACATGAGGATTGTGGAGGATTGAGGATGAATGGTGTTTGAAGAAAAGGAGGATTTTGGAGGATTGAGGATGAATGCATTTTTTTGAGGCAGGACTGTCTGACGATTTGAAAGGATTGAGGCGTTGAGTAGCCTTCATTTCAACAATAGTGCACAATTTTGGAGGATTTTGGAGGATTAAGGATGGTTGTTATTAAAAAGGCCCTAGGGGGTTAGTTAATATAGTAATTAGGATAAAGGTGTGCATACAATTAAAAGAAAGAATTTGTGGTTACTATTAAAAAATAATGCATCCGATGTTAAGACGGGCAAAGCAGACTTGAAATCTGTCGGGTGTAGAAATAATTCACAGCAAAATAATGCATTCAATGTTAAAACAGGCAAGGCAGAGTTGAAAATTGTAGAGTGATAAAAAAAAATGTCCTTCATGCACCTGTATAAATATTGGCCTTAGCGTAACCTCCTGCAAACAACATTATGGCACACTCACTCTGGATGGAGTTTGTGCAGATGACAAAGAAAACGCAATTAACGCATGACATGGCCGTCTAAAGCCCGGCCTTCAAAGACGGATTTCGGTTAAAGTTACAGGTCGCTTTAGCGAAATTGGATCGAGCCAAAGGCGTACTAATTTAGCTTCTGGCGCGCGAAACACGTTGCCTAATGTTGTGTAAATAAGTTTGACGAGATGGGACAGGCCGGCCTTGGCAGAACATTGTAATGCCGCAATTGGATTCAGACTCGAACAAGACGTTTTCTTTTTCTACTCGCGTTTGAGTCCTTCAGAAATTAAGTCAGGGTTGTGAATTTATTTGTAGTTTTTGTTTTTCAATGTGAAAAAAAAGCTGCACTGAGCACAATATTACAATGAGCAAAATACAGTAAGAAATTCTGTTTGAAGGTAAAGGACATTACGGGATTTATCTTATAAATTCAGGGCGTGCAATAAATATAGGTTTCATTAATATATAAAAAGTCAAAACTAATAAATGACTCAATCAAATTGATATTTTTAAACATCTGTCAGAACCATCCACAAACAAATTGATCTCCCAATTAACGATAAATAAACATATTATCTTGGCTATACCAGGAATTAGTAAAAGTAATTGTGAAAATCGAGTTGCAAATGATTGGAACTAAACGATAAACTGATTAATGAAATCACCCCCCCCCCAACTACAGTCATAGTTTTATATGAATCTATATTTAGAATGCTGATAAAAAAAAACGAAACACAAATTGCCCAGTAAACAGGAAAAGGAGCATTCGTGTCTCCATGGCGATAGCAACGCAAATATTCATATTTCTCGCGGTATGTCTTGTCGCCGCTCGCTTCATATACCTGGACGTAAAACGAGGGATCGGCAAGCCTCAATTATTTCATTAATCTGGACAGAGCCTTCGTGATTACCTATGGGTCGGCCGTCGTGCCCAATAAATATGATTCTCCAAGATGAGGGGACAATAAACGCGGCAGGAGCGTCAAACGATAGAGCGGGCCTTGTGCAAATGTTTACCCTTAATTCGTTCTGACACTGTGACAAGTTCAACGCTCTTCTCCACTGATGTTACAATTACTCTGAAAAAGTTGAGACAATTTTTTTTCAGCATGAGTGTTTTTCGTTCCATTGGATGAATTTCTCGTGACGTCAATATGAACGAACGCACGTTTCGTCAAGTCTTCGTCTTGCAGACGGAGATGAGGCAAAGGAATTTTAAATGTCAAGGTTGGATGCCGCACTGCTGTAGGGATTCCTCGGAATCTTGAGAAAGTGCATGGAACTATTTTCTTTTTAAACGCACTGAATGCCATCTGATACGAGTCCACCTGAGTGAATTGTCTGCTGTCGCGGATACGCTTTATCTTCATACATATTCAGAGTATCAAAAAAGCGGCGCGTCACTCTGCAAATAAATTGACTCTTTGGCATGTATTAAGCCAGCGATAATCCAACATGTTTTCAATACCAAACACAGAGTGGCGTCAGAGAGACATTTGCGCTTCGACACATACTTTTCAAACAATAATTCTGTAAAAACAGTCGTGATTGAAGGAACACGTCCCAGTAAAGCATATACAAAAGACAACATTAAAATGATTCACGTGCTTTATGGTCGCAGAAGCAACCCAGAATAAAAACGTATTTTCAGAGGTTTAAAAAAATCCGACAAGCTTTATCCGTTTAATTAAAACATATACAAATAGAAAATTCTTGAGAAAAAAAAATAACTAACGTGTTGAACAGCACGGGAGAGCATCTTTAAGAGTTTTCAGTAGGAATTTAATAAGCCATCAGACTTCAAGAAGATTGTTTCTAGATTGAGGACAAGACATCGGGGGAGAGATGCTCTCATGACCCGGCCTACATCCGAGTACCGGAAAGTCAGCGTCGCTATTGTAGAATAGGCAAAGATCGTATAGCGCCGCACGCAATATAGTCAAGTGGCTTAGATCCAATGTTTGACAAGATCTTGACCGACTGGTCCAAAGCATCAAACTTTGGCAGATAGTTTCTTATAGTCCTAGAGAAGATATTTAGAAGGGGTGACACCTGAAATTCTTTTGGGATGGGTGCCTTATTTGCAAAAATCGTAAATAGCTGCCATTTAATATTTATTCCCATATTTTGGTATTTTTTTAAAATGTATATATACATGTATTTATACCAAAATATGGGAATAAATAAATTACACGGCAGCTATTTATGATTCATGCTAATAAGGCACCCTTTCCAAAAGAATTTCAGGTGTCACACCTTCTAAATATCTTCTCTGGGCTATACGAAGTCTCTGCCAAGCTTGGTGGTTTGGACCAGTCGGTCACAATTCCAACCATAAACCACCTCACTATAGGTAGCTGGCAAGCCTTCAAAGCTGTGATGGATGGCAAAAACAGTGAGAAAAACGGGGAGTCAACACCTAGTGCTGGGTCTGCACGATTATGACAACCGTACACGGCACAATAAGTGACCATTAATTTAAGGGAAAATACAACATTTGCAAACATCAAAAAATAAAACTACCGAATCGTTTTGAAATACCTTGCTGGACTGTTAGTGAATGACAGTGTAAAGCATCCTGTAAAATCATAGCACCTGGTATACTGTCATTTTCAAGAAAAGTCGTATTTTGGTATCAATTTCCAATGCTGGTCGGCCTACCAGCGTTGGGAAAAAAACGCGCTTTTTTTCAAATACTAGCCCCCATTGGCCATCGCACTTGTTTGCAATCGATTACCTATGAACGGGTACAAGCCAGCTAAACTGGTTCCCTGACCTTACAATTCCCAAATGTATGTAAACTGCTCTGTTTCTTCTTAAATGGAGTCAGGGAACCAGACTACAGGAAAATGATTGTTTTCTTGGTTTTTTATAGCATTTTCGAACCCAAAACCTCAAAAAAGTCAGTGTAACTATATTTGCTATATATTTCCAACCCCCCAATTCCATCCATTTCTGAAAATTACAGCAAAAGCAAATGATCTATATTCCCTTTAAGCCATATTTTGATGAAGAATTCGCAGTTAGTTTACATGAAAATGAGTCCTACTGCCTAGTTTACAGCGTACGACGTGGTTGCTAACTAAACATTTGCCTACTGCAATGGTGGCCGATCGCGGTGATGTAAGGTCATGCAAAAGTTTGACGTCATACAATCGGAACATATAGCAGTAAAAGGCAAAATGTGAACTAGTAAAGTTACTCCTATACAGGGAGGCATCTTGCTCAATATAATATGCCCCAGAATGTCAAACATAATACAAGGATGCGGCTAGGGGATGAAAAAAAGCAAAACATTAACAAGAAGATTGACAGAAAATAAGCACCAGGAAGACACACAATACTCTTAAGGAAAACACCCGTTCTGTGTTCTTATTGTTCGATGCCGGCAATTTCCGGTGTTACATCTTCGGAATCTCGTCAGACGATAACTCCGCGCTCCAAGTAAATGATTCCGCTTAATATAAGCTCATCATCCGGGCGGAATATTTTTGGCAGAGTAAACAGAATGCACCGCGTGACAAGGCAAATGCTGTCTAGAATTTCAAGGGAATCACTTGGATCTTGGAGAGGAGGGATGAACCGCACTTGGCAGGCTGGCGTATATAATAAAAGGTCACGTATCGGGACGAAAGCCCAGAGAGCGCAGCCATTAACCAAGTATCCAATGTCGGAGTCTACGCTATTATTTGTGGAAGGACGCACTCGAGGCAGGTTCCAGTTAGTCGATAAAATCGTTTACTTCCTACAATCGTCTTCATCCTCGGACAGCAAGAGATGAGAGAACACAAGAAGGCTTTGTCATTTGATAGCGGGAAATTCAACATGAGGGGGGGGGGGGGTTGGGGGGGGGGAAAAATAAATTTCGAACGAAGCGATGGGGATAAAGCAATTGATTAATTACTGTGTTCTGACTCTGGGTGGTTTATGAAATGCAACACCAAAGTTGGTAAGGTAGACAAGGAAGAATTTCGTATCGTTGACTTTAACGTTTTCTGGTGACTTGCAAACTAAATTGAACTAGCTGTTTCGACACTGTCTCCTCTGGGCATGGTTTCAAGTTTCATGACGGGACAGACACCTTTACTCATTCTATTCTTCGAACACCTTTACAAACCTGGGATGACGAGTAAATTAAGAGTAATACGAGGGACATTGTGTCGGATACAATTGAATATGGTGTTAACAAGATCGTCGTAACTAATTGAGTTTCACTCTCAGGAAAGCGAAACTTGAGTTTTGGTTGGGCCTAGTTCCTGGACATTTTGACGTACAACTTTCGGTCATGCCCGAAGCACGCCAAGACACATAGTTTGATATATCAGCACAGGTGTGGACAATTAAATTCATACCTATAGTCATCAAGATCAATTTAATCTCCCTTTGGATCTGTTCAAACAGGGAAGCGAAATTTCTTCCCACCGTTCGTTCCTCTTCTGCCTAAAAGACGAGTTCCATACAAAAATGGATTATGGACATGATTATCGGAGCATAGCATTGTTAGCAAGAATGCCTTTTCTTCAAGTTTGGCACTCTTTAGAATCCAGCACAACCAAACAAAAAGGGGAACAGCCTGCTCTTAAAATGGCTAACAACAAAGTAAAAGATTACAAAAGTTGTTAACGATTGTCCAAAAATATTTTTGGTTTCACAGTCTGGATTTCGTTGGATTTCACTAGAAGGTCGCTACTAGAGAAGTGGCTTATGCCCAATATTATACTTCAGTGGTATGTTTTCAATTAGCATGCAGCCTATAATATTCCTGGATGATATCTGATTCGGGCATGGTTGAAGAAAGAAATCCAGCGGTCATATTTCTTTAACTTTGTGAACGAGAAAGCATTTTTGTCTGTCTTTATAAAGCACGTCACTATTTCCACCTTGCCAAACCGGTCAAACACCTTTAGCTAGGCTGCATGTATTAAACGTCGTATGATTGCTGGTTCCAGAGGGCCTTTAATGTCCTCTCTTTTTTGTACATATCTGACTGACTGACTGACTGACTGACTGACTGACTCCCCGACTCCCCGACTGTCACTTGTGAATTATACTGGTTGTAGACTGAAGTGCAGAGAGCTTGGCAGCGCTTTAGTATTATAGGATTACCCCATGAAGCGTCCGTAACATGATTTTGCTGAGGAACACATTTTGTGAACTTTCTACTCTTCATAAATGTATGAAACTATCTTACATTCCTTTTTGATTGATTTTGTTGAACAGCGCACTTGTTTAAACGTTTAAAATTGTGCAAGCTTTTCCGGACACCTGAGGGCGTTGTTGCTGTGATGTCATTTGAAGGAAGACGCTGTTCAGTTTAGGGGTTTCCTGTTCAAAATGTGAACCCAAAATTGCTCATTAAAAACATTTGTGAGAATTTTGCTCATTGGCTTATTACCATGTACCGACACAACATCGAATCACCAAAGAAAAGAAAATTTACAACAGCATCGTAGTTGAAATTCTGGCAACTTGTGGTGCTGAAATAGCTGTATTATGTACCATAAAGGTTTCTGCCTGAAATGACATCACACTTTTGCTCATTAATATGGAAATCTTCATTAACATAACAACCACAATACACTTGAAAATGGCAAAACGAAAATTGAAAATAAGATTCAACGGGGTACAAAGGTACATTTCCAAGGATTGCGTTTAAAAAAAATTACATTACATGGGCCCTTTAACGTAATATATGGGCTAAATCTGACCTATTGTGTAGACCAAATAGGCCTACATGTAAAGTCTTCTCTTGAATAACCACTTTGATTCAACTGAATAGAATTTTGTGCACTCTGTGACCAGCTCTACTAGGCTTTCCTTATCTTGAATGTGTCAGTAATCTTGAGGCGATAGGTCTGCCGTATAAGTTCATAATATATACACGCTCTCATCAAAGCTTGCAGAAAATGCCCGCCAAATTGAGAAAACTTCATAATTCACTGTTTCATCAATATTTCATATCGTATCGTTGGTCGGCAACACTTTGCGACGGATATCCAACAATTTCGGTGCTCATATAGGACTATTTTTTCGCTCGGTTGACTAGCAACCTTAATGGGCGTGACAAGACTGAAGTCATTTATAATCAACTCGATTGGGGTTCCTTCTTCATAAAAAAAAACACACCGAAAGAATTAATATTGAGTTGTGGTACAACCCTATCAAATAACCATAACCATTGGATCATCGCGCGCCCGATAGTAAATGTGCGTCATGGTCATTAAGACACCGCGAGTGACCGGGGTTTTATTTACAATTTTTGGGTCGTCCTGGTTTTTTCGAGGACCGGGGAATTCGAAGGGTGTTTGCGTTGGTGTGATTTGGGGGATGGTAGGCTGTGGTGCACATATTCGTGTTTGGGAGTTATAGGGTCAAGACCGGAAGAGCAAAGGCTAGGAAACTAATGATAAATTTCGACAATCATGCAGGTTTATGCGGAGATAAATTAGACCGTCGTTGATAAGAATTGGTTTTGTTAACCGAAGAGCGAACTACTAACGAAGTGTGATATCGATACAACACAATCAAAGAAATGTCAAAGTTCTTAAAATGTTATTTTAGTTATTGATACAAAAAAGAACAAGCTCATAAAGAAACAAGTAGGCCTAATGAATTTTGATAAGTCTTATGTAATCTTTTTTTTTTTTATTTGGGACAATTTCAGCGTTTATTGTTCACATAGAACACGTACGTATGTTTGTTGTTAAGGATTCCACCGATCTCCGCCATCAAAGTGTAGCCTGGGTAATTTGGGGAGCCCATTTTCTCTTTTTCTTGCAGAAATACAAGTCGCAGACCCCGGCACTCAAAACTCATCCGACCGTAAAGTGCAATGAGATATCTTAATTCCGGATCGCTGAGCATAAAACAGAGAAAGGGTAACATTAGGGGAGAATCGAGCCATCTGATGACTCAAGCAAGGGGGCGGGGGGGGGGGCGGGTTCTCGATTACCCTTTCCTTGCTAGCCTTGTTGATGAAGGGCTACATTGCTGCTCGCGAGAGAGCAAAACTCGGATGGGGCATTGTAAGTTTTTCAAGATTGCAATCAGGCCAGGAATCCCTTGCAAATGACGTGGGTATATACGCATGCAAGTTGTCTTAAAGCTGTTGTGTGCAATAAAAGGCGGTGGGTGGACTGCATGGTTGTATAATTGGGTTTGTTTTCCGTAAGTAAACAGTAATTTACATTCAGCATGGACGTTTGGATCCAGAGCTGTATACTCAAAGACAAGATTCTGATGTTCAGAAGAAAAATCAACCCTCCTCTATAACCTTGTATTGTTCAAGTCGATCTACTCAATGAAAAATTTGCAGCAGTCTTCCATGCCTTACTCAAAGTACGGTGTAGTATTTCGAGCGAGAAAATTGTGCGTATATAAATTATAATAGATTTCATCCTTCAACTAATATTATATGATATCATATAAGCCTATAGCCTACATTTTGATACAGACGCAACAATCAACGTGTCTTGTCTTTTTGATGCTTTGTATTTAGTGAAATAAATCGTTTCGCGTGCCCACGTCCTTACACCGTGTGCGAGACTGCAGTCTCCCGACGACAGGTAATTAACGTTGAGTTTTTGTATGCAGAACCTCACCAACTCACAAACGAGTTAATTGATACATGCATGTGGCCGTAAACTTCACCATACTGCTCTCATCAACATGCAAACCTTCATGACATTAGAATGCGTTTAATACATACAACATACAAACTAATTTTTAGTAAGTAATGATTAGCTTACAATAAATAAACTAGAGGGGAGGTACCTTGATAACGGTGGAATCCGGATCTCAAGTGATCTGGTGAGACGGTTCAGAAGTCACGAGGAGGTGTGTTTGAATAATGGGGCTTGATCTTGCACGGCGACATCCGAGACCAGGAGTTGGGTGTGGTGATTGAGGGGCTTGGAGCAGACCGGGACGGACGATTGACCGATAGGCCACAGCCAACGGGCGTGGCTCTGACGGGAACTACACCAAGAAGTAGCGGCCAGGGAACGGCCAGGCTGGTGGTGAAAATCGCATCGGGAAAGATTTCGACATCACACCCAACCATAAAAGACCAGGGATGAAAAAAAGTCCGGCAATAAAACAAGTTCCCTGATCAGAGCTGTCTCCACACATGGCACAACCTCTTAGTTCAGAGTTATGTGAGAGAAGTTTAGTGAAAATGATCCAGAAATGGCGGTATATGTGTTCACCATGTGTGACTGCGTACTGTGTACACTATCGAGGACGCCTACAAGACACCCTTTTGTCCAATTTCACACAGAGCCTTCTCCAAATAAGTCTTTTCAACAGGTTGTGCACTCTAAACACGAGTATATTAATTCTCGACTTTTCTTCTGTTCCTGGCCTTTTGTGGTGGGCTTTCTTCCCAACAAGCGGAAAGGAAACTCGACGGACCACACCCCAGGAAACTGGAATTCAGAATATTACGGAGGGCAGAAATTCCAACGTCCATTCCACTGGTCAGGAATGTGGCTGGACCTCGGCGAAAATCCTCCCGTTGGAAAACAAAAAGTTCATGGCAACAAAAGCAGGAAATTACATTAATCCGAAGCATTTAAGAAGTGATATCAGTTGACTAAATTAAGGTATTGGTTGTGTAAATTTGTCTACAACATAAAACAAAGTCTGAGTATTAAGTAATGCTTTTTCCCCCGAAATAGTCTCGTCTGCAAATTAGTCAACTAACTATCAACCCAGCATCACAAGAAAAGTCAGGCTACGAAAACTGTTTGCACTTTTCAACTGTGAAACGGAATTCACTTATACGGGACCAAACAAATTGTGCAGATGTTTTTTTTTCTGATTTTGAGCACTTTTGTTGCTTCAAACGAAAACAACATCACAAACGACAAATGATAATACTCTACCTTTAAACAATAAAATAAAATGCACAAAGAAAGCAAATGAACCTCCGTACCTTTTGAGACATATACATGTAGGACCTTAACATACCGAATTATTATCAAAAAGCTTACTTGGATTAAAAAGATCGTACTGGTACTAAACACCCAGTAAAATTATTTTGTCTGGCTTGCTGTCATTTAGAAGAAATAAAGAAATGTAGGTGATTTCCAGCGATCAGTCCATTGACTAATTTTTGGAAATAAAGAGTGTTATAGAAGAAATCGAGTATCGTGATCAAAAGGTTAATTTGTGCATGTTTTTTTTCACTGTTTGTATCCACTGTAAACTTAAACAGGTTAGGTTTTGATCGTTCCACTTTGGATTTTGAGTGGTGTTATTATTGGAAAGGAACAAAATGCATGAAAAACAAATGATCCTTATATGCATTTAATAACAGAGTTCTAGTCCGTTCATTTTTTTTGAGTTGTTGTTTTGGAGAGGCGATAATAGTCGCCTGGTGGGCAGTTACGGTGCGTTGAAGGATGAGGATATACAGATTGAGACGACAGACCTGCTTCGCTGGTGGTGAGAAGAGGGCGGATGAAACGCTCTAAGCGGTCAACGGCAGCACTCGATCGCGGTAATCAAGTAAATTGGCTGCCACCATCTCGTCATTCGTCCGTGTCTGTTATCGGTTAAATACCCACGGGTCATCGGCTTGGGCAGACTAATCACTGCTCGTTTTTTTTCCGCCGGAGGTTGTATTATGAGCAATCTACTGACGCTCCGATGCACAAAGGCATATCATTTATTTTCTGTACAGGTGGTGGTTAACTTGTTAGACTTTTGTCTCACTCTAGACAGTGAAAGAGAGATCTTGGCTTATTTAATTCTTTACAAGGGATCAAGGAAAAGTTTACTCAAATGGTTGAAATTTTTTTTTTCAAGTGTGGAACGCAATGTTCTTATTTTTACTCGTTTATAGAGTGATATCATTATCTCCATAGCAACGGTTTTACTGACTGTCTGGCAACATCAGTAAATACAGGGGGCCCACAGATGGCCATGCCACACCCCAAGTGGCTATTATACAAGGGTGGGTGAAGGTTTGGCTCTAGAGAGATAGAGAGAGAGAGAGAGAGAGAGAGAGAGAGAGAGGAGGGGGGGGGGTAAGGATGTTTTCCTGTCAAAAGGGGGTTAAGAAGGCATGTTTTTTGTGTCGTGGATTCAAGGGGGTCACAGAGGGCCAAGGGCGGATCAGAACACATTTTTTTTTGGGGGGGGGGGGTCAAACTTTTTTACGGCGTGGCCCTGCTGAAAGGCCCCGAAATGTTTTCTGGATTCTAGATGCTCTGTGGTGCGATCTGAGACAATTTCTGACCAATTTAACCACATTTTTTTAAGGACAAAATGGTGGTGCACGCAATGCATGCCTTTATTGCGACGTCACTTAATTTTTTTTTTGGGGGGGGGATGGCCCCCGTTGGCCCCCCCCCGCATCCGCTCTTGCAGGGGTCCATGCCCCACCCCCATACAGGCCATAACAGGGGTGGATCCACGTGTGGCTCAAGAGGGGGAGGGTTTAGCTGTCAACTTAGAGGCGGGGTTTAGCAGGCATGTGATATTTATGCCGCCCAAGGTGGGTGGGAACAGTAAACCGCCTCCCCCCCCCCCCCCCCGGTAGATCTGCCACTGCGGAATTGAATTGAAACTATCTATCTATACTTTTCTTTGTCATTATGCCACTCCTGAAGAGACTGATTTAACCAAGTGTGAAGTTTCTAGAAAATTCTTAATTTGGCCATTTTCGTATAACTGTTGTAATGATGGTTCTGCAGTGGGTACTGACGGCTCCCTATTTGTGTATCAAGGTAGAGCTGAAAGCACGCACCTAAAGTGCACGCATCTATTTTGGTATGAGTCATCGAGGTTGATTCGCTGTAAATTGGTTCATTAAACCCAACTTGTGCCCAGTGTTCTCATCTTAATGTTTGCGCGTAAAATGAATCGGAAGTCTCAACCTGCGAACTGTGGTTATGTGGTTTGGCAACTTTGGTTACGATCACGTATCTCCCGTTATGAATGGAGTAGGACAAAGGGCGTGCTACCGAATCGCGCTACCGTGTATTGCATGGCGCATTGTATAAACGGAAATGTTACGGAAACATATCGCACGGGGTTGTTTGAATTTCATCAGAAAAACGAAACGTCACTCGAAAACAAAATCAGTAGCCTGAGGCCTATAGCTTCCATGGCTTATCTACGAATCATTTCATCTTGCTGCAACGGATGAAACAACGTCGATATTAAAAGTTGGGTGGTTTTTTTTTTCATACCAAAACAAACACCGTCACCCTGCCTGCTGCGATGTTATTTTCATGTACTCCTGTCGCGTTGTGATGGATGGACCACCAGTCTGATCATATCTGGAGGAAATTACTCGCCCAATGGCAATGCACTTTTTAAGAGGTGAACAAAATGAAACAATGAGAGTAATTTCTTCAAACCAAACATTGCTCAGATCGGAGCGTTCGGTGCAGCAAAAGATTTCTACTCTATAGGCATTCTTTCGTGGATTTTTAATACTTGATCGTCCGTGCAATATTAACTCCACGATTCCGATTAAAGGGCTGTTTGAATGTCTACGCATGGAGATAGGATCTCTATAGTCTAGTTGAACATTAGCCCATTGGAGACGTTTCGAGACAATAATTAGTACCGTTTTAATGGTAAATCTCATGATCATTAAGTGCATTGTATTGTCAGAGGGTTCGTTTCAGCACTTGCGTCCCCAAGGCTGAATTACAACATAGATTATTATAAGTAAACGTTTCATCTATTTTCGAAACCATAATCTTCCATTATGTGTTCTGTAATATTTTGTAATACCCCCCCCCAAAAAAACCCTGCTATATAGTTTTATTATTATATTTGTTGTACCAAACCCATGCAACCACTGAAATAGCCGAGTCTCTTGTAAGATGTCCAGCTGATGCATGGGAACTCATCTATTTTTTTTTTTACCGACGGCCAAGGCTCATTCTGCGGCAAGTGGAGTAATAGAACCAGTTTAGCGATTTTCTGTGCTATAGCTCCGTGAAATTAATCCATGCCGATAATGACTGTGCTTTGGGCTCCGTGCACAAGTACCCCCCTCAACGGTAAGAATGGGGAGACCGCTTGGAGGGACAACGCCCGACGCTCACGCGAAGACGCTTTGGCTTCAAGTTGTGCACATTTAGAATAAAATAATGTCTTGCGTATTGTACTTCGCGCTGTACGCGCTCGAATACACACACGCGTCCACGGGGGTCTCGAAAGTGTCCTCTATCTCGGTTACGCACGGAGCCCATTGTCGAGCCTGCTGGCCCACAATCACACGGTTCACCTCCCGTACCTCGAGAAATTCAGTTTTGTTACATAAAATACAATAAGGAACACAATCAAGGAGAATTTCCATTTCCATTTTTCTCAAGTAAAATAAAAGTAATACAGTTTCTTCAGTGAGAAGTAATTGTTAAGATCCTAATAAGAACAGATGTAACACGGTGACGAGCAAGGAAGACACGCGGCAATGCTGCACAGCCGTTTTTCCTCGCAGAACACCAACCTGCACATAATGAAACGCCTACGGTCAATGCTACAATAAGAAGTGTGCTACCATCTCGTGAAATGCGCACATTTCAAGGTTCAGACAATGGGATGTGATGGTTGCAATAGGGCACCTGATGACTTGTATAAGGCAAACAAAAACCAATTAATTTTTTGGGGGTTAACATTGAAACAAAAAAGACCAACATTTGGCATTACGTTGTATTCCTTATTTCCGTTAAGACGTTATTTCGTATATTTCACTCCCAAGTCAGAAGGTTTAACTGATTTTGATCAATATTTAAATCTTCGCCTAATTTAGAAAGCGAGAAAAAAAATCTTAGAATATCGGATGATACCCTAAGCGTAATTATGCTCGATTGGTTTTCCTTTTTGATTTCCAAAAAAACAAGGGGCAATTTTTTTCCTCGGGCCAAAAGACGATTCAATCTGTTTAGCCAGACCCAACGCGGCACTTACTGAACAACCATGCAATGCAGCAAAGCCGCTTCTGGGAAGAATCTCACAGGACGAAATTCTAGTATTTACGGGAAGTTTCTTGGGAGCGTGCGGGGCGTGCGAACACGAATCTATAGGGGGCTGGCTTCGTCTGCTATACCGGCCAGCTGCGCGTGGGGAGCCAGGTGGCTCGGGTCCCAGAACACAATTTGTGAATCAAGAAAACGTCGACAAGGCCATCGGTGAAGTGGAAGGTGTATGAGGCACGCTGAATTCCTGTAGGGATAGTTTGTTTGGAAACGAGAAAAGTGGGAGATGAATTTGAAATCAATTTCTTTCATTTCAGAGCCGGTCCTTTTTTTTTTTTTAACTTCGACAATCTTTTAAAAAGTATGTTATTTTTTTTGGTTAACTGGTTTGTCTATGAGCAAAACTGTGATCTTTCTGGGCAGAAACTTCAATGTTACAACAATTTTAGCACCATAAGTTGCCAGAATTTTGGATATTTCGCTGTCGTAAATTTTCTTTGGTGATTCGTTGTTGTGTCAATACACAGCAGTAAAGCCAATGAGCAAACTTTTCTCACAAAATAATGTTTTCAATGAGCAACTTTTAGGTTCACAACTTGAACAGATAAGTCCTAAACTGAGCAGTGTCTTCTTGAAATGACGTCACATCAACCGCGCCCTCAGTTGTCCGAAAAAGCATCGACACTTTTTTAATGTTTAAAGAAGTGCACTTTTCAATAAACTTAACCAAAATGGGATGACAAATAGTTTTTATACATTTAAGAGTAGAAAGCTGCACGAAATGAGTTTCTCAGAAAAAGCATCGCATTAACACTCGCCTCAATTTTAATATAGGAACCTTTAAAATATTAAAGGTTTATGACGTATTTTACTGACGCAACATCATCACACTTGTAAACCTCATTTTGTGTCATATGATCTATTTAAGC
This sequence comes from Patiria pectinifera, assembly GCA_029964075.1. NCBI lineage: Eukaryota > Metazoa > Echinodermata > Asteroidea > Valvatida > Asterinidae > Patiria > Patiria pectinifera. Next base: position 4,543,777 of record CM057143.1, on the reverse strand, counting down.
TTTGAACCCGTTTTTACGTCACTCCATCCAGCAAAATCAACCTGCTTCAAAAGCTGTCATACGGTAATACGTCACGAAGTGCGATCAACAATGACCTAATTTCACGTGTGTAACTTCGTGGTAACAAAATGATTTATGAATTAAAAAAGAAACCTTGCCATTCCCACTGAGATTTTTCGATTCAATTTTCTCCACCATTCAGGCCCCCGAGGATCGGTGATGTCTCTCCGAGGCACCGGCGTGGTTTTGTCTTTCAACTGTTTAGGTATCTATATTCGTTGAGTGATTGACAGGGTTGTAATGCAATTGCAGGGCCCGTCTGGCGTCTCGGTGGATGGTCCTGGGGTGTTAGAGTGATCGATGATGGTCCCATCCATTTTAGCCCTCCGATTCGGTCGTATCGATTCCCCTCCACGTTTTTTTTTAACGCTCCTTCTATGACGTACATGTCACAGGGCGGTTTGTAATCGAGTGTACCACGCTGAATCATGGGTCGAGAGGACAGTGGGTTCACGATTACTTTGAGACCAAACCTTACGATGCCAAAGGTTGCTTGACATCAACCATACCAACGCGGCCCTCCTTATGTCTATGACCCATTTCTCGGGGAGTGGCATAGGGAGTGAGGGAGGGGGAAGAGGGGGAAGACTGGGGGAGGGGGGCTTTTAAATGCTTCATAAATCTTCGCTGTTTGGTTTCAACAATGCACACGGAATATCACAAGGAGCTAATTGAAACTCAGAGAAACTCTTCAACTCGATATTAAACGGCAACGGAGAATGTAAAGGGTAGGGACTTGTAACAAATAATGACAAGCAAGCTTAAACTACCAAATGCATACAGTTCATATACTAAAACTAAAAGGTTTCATAAAATTGGAAAAGTTAAAACAGCAATAACAAATGGTTGTCCAGCGGAGATGCTCCTCGTTGTATGTCATAAAACCATGACTACTCTCTAAATTCCAAAGAGTGAAAATTCACTCTTTCGAGTGAAGATTCAATCCCACAGTCGGAAACTAGGGACTAGACGTTTAAGAGTGAAATTCCTTCAATCGTAAAGATCGAGTTTTCACTCGAGCTTCACCTGAGGTGGTTCTTTTTTCCCAGACTATTTCAATCGAAAATGAGAGTGATTTTCACTCTAAAACATCTAGTCCCTAATTTCACTCTTTGGAATTTACAGAGTAGTGTAAACAACAAGCAGGAAAAAAAAACAGGAACAGATTTTCAAAGTCCTAGGTTAAGAACTTATACATGAAATCCCGAACAGATAACATGAAAACCTCCCCAAATTGTCATTGTTTTTGGTAAACGCATCGTTTAGCCCTTACTTTGTAAACATGCTTTAGTGCTAAACATGTTTAAAGTATTGATGGATAGGTTTTTTTTAGCAATGGAACACTGATGTTTAGGAATCTGCATGACAATGTTGGGCTTCTAAACATTTTACAAAGGGATAGCTAGAGTGTGTTTCATTGCTTAACACAACTTTCGGAGTGTACTTAATGTTACGGTCAGATAGAGATTTTTTTCTCAAACCGGACTGAGTGCGACATATCCTTAGAAAACCGCTGTGTACCATTATAAAATGTGCACATTGTGCCTTAAAAGGCAATAAGTGCAATGCTCTCCACGCAAAATGTTTCACGACTAGGCTAATGACGACGAAACATGGCAGATCTATACTGGGGCATTCCGGCGCACACTTTCGCTGCCGGCACACTACACAAAAACACAAAATTCACCAAGACAGTGGTAAATAGATCGATGTTCAATTACACGCATTTTACGAGAGAACAATTCGTTATTACTTTTGCCTCTTTTGGAAGGGTGCCGCTCGAGTGGCAGTCGGTGCGAGGCAGGACTTCAGATGTGATATACTGCCTATCATCAGTCAGTCAGGTGTAAGCCCTTCGCGCGTCATACACACCGATATTCGATAACTAGCCCTTAATGAGTGTACGCACTAATAACCGTAAGCGGTGATATACAACAGGGACCCCGGCTTGGAAAGGAATGAATTCCGACTTGGGTTTCATCTGTGCGCTGATGTTAAAAGGATGGCGGTTTTTTTTTTGCCTTGTTTTTCCAAAACTTCGATATCGCGTGTCTCAAAGAAGGCGGTGCGATCACAACTTGAGTTAATTGTCAACTCGAAATGGTGTCAGCCGAAAGGTTAAAAGATGCCTCATTTTCGCACACATCACCGTTGGATTGATGAAAAATTTGGTGAAATGAGATCAGGTGAATGATTTGTGAAGGAATGAAATAATGGCATAAAATAATGCGCGTTCGTCTGTATTTGTTGTTCCTGGTAATAAACATCTCTTTATTTATTTCATTCTTATTTTAACTGGGTAGCCCATACAGTGGAATCTACCGGTCTCCCATGGGGCCCAGTAAAGAGAAGACAATGTCAAGAAATTATAGTTTTAGATGTGGGAGGAAAACCCCAGAAGAATATTCTGAAGAAAACCCATGGAATCAGGTAGGGACTGAAAACCCAATCCACATATTGGCCCAGGCAGGACTCGAACCCGGGTCACAGCGGTGAAATGCGAGGACAGTACTGCTACACCAACCCGACTCCCCATCAGTGATTGAGTTGGTTTGTTGTTAACAAACAAGTTTGATTAATTGATGACAATCGATATGTCTGAAAGACTGATTTCTTATTATCTGCTCATTTATTGACAGATCCATCCATCGCTTTATGTCAAATTATTGATTGCAATCAGGTATCAAATCTTCAGTAAACCACACTTTAGTTATGAAGGCATTCAGTAGATAATGACAAATTCAAAGCTAGGTTTCATCGTAACAAATTCTTCAACTTCAATTCAAATTCATCAAATGTCATGGTACCTTATTTTTGAAAAGGAGGAAAAAAGTATTCTTTTCATAATTATTAACATTAAAACCATCTAACTACAAACCAGAGCAACTCAAATTACAAGTCAAACATTATTTGCTACAAACTTTTTGCCATGAAGAGCATTAAAAAAATCAGGTTAACAAGAAATGAAGCGTCAACAATTGTACAAAAGCCTCAAAAATTGAAAATTCATAATTGTCAACAATTATGTACACTGCCTTTAAAAATTGATAAATCTGAAGTATAACAAATTGAAGCACATAAGTAATGAAATCAACAGTAACTTTTGTAGACATCAATAATCTTACAGTGATTTTTAATGAATAGAAAAGCCTTTTGAGACGCGGTTCTATTTTAATAGAGCTTTTTAAAGTAATTTTTGTAAGTAGGAATACATTGCCAATCAGCTAATTCTATATTTCTGTAGTTGTTCTTAATTGGTGGAAATTAATTTGATTACTGAACAAATTTGAACAAACTGAGCATTTTTTGTATGAATTTTCTTTCTATTGTCTATCTTGAGTCACCATAAACATCTTCTCTTTGTCATTTTCCACAAAATCAGGGGAGATAAATCAAACAGATCTTGAGTGTTAAGCTCAAAAGTAGAGGGCGGTCTTACATGCTACCAACACTGAACCAACCTTAAACAAACCCCATTACATTATTCAAACCATTAGCGAAATTGATAAGTGAAATATCTGAACAACAACAGCTTCAAGGCAATGGGGAGTGCAGGAACAGCAAGTTGGAAATTTCCATAAATATATGTTTTCACATCAACAGCAAGTACACAAGCTGAAATCAACTTTTAATCTACATTTTCTTATCTGCTTAATATACATTTTCTTCTCTTAATTCTAAAAAAGGAACCTTGACCCTAAAAGAACTGACGTCTCTTTTCTGGGGAAACTGGGATGGAATTTTTGAAAAAAATATTGATAGGTCTGCAAGTATACAAACCATTACGTGAACTTCAGACATTTTTATGCGAAACACAGAAATTTAGCACTTTTTTTTTTCACAGCAACACATGGCGTTGTCTTAATCAAAATTAAAAATTACCTATTAGGCCTATAACATACACTTCAGTGTATATTGGGGTAATTTTTTTTTTTCAAGAGAACTGATTTATGTACAATCATACAACTTTACTTGTAATACAAATGGGCATATTTGAAGTTTGTGAAGAAATTTGCAGTATTCACTTAACCGAGGCTGTTCTCTTCAGAGCTTTTAGCAGAGCATACTCACGAATGACAGTTCTGACAAGCTTTCTTTGATCATCAAAGAGAATCTCGTTATCTTCCTCAGACGTCTGTAGCAGCCTCTCAACACGTTCCTCTATCCGAGTCATAGCTAATGTTGGCACAAACACAGGCTGCCGGTTCCTAAGACACCTCGACTGTCGCAAGACAACGTACCTCCTGACTTGCATCTTGCGGTGTGTCCTCTGGACGAGAAGGCGGCTTTTAAGAGTGCGGACGTACCTCGTGAGGCAACCGCTGTGAACAAAGTGAGACAGGATCTTGTGGAATCGCGCCGACTTGTACGTCTGTAGGATGACGACGGTGAAAGTCAGTAGCCCGATGAACCCCACAAAGGTGACAAGCATGATCAAAAAGACAGGTAGTGTCTTCTGTTGATTGGCTTCTATGGATAGCCCTCCCACGCAGAAGTTGATGAGTCCCACAGCACTCCCAGATAAATTATTGAAGCTCTTAATGTGTCCGCTATACAGGGCCCATCCAGAGAACACAAAAGCCATCAGCATGGCTACAAATACCGGCAAGGACTTCAGAACCTGCAGGAAGGATGCTTCGCAGGCTTGGAGAATGAGTGCCATCCGCTCGTTGCAATGCAGCTGAAACAACACTTTCATCATGGCTGTGAAGACCACTAGGGCACTTGACAAAGAAGCGTAGCACGTTACACTCTGGGAGTCAATAAATGCTCCGAAGGAAGGGTTGGTGACTGTTGCTGCACCGGAGACCATCCACTGATAAGCTAAGATGGCGACGGCTACTGCGGCGGTGATGAAATTGAGCAAGCCTACAAGATGTCTGAGAGATGTGTAGTAGGTCCTACCCCATCTAAGCATACAGTGAGCTTCCGTAAACATCATACTATAAACAGCTACGCCTAAAAGTCCAATACAAGCAATATACACCGTGCCAGCCCAGCCTGCATCCTCTCCAACACTGACTACTCCAACAAGAACCACCGGCTCCTGATAACCGGTTGGCAGAACCTCGGCGACAAGTCTCACAACGCTTGTCAGATTAAGCTGGGCATTGAAGAGCAGAAACTCCACAAATATTGCTCGGGTGTATCCGTCGATCCACTCCTCGGCTTCTAGAGTTTGGATCATCTGAACTGCTTCTGCATAGCCTCCCGCCAACTCAGCAGCATAGCCTCCTCCATGATAGGTCGCATACTTACCTGTATAGGGGGCATTCTGCAGCTCCTCCTGGTTGTAGAAGCGATATCCTGCTGGCTGGAGGGCAGGAGAGACGTCGTCGTCAGTGGGTTGCCATGAGCTGAGGTACTGAGCTGTGTCCTCGATGTCCGAAGTGTAAGAGGAGCTACATGGAGTTGATGAGCTCAGTGGGACATCTCCAGAGATGGTGTCTCGACAGGTGTCTGGGTAAAGGGATGGATTGGGAAACAAAAGCCTCAGTTTAGGACATTACTTATTGTCAATGACTCAGTCAGTCACTAAATCTGTCAGTTACTCAGTCAATCACAGGATAATAAGCTGGCCCTTTTCCAGCAAACAGGATTATATAAAAACACAACTTGAAAATAATATTACCCTCTTCACAGGTCTACTTCCACAAAACAGCAGTTGAACTTTTTATTATTACCCTAGTATTTCAATTTCTCAGGTCTATTAATTCTATTAAAAGATATGATGGACAGAAATAAAAGACATTTTTTCAAAATAATAATAATAATAACGGCAATTTATAACATGCTGGGTATCCGCCAAAAATGACGCTCATGGCTCAAAACAATAATAAGATCAAATCAGAAATATCAAAAAAATTTAATTTAACTAAACAAAAATATTTGAGTGATCTGGAAGAGAGAGGTCTTCGGGCCTCTTTAAATTCAGGTTAAATTCAGATCCACTTTAAACTTTGCCTCTGATGTATTTTTTATTGTCTAGTATGGTTTATGATCAACATACTCTGTGCACAAGTATCTCAGATACAGTGAGACTGTTAGTCGAGTCCTGAACGCATAACAACTGCACGCCTTGTGTTTATGCAAAGATACTTTTTGTGCGTCTTCTTTGCACAATAATGCACACAAACAAGTGCTTAAATGCAATGTGCCCTCTCCCGTTGTACTCTCATGAGCTGTCAAGAAGTCACTGTGCCATCTACTACAGCCTGCAACTTGAAGAGCCTATAATGGCACTTGATCATACCTGCCAGTGTTCTGTTCACCCTCAGCTGTCGGAGCTGGGGAGTGCCAAGCAGCTTCAGATGTTCGTGGTTCCTCTCCGCATTCATGACAGGTTCAAGACCAGGAAGGAGGGTCTCCCGGGCCCACTGCCAGAACTGATCTGCCTTGTGCACCTGAAAACAGCAAATGAAGTCCAGTAAACGGTACGTCTGGTTCAGGTTATTGTGGCTTTTAGTGACTTAGGCTGCTTCATTCAAATCTCTTGACTACGGCTATTGTCTAAGCCTTTGATAATTGCAGCTACATGGAATACGCTGGCAACAGAGACACGCTAACCGTCCATTAAGTTGGGAAACCTGATTTTTCACTTTTTCAAAGGAAATATTATGTACAAATGTGGCCATTCCTTAATTTCTTCCAATTGTTGTAGTTAAGTACACGAAATAAAAGAGTAGCTACATTGCTGATATTTCGTTCACTCTTCTAAAGGATTTAGAGCATTTTACTCAGCATAAGTGAAATAAAAACACACCGCCAATTTCACCATATTTGGTCAATATTTGAAAGATTTTCTTGGCCCCAAAAATAAATGTCCAAATACATGTACTTGTAAGGAATGGTTTATGCCGGTTGCCATGTATGTGGGGCAATATTGACAGACACCTGGACATGCTGAATATTGGTTAACCGTTGAATAGGCACTGAAGTTGGTGGCATCACAGGTGAGAGTGGCCCAAGTAAAACTTACACCCTTTCACTTAATTGATTGTATTTCTGGATCTAGGGACCAAAATGTAATTGGATAAAAAGGAGAGGATTGAGAAATAGTCAGGCTTGAATGTAATATAAAATTTCACTGGAGAAAAAACCCATTAAACCGTTTTAATTATTTGTTTTCTGAATGTTGCACTTTTTTGGGCACACTCTGTTTATATTAAGAAATATATTTTTTTCTACATCCCCTAAAGCAAATTCCATGTTATAAATAATTGCTTCAAGCTCATCTTTGGTCAATATTGAATTATATTGTGCCAGCAGATAATTCAGCATTACACTTAAACCTTTATCTCTTAAATAGATGTATGGTGCTTCTGTTTTGTTACCAAGACCTCAGACGCTTTCAGGTAAACTGGGGCGGACAAATGGCGCAGCCATTCAATCAGTTTTGAGAGGATGTGACACTGCAAATTACGAGAGTCCAACATCTTAATGGAGTGTTTTTACGAGCGATTTACACTAGCAATCATTGAAAAAAAATCTGTCCAGAAATTTGTTAAGTGCTTTCTGAATGAGTCGGCATTGTAGCAACATCTGAAGAAAATAAGAATGATCCTGATTTGAATGGACCATACTCTCGGCAATTCAGAAGAGAGACTCAGAGGTAAAAAAAAAAGAGATCCAATGTCATTGGTCATCAGATACAGTCAGTTTACAGAAATCAACCATCAGTTTTGATTTGCAGCCTTTTAACAAAACAAGGATTGAGGGCAAAAACTGTTTCTATGCTCTAGAAACACAGAGATTTTACCATTGGGACAAGCCCACTTCAAACCATTTGTGTTTTTGTTTTTTTTTGAAAAGGTTTCACTTCATTTGCTTTCCAGTTTTCAGACACGAGAAACAGTCTTTGGCTGTCGCCTAAATTGATCATGAGAGTTTCTCTTAATTTCTGTATCACAGGTGAACTTTTCCCCCTTTCACAGGATCACATTGTGTCTTTAATACTTCAGTAAATTAATTGGCCCCGATAATTTAATTTTCCCTGAGAACTGGAATCAAGTAAAATGTTTGGCCAATAAAATTTGAGTTTACCAACCATCATCTTCACCTAAAAGGTTTTTCAACTTGGCACACCTTTAGGAAGAATTGCATGCAGACATGCAACGGGTAATTCACAACAAAAGAAAATTCAAACTTTACAAGACTCTCTGAGCACTGTTTTTCAATTTTCAATGGCTTACAAAAGCTGTAAAAAAAAAAGAAGAAAAAAAGAAGAAAATCCGCTGATCTTAGAAAATGTGCAAACCTATAAATTGTAGAATATTTTAGAATAAACTAGATTCATCCCCTTTCACTTGTGTAAAAACCTCATATGGAATTAGATTTGTCAAATTTTCATTGATTGGCTCAGAAATAGACACTAAGAAAAATAAAAAAGTTAAAAAAATGAGTAATACCTGATGAAAAGACAGTGTCCCATGCTCTGCTCCTTTAACAAACATATTTTTTGCTGTTGAAGTCGTTTGGAATTCATCAATGGTTCTCTTTCCATGGGCAAGGTAGATAACTAGAGCAAGGAACAGCCACGCGGGAACATGCTTCTTGACACCTTTCAGTAATCTGGCTTTAGGACGGGTAGAAGTTTGAAGATTTCTCAAACGATGGTTTCTGAGCAGACGTGACGACTTGGTTTCAGTTTTCGCCTCGGTGTCTAGGTCAGGAGGGGCCTTGTGTTGAAAGCTCGAGGTGGTTGACTCAAATGAGATCGATGCCTGGGTGAGGCAGTCAGGCTTCAGGAACACTGACCTGAAGATGGCGTTTAGGAATGCTAGGATGGGTTGCAGAAGCAGCAGGTTTTGTGCCAAGGCGATCCCAACAGGCAGAAGCCAGTTGATGGCCTTCTGAGCTGTGTAGTCTAAGGTGAGGAAGGCAGTCAAAGCAGCTGATCCTCCGATCAAGATCCAATTTACAATCCACAGGATGATGGAGGTCCACCATGGCAGAATGTTTCGTTCACCGCATCCAATGAAGCATCTCTTTTCCTGTCTTTGAGAAATCCCTTTAACATCCTTGTCCTGGCTACTCTTTGGAAGTTCTCTCTCCTTCAGAACGGATATCCTTCCTGATTTACCTGGATGCTGTTTGCTGCCTCCTGGCTCAGAAAGACCTTCATCTGTTAGAGCATTCCGATTCCAATTTGGGTTGAGATCCTGCATCACATGTTTGCCATTTCCGCCTCCGTAGTCAAACCTATGAACACCATCTTGAGCATCAGGTTCACCAACAGTATCCTTTAAGCTGGCTTTGTGACTATGCCTGGATAGAGACCATCTGGAGTGCCCCCTACTGTTTTTACAAGGAAGCTGGAGGGGCAGAGGTTCGGAAGGTTGAGGACTTGAAGCTTCTTCACTGCTCTTCATTGATGGATTAGCATTTTGGTTGATGCTCTCCTCAACGGATTCACCTTCATTCAGGTACTCATTCGAGGGCCGCTTTGCATTCTGATTGATGTTGTAAGGTAAATCCTCGCTTGGATCCTCAAAATTCTCACTGTAATCCGACCAGTCCTCCTCCGACCAACTGGAATTGGATAACACCTTGGGGATGCCGACGGATGCCGCAAGAGCAGAAGTGACTTGTTTTGTGTCTTTCTTTTCTTCTTGGTCCCGCTTATTTTTGATTGACAGAGCCCCGAGATTTTGAACTCTTCCATCCTTTATCTCAGAGACCTCCACTTTGATGTCCTCTGGCTGCATTGGCGACTTCTGTTGCCTTCCTTTGGTTCTCCTCCTCACATCCTTGGCAGCCACATTCGGAGATGATTCTTCAGTTACTTGTGCCTCGTCTAATTTCTTCACTTTGAGACGAGGTCTGATGGTATTGAAGAGAAAGACGAGGAGATAGTAGACAAGAAGCACTACTACTCCCGCTGCTACTCCGGCCATAATACTTGTCATGTCTAGACTCAAGGAGATGGTTCCATCTGAGGGCTCCTCCTGTCCAGGCTCCAGAAACCCTTTCACTAAGGTCACAACTGCCATGGACAGGAACAAGGGAGAGAAGAAAGAGGCCACTCGCTGGGCATGAGTGACCTGGGAAATCACAGGCCTGCTGACCATGTTCCACACTGAGAGATGTTTTGTGAGAGGACGGTAGCTCGGTGTGGTCATGAAGAGGTGATGATGCTTGGCAAGCTGCTTGGGCGTTGGCGCTTTGAAGAAGACTGCATCATTGGCTGACTTCAGGACGTGGTTGCAGAGGAAGTAAGCTTTGTCACCGGTTACGTAATTTTGCACCAGAACTCGGCTCAGGTGCCTAAAAATGTCAAAGGAAAAAGGTACATTTTCAGCATGACATGTCGAACTAATCGTTCTATGAAGACAAACGTGAATATTCTTTCCTATATTTTTGTTAAGTATTTAAAAACAAGTCAGAAAGTAATGCGATTGTAAACTAAACAATACTGAATCTTGTAAACTTTAATTTCATATTGTCCCATTAACTAAGGACAGAGTTAAATGCAAAAGAGTTATGGCAATTCTAAATTTTGGGTATGGTTGAATATTTTGATGGAACATTTTGTCATCACGTCACAGAGCCATTTCAAAAACAGACAAAACAGCTTGTGTTGTACACGAACACACTTCTAGTTTTGAATTGTTTTTCTATTAACTTAATGTTCTATTGGAATTAGTTTTTGAACTTAAATAATACATTTTGTGTGTTTATTCTTTTTTAAGCGCCTCGAGGTGGATTTTTCTGCGATTGTCTGTGTTTCATAAATTTTTCTATTATTATTATTTTGTGTCAGAGAGACATAAATTCAGTGTTGGGTCTTGCCGTTGTGAATTTTTCATTCAAGGCGTTGGACAGCTCTGAGTATACGGTGCTTGGTGAAAGGTAAGACCCAATACTGAATTCACTGCTTTGAATTTTTAGATGGTTAAGGAATGTTCTCCAACTGACCACTGTGGACTGTAGCCCTGGCCACCGTGCCATACCGTTATCCCCTCCACTCTACCCACGTCGGTCGGCGTTGTCACCAGGAACGAGTCCACGCAACTGCCTTTGAAGGCAGTGTTGTCTGGATTGGCCATCTCCATGGGTGCTGAAGTAGCCAACGTACCATGTAAGCACAGATACACCTACAAAAAGGAAAAATGAGATATCAGACCAAGTGAAATAAGTCAAGGATAATGCCCGAGGTAGGCGTCATTCGTGGGTAATAATGGAACGCTACCGAGGGTATTAATCTACTTAACCTCTACCTGTGGCGTCCCCCAGTTGTTTCAAGTACTCCATTATTTTGCACGAATGGAGCAAATTTGTTTACTAGAAAGACAAAAGAGTTGTTGTTACGTAGTTTTGACATGAAGTCATTGCGGTATACATATACATATGGAGCTGCGTTCGTTCGTAAGTGGGATACTGTATCAACATGGCGTGGAGTCAGAGTGGCAGTGATGACAATCTATCCTGGACTTTATTGTCAGTGGCAAGGTCAGCCCAATAAGCGAGCTGTATCAATCTTCATCTTGAGGATATGACTAAGGATGCGATGAATTATTCCATCGCACAATTTTTGTGTGAGGTAAAGGAACAAAGGAACGACACTGGTGATTTGTCTCCAGCTTTATTTCGACACCATGAACAAGGCCTACAGCTTTCTGCAAGATCCTGACTTCTTACAGATCAAGAATACAATGGACAGACTGATGAAGGATCCTACGAGGGAAGGTTTAGGAAATCACCCTAAGCAAGTTGAGGTGATAACCCTTGATGAGGAGGAACTAATGTGCACAACTGGCGTCCGGGGCAGCGACAACTCGACACAATTGCTAAACACACTGACTTATCTCACTGGACTGAACTTTGCACACTGGGGGTCAAGAAAACAGGAATCTGCGACACCGCAATTCCCAATTGTCTGTTCACACAGACAAGGATGGTGGGAAGTTTCTACGCTATGCTGAAGATGTCTCCAAGCCAAATCAAGGAGGGCTAAAAAACATCGCAAAATAAAGCCCAACATTGTAGACACTCACGAACACAAAGCCAATCCGTCCCGCTGCATTGTGAGACTGTATGAAAAGTACCTTCAGCATTGACCAGCCCAACAAGCAACAGACACCTTCTACCTTAGACTTCTGGCTAACCGTAAGGGCAATGTGTGGTACACTGCACGGCAACTGGGTCGTCACAAACTTTCCTGTGTCGTGTCAGATTTGTGCATAGCTGCAAGTATTCCGGGACATCACATACATCATTCACTCCGAGCAAGTGCAGCAACTCGAATGTACGACAACAAGGTTGATGAGCAATTAATCTGCGAAGTTACTGGACACAGGTCCAATGCAGTGAGAGGATACAAACGTACCAGTGATGCACTCAAACGCAAGGCAAACTGTGTAGTTCAAGGCATACCCACCGAAGAGGAGACAGAAAAGAAAAGGTCCATCTCATCCACTGGGACTACTATCTCATCGACTGGGACTACAACGATGCATCGTGATGATCGCGACAGGAACATAACACTGACACTGAATATAAACCTCTAAGAACTGCTGTTAACATGCATATTTTGGAAGAGATATATGGACTGCATGATGTGTGAAAACATTTTAGAGCATAAAATTAAGGTGTTTAAAATTTATCGATTTTTTTTTATATTAAAGCTGCCTTAAAAGATAATCAAAATCGCTGTTAAAAAAATATGCAAGGGCTTGGAAATATTTAAAAATGCAACTTGTCAGTTTTGTTTATGTTTAATACAATGGCCCGAGAAAAACATGGCGTGTTTACAAACAAATCTGCTTACGTGTAACTTTAAGAAATTTTATTGCCACAGTATTGGTACATGTATTTTGAAATGTGTTAAGAGTGCTTCTTATTTGAATGAAGTTAGCAGAGGAAAACAACTGTTTAAAAAAAAATTCAGCAGCAAGTAATTATATTGAAGGTGCTACATTATAAAATTGACATATCTTGTTGTTGCAATGATTCAAGTGTCTCTGTTTCCTAAACTTGTTTTCCGCTCTATTATTTTGTACGAATGGAGTGGTGGAGACGTTGCCTTCCAAAATAATGGAGAGGGGACGACTCCATTGCTCCATTCCTGCAAAATAATTGAGCAGTGAAACAATAGCAAGACTTCACAGGTGGACTAAATAGGCTTTCAACATCTCACTTAGCAGCCCTCTCATTTTTCGTTTTCTTCTCTCTAGGAAATTTTACATTTTCAACACTTTTTAAAAGTACTAGATAGGAAATTAACAACTGAACGACTCAATCTAATTGGTGTATAATGAACCATAACTATTTTTTTTTTAATAAGATGCCCTCCCCCCCCCCAAAAAAAAACCACCCCAAGACTTACTTTTGCTGTTGTGCCAAAGCTGAGATCCATCCCGGTAAAGAATGTTACAATGTAACAAGACTGTTCCATTTCCAGGTCACCAAAGAGCTGTTGAAACAAATAAATTGGGATCATAATGGTAATTCAATGGATAACTAATGCTCTACCAACCCCCCCAAAAAATTGTTCAAAAAGTCAAGTTGAACTGTTTGTCAGAACCATAGATATTAACAAGTTTGTGCCGGATGACGTGTATACACGAAAAGGTTTTGTGGTATTCGAAACAGATGACAGATAAACATGCAGGTAGCGCGGCCGGAAATATCTGTCAACGACCCGCTCACAGCGAGCGAGGCTGGACACATGAGTGTGCTGCCTGAGGGTGATGGCTTCAACCCGCCTTGAGGCTGAGTGAAAAAAAATCCTGCGCCTTGTTCCGTTCTTGTCAAAATAATCCTGGTACAAACTAGTTAACTTCGAAAGAGACTTCAGTACAGGGTGATTCTGAAAAAAATCTATCCATACAGCAAACAATCCATTACAATTTTCTCCAGTGTGATGACCGCACCTTTTTAAAGAATCTCCAGTCAGCTTTGAACGCACATGCCAGTGAAATGAGGAACACTCCCATGGCTCCTCCCAAGACGTACAAGACGATGAATGTCCTTGTGACTTCCGCAATCTCCGGCTCCTCCTCAACGACAACTATCTGACGGCTCGGCGGGACGAAGAAACTGCCGCCGAAGGAGGAGAGATGATCGCAGAGGCAGTGGGTGAAGGATGCCGTGGTGAGAGACCCAACCTGAAGGAAGACATGTATGCGAAGATATTCAGAAGGAGAGCTTCTTACCTGCACGTTTCTTTAAAAGTTGACATTTTGAAGAAATGGCATTGCTGAATAACACAAGAAATCTTGAAAACCTAACATTTAGGGCTTGGAAAATGTAATTTTGACTTTTGAGGGTTGTTCTTTTAACGCAGTTGTTTCAAACAAACCCTTCCTCTGTATCAATCAAATAGTGCGTAATTTGATCACAAGTTTTTGTCTCTAACAGATATCAATTGAAAACAGAGGCTCTGTAAAACTTGGTCACAAGCATACTGTGAGAAACCCTGTAAGGTATAAGGCCAAAGTGGGATGGGACATTGGTTGTTACAAATGGATGAATGTACTTTTCTGCAGAGGGCCTTAATTGGAATGCCATTGCCTCGTGGTCTGGAGCACTGAAATCATGTCTCCGCTGGTAATTTTGTTGGTTGTGGGTTTGATTTTAGCCTGGGGTTGTGGTGTGTGTGCCCTTGGGCAAGGCACTTTGTCACTCATTGCTTCTCTCCATCCAGGAGTAAATGGGTACCTGTGAGGGTAGAGATGGTTATTGCGATTGATTTTAGCTACCTTGCACCCAACTGGAAGCATCGAGCTCCCCAGGGAGCTGAGATTGTCTTTGGATTGTTTCATTGGCCCAATGAGCAGGGGTAACAAATGATGTAGTGCCTTGAGCACCAAAGTGTGATACATGCACTTTAAAAAAAAACCAACAACACATTATTAGTATTACTAATGTACCTCACAACCATGTGGGAACCATTGTTCATAGACAGGGGACCAGTACATGCATCTGGCTGAGTATATCTGAACGTTGACATCCACCTTGACCTCTTCAGTTGTCGTTCCACCTGTCGCATTGATACCTCCCGACACCGAGCCAGGGTCCGCTGGATCACCGAGGGGTCTAACACTGAGGTAGTAAGCCCCGACGGCATACAGCCTGTTCTCCGGAATGAACCAAGTGTAAGGGTTTGTGGTGATGTTCCACGTTGTGTTGTAGCTGGAGGAGTACAGGTCTTCGTCGGGGATGGGTAAGGTCATTCTGAGATCGTACTCGTCAGTAGTCGGGTAGAAGCCGTAGCGGAGAAAAGCCTCAAGGGGCGTGTCTGTGGGCGTGTCCTGCCCCGCCTCGTCAGCCAGGTGAATGTCAATGTGCAGGGAGCTGTGGGTGTCGGTGAGATTGAAGTGGAGGTAGAGGCGCTCGGTGGAGGAGGCGGTCATGGACTCAAAGCGGATGGTGCTGTCGCCTCCTCGGGGGATCAGCATCTCAATATTGGAGGAGAGATCGGTGACTATCAACTCATCACCTGCAATCGATATGATCATAATATCAAAATTCATTGCATTAGACAGCTTAAGAGTTTATGATGTCACTGCCTGGCAGTGTTGCAGTCTAGATGCTTGAGTTTTAAATGGATCACAAGTCGTCGCAAGTCATCACAAGTCATCATAGTCATCACAAGTCAATCACGATTCATTACAAGTCAATTACAAATCATTACAAGTCAATCACAAGTCAATCACAAGTCAATCACAATTCACTACGAGTCAATCACAAGTCCAACACAAGTATCGCAAGTCAATCACAAGTAGATCACAAGTCGATCACAAGTCAATCACAAGTTCATCACAAGTCATCACAGATCAATCACAAGTCTTTCAGTCCCAAGTCAACTCACGAGCTATTCAAATGAATGGGATAACGACATATCCTGGCAATGTTAGTAGACTTGTGGGCAAGATTACCATATGCGAAGTTCACTAATTTTCCTCTGTATTGACTAACAAGCCCCCAGATAGCAATTTCATGTCATCAAAGTCAATTTGAGCAGTGAGAAAATACAAGCATTTTCTTAGAAAACACTTTTTTTTTCAGTCCACTCTCATAGGGTTTGTACACAGAGTGTTGAGTGAACTTCGTATATGGAAATCTTTCCGACTTGTGAACTGAATTGCAACACCATACTTGTGGTACACTTGTGATCAACCACAAGTGCCCAATCTACAACACTGCTGGTTGATGGACTTAAAATTTGAAGCGCCGTTATCCGTTTTCAAAGTATTAAAACTTTTGTCTCAAAAGTTTTGGGACCCTGATCTACAATGGTCATACTTACCATTGTCATCTTTTAGGCTGAGTCCAATAACTGACGTCTTGATGTCCGAAGCGCTCAGATGCCACGAGTAAGGGTTCTCGGACATACTCACAGCCTACAAGGAACAAGAAAAGATGAATGGATAATTAATGACTGGAATACTATTACCTGAGAAAATGTGATGATAGTAGTAATTCACGGCAATTGTGAAATGATGTGGTATGGAATTGTTCATTTAATTCATCTTTTCAAGATATGATATCACTTGCCTGAGTAACAAGTAAATATTTTTTAATGCATTTATGTCAAACTTTTCGCCCGCACAATCCAAGTAACGTTGCCCTTTTTCGGAGTGTTGCAGACTCCCCAAATCCAAATAAAGTAAAATTTTGTTAAAATATAACATACAAATTGAAAAATTGTTAGGAAGAATAAATAATCTTTTTTTTGTGGAAGAGCACAGGGGTTGTTTAACTGTTCATATCAAAAGTAGCATTTATTTTGTTGGGTTGGTTCACATACGCTGTCCTTACCTGAGCACTAATGCTCTCCCGCCCGTACATGCCAGCAATCTCCTCCATCGCCTCTCCAGGAATCTTAAACCACGTCCCGTCCGATGTCTGGAAGAACCTGATCCCAGGCTCCCTCAGATTCTCCTGGCGCAGTATGAGCGTCATGGGGCCAGTCTGGATGACCGTAGCCTGCTCACCGGGGACCTTGCTGCTTAGGATGGTGTTAGAGACCTCCTCAATGATGGCAAAGACCTTCTGGGTTACGTTGCGACTCTGCGAAAATTCCACCACAAAAACACTGATTGCTTGCAGTACCCATTGGGGTATCGGATTCAAACCAGCCAGCCAACCCAAGCAAGTTAGGCAGTTCAGTGGTATAAATGACCTCTGCACTGAGAAGGCAGGAGATCATGGATTCAGGTCCCCCTGGCCTGTGACCCTTTTTAACCAGCGGGACCTCGGACAGCACTTGGTGTACGTTGCTTGTGAAATTATGTTGATGAATGGCTAAACCTCATATTGAATCCAGAGGGTGATTTGTCAGTTTTAAGTTTATTCCAAGTTTTCTTCGTCTATTTTCTCAACAAAGAAACTGCTATCTAATACAGCAGGGGCCTGTGGATGTTCAGATTGACTGTTGCAGTTGTACAGAATGACACTACAGTCTAGTCAATGCAAAACCAATACATAAAGTTCATCTGTCTGAAATCGAAATTGATTCCAGTTTACCCGAGTTGCTCTTAATACCTCGTGGTTGCAGGGGCGGATCCAGGAATTTTTGCGGGAGGGGGGGGGGGGGAGGGCCCGTCAGATTGTTTGGGCTGATTGTTGCGGACATATAGGTGAAGCAGGACATTGTTACTGATGCACTTATTGTTATGATTTCTTTTTTGGGGGGGGGGGGTGTCAGGGCAGGTGTTTTTTTTTCAACCCCCAACTCCCCCCCCCCCCCACCCCCCCGGATTTGCGCCTGGGTTGTACTCTGGAACGTGAGTTTGAAATGGGCAAAAATAATACTTCGGACCTTACATACCTCTCTGAGCTGGAATGGCACCCACGGCTCCTGTTCTATGACGTCAATATCTGGAACACTGAAATCCACTGCAGCATCTGTTAATGTCCAGCAGAAAAAATAAAACTTGATGAAATTTGGATTCTTTATTCCCATGGAATCAAGTCCATGAATTTAGTCCAGCAAGTGGAAATGATATTTGCGCAGATTCGGCGATTACATATGCAAAACAAGACTGCATCTTGACCTTGAGATTCTAACCATTCAGCGGGCGCCTTCTATCGGGTCTTCAGTAACCCGATGTTGTATTACAAAAACATGGCAGCCAATTGTTCAATCAATACGTAAGGCCCAAATTTGTCTCGAAGTAAAGTCACAATTTCTAAAGTCGTCTCCGATTGACTGGCGCGGGGTCACATAAAATTTGCATGCGCACATATATCAGACGTTGTTGCAGAGCTTGCGGACTCTGTTGAATGGATGATACTCAGACTAAGCACAATTATGCTAGCACAAACAATATTTATTTAGCGAAAACTGGAATACCAAACAAACTACCATATGGTGTATACTGTCTGTAAATGGTTCTCAGCCTTGTTTAGCTCAGCAGATAACTTTGTTAAACAAATTTTCTGTTTGGCAGCTCAACAAAATTGGGCCCCAAAAGGCAAACAAACATTACCTGAACTTCTTGTAAGTGTCAGCGCTATGCTCTCCGGATAGGTGATGTTACTTAGGGCGGCCCCCTCAGCTGTCCAGAAGGCCTCCCAGTCCTCTGGATGGCTATCCAGCAGGTCATAGAATGACTGCACTTGGGTAGCTGCAGCCCTTAGCAGGCTTGAAGCTCCTGGAAATGAAATAGGTTACACCTGTTTTATACTGGCATTCCAGAGTAGCAGGGAACAACATATTTACCAGAAGATTTTTATTAACTACATGCAAGGCTCAAGGTCTGGAGCAGTAAGGAGCGACTACATGGAAATATCAGCTCTGATCAGTTTGGAATGATTCTAGAGTCACAAAAGCAACCTGGCTTAAACCAAATTATATTTAGGTTGACATGAGATGCTCAAAATACTATATGGTTTGACACAACTCTGGAGCTCAAGTTTGACACGGTCGTTCCTAACAATCAACTTACTGCCTCTAGATGAACAAATGCGTTCTCTGGATTGATAGCTGATTCAACTCTTCATCCTTCATTTTCTTATACAATTTATGGATAGATGGACTGCATCAAAATGCAAACCTGAGTAGAAGTATCTGGATGCATCTTCAATGACATCAATGCTGGTCCCTTCTCTGGATTCTTCTTTCAAGACGTCGACCATCTCCAAATAAGAATCTGCCGCTAGCATCTGAGGTTGTGAAATAGTACCAAAGGTAAATAAGCGCTCAGGTCGCGGAACACAAAAAAACGAGTTTGTTTCTTTTGCCAAGTTGCAATCTTTTGTGAGCTTCAAGACAGCATGGCACAGTACTCGAAACAACTCTGCCCATGCATAAAAGTGGCACAAAATCGATTTTGGAGTATCGTACTAAATTGATTATATCTCTGAATTGACAAAAACAAATAAGATCAAACAAACACTATTGGAAAGCCCAGTCTTTGTTCTTTAATATTATGCCAAGTAAGAATGACTTATTTTGAAATTTCATATTTAACCAAATTTTTTTTACTGATTGTACCGTTTTTTTTTAGACAGGCTGTATACACCATAAACACACCTTCATGCACAGTGGGCCTATTAAATAGATCGATCTTTTAAAGGTCAAGCCTACAATGTACCTGTGAACATGGGTATGACAAGTATTTACTTGAGATAGGTAAAGCACTCACAGGCTATTTTTTTTTGGGGGGGGGGGGGGAGATCTAGGGGGTAAGGGGGTGGACATCATATGACGCTTGGGAAAACTATTAAAGAACGGTATTTATTCGTAAAGTTGCACTTGAGAACCCATTTCATCAGTTTTTTATTATTAACAAAACAGTACAGTATTGATTTGAACCGCGTGTAAAGTGAATAAATGAAAAGTGAAGGTTTGAGCCTACCTGAGTGCCTGGTGTAACCTCATTAGGCTTGTTGATGGCCTGTGTGATAGCAGCTGAAGTCTGCTTGGTGGAATCCAGATTCAACACACTCACTTGCGTTAGTTTCTCTACTAATTTGGACCTCAGCTGAAACCGGAAAAAAAGTTACAATGTTGCCCGAGATTCCCTCATGAAATTCTCTTCCTTTTCAAATTTTGTAATAAATTAATGACTTAGAGTAAAATAACAGACTTATTTCTTCTAAGTCCTTATTACCAACTGTTAATACCCTTCTTTTACTTTATGACGGAACAACATAAGATTCACTGACGTCATTGTGATGTGATGTGATGAAAATTAGATACATAAAATTAACGGCACAATGTTGCGCGCTTTAAATCGTATTATTATTGTTATCAATATTGACTTAAAACATCTTTTTTTGGGGGGGGGGGGGTGGATCTGGGGAGGGAAGGGGTAGTTCTGGTGGAGGGGGACCTCACCCATTCCCCCTCCCCCACGGCAAACCCTTGGTAAAACTCACTTCTTTTTTCTGCTCCAACCAATCAGCACCAGTATCTTCACTGTCTCCACCATCTCCTGGTTGTTCTGTCTCCTCATTGAGTATGGTAGCGAGGGTATTGATGAGCTTGGTAGCCGACTGGGTGTCACCCTTCTCCAGGTACAGGTCCAGGGTGCTAGCGTTGCCTTGTCTGAGGGCAGACAGCTCGGCTGTCAGCTGGGACTCAGGTGGTGGTAACACCTAGTTGGAAAGTTTACGATCAAAAAGAAGTGAGTGTGAACAAATTCTCAAGGTTTTATCCTCTTGGTTTGGCTGAGAGTATAAGGTTTTATAAGGTTGTGTGATTGGTATTAAATTCCTACGGTACACCATCATAAAAATTCTGATGTCAACAGACCAAATAGCATTCTCCAAATAAAACTTGAATGTTGATGCGCAATAAATTATTTGCACTGCGTGTAAAGATACGAGTAATGAGGAAACCACACCATTAAAATTCAAGACACTTTAAGAATGCCTTCAACCCGTATGAGTCTGGTGCTCCAGAGTGACACCGAACCAAATAGTTTTTGGAGTACACAACTCAGGCCAAACAAGACTTTAGTGTGAGACAGGTTTATTTCATCCATTAATTTTTCACAGATTCTTAGAGTTTTTCCAAACGACTGCAATATTTGATAGTCGGACTTTTCATGTATTTTTTCAAAAACTTCGCTAGGCACAATTCTTCAACATCAGTTTCTATCGGATTTAACAAATGAAGAGTTCATTTCCAAAACGCAATCTACACCATTTTGTTCCCTTTTAGAATCCTGCTCTCTTCTGTCTTTCCAAAATCAATTTCTACAGCTGTTATACACTGAATTACAACTTAAGAAGACAATAAAGCAAAAAATGAAGTTAAGAAACAGAAGTTACAACTGTTTATATTCTTTAAAGTTTCAAAACCGTACAAAATGTTCACCTTTTTCAAATGGATATATTGCATTTTGGGATTAAACACTCCAAATTCAAGGCTTTACATGACAGCGCCATGACCTACCTTGACTTGAAGCTGTGTGTGTACGCTGGCGCCCAACGAGTCCATCACTTCAACGTGGACATCTACCATGTAGGACCTGCTGGCTATGCCCATGGGTAATGTAATGGGTGCAGTCACCCCCTCGGGACTGTAGTACAGCAAGGTGAACATCTCATTACTGGTTTCGGGTCCGGCAACGCTGGCCGTGTCTTCACTGCCGGTGCTGTACAGGTACTCGTAGTGGAGAGGTTTCTCGTCAGAATCAAACCCTGCATAAGAAATCGTGGATTGGAATTCAGTTTTGGGTTTTGTCCTTCACTGACGTAATTTCATCAACAACATACTCACTGCAGAAGCAAATTATTAATTTGGTTGGTGAGGATTTGGGCTCATCATTACAACCCCTTTCTCACCGTAGGTCAGTAGCCACCCTCAGTCTGTTCAATAGATATTTCCATGGAAATTGTTCCGTCAGTTTGTTTGACTTTGTTCCTCATGTCAAGGTGTTTGAGCGTGCAAGCAGCACCCGATTTCACAAAGCGCTGCGACGCGTCGCAACTCAAGTTGCAACGTGTAACACGTCGCAACTCGCGACGCGTCGTATCATCCATTTCACGAAAGTTGCGATGTGTTGAACGCGTCGTAAGTTCCTTGACAACGGCTTAAAACACGTCACAACATAGACGTGTCTAGTGGTCATCGCAAAATATAAAGAGTCCCTTTCTAAGCCAGTTCAATGACAAAAATGAGATTATAATACCGAGGCAATGTGTGGAAAGTTGTAAATAAAAAATTCATTGAATAATTATGAATTAGACTGGAATATTGCAGTTGAAATTTCAAAGTAGCTATACAGTCCACTGAGAGCTTGTTTTCCTTCAAAATTGCATCGCACGACCACCATTTTGTTTTACGTTTTAACAAATTTCGAGCTGAGATCCGACGACTCTTTTTTGAATATCAGACGACAATTTTCTGTACGATGACTATATACATAAAACAGTCATCGAGTTGTGCTATAAATACACCTACGACGCGTCGCACTTACGACGTGTTTCGTGAAATGGATTGCAGGACGCGTTGCAGCTGCGACACGTCGTAGGGATACGATGTGTCGCATCGCTGCGATGCATCGTAAGTTACGAAGAGTTTGATGAAGTCGGGTGCAGGCTCTCTGCTTCCTCTCACCCATACACTCTAGCTGCGCCGAGATGTAGAACAAAGAGCTACTATAATAGCTTTTTCCCACGTTCTTATCTCTTTGGAACTCCTTGCCTAGTGGCTGTTTCCCTCCATTCTATGATCTTATAAGAGGAATATCAAATCCTATCACCAGCTTTCCTAATTAGTATTTGTCTTTTCATCATATTTTTCTTCTTTCTAGCCCTTTGCCAAGAGTGGCTTTAATAGCCTTGCTTGGGGGAATTTCCATTAAAAAAAGAAAGAAAAACAGTAGTCTGAGAAAAAAAATTCACAAGCTTTTAATGCTTGAGGGGGACTCAAATCAAACAGCTCCTGCTTACAGTGCAGACGTCTTTTTACTCCACCACTGAGCTTGCTGGAGGTCAGCTACCCACTTTAAGTACTTCAAGTAAAAAATTGTGGATTATAAAATTGAAGTACAAATATCTAAAATCTTGCAAATTGAGTACATTTTTTTTTACTGCATTTACCAGCAAAATTGTGCCTGAAAGTGTACATTCCAGAGTGTGGACTATGGTCTCTGTGCACAAGTATCTGCCCAATGATAAACAGTAAAAAATAAGAAAATTTGAACTGGTTGCTGCCATATACCCTCGGAATAAAAGAATGAGGCAAGTCTCTGCACACCTGTGCAAAATAAACTAAGTTGTGTGTATTATACGTGTAATGGTACCATTAAGGAGACACGTTATCGTAATTTCTTCGCACGATGGGAGACATCGGTCATTAGGGAGACATTTTCATGTCTCCCTAATGTCACAGCCCCGGGCAAAATTTTACT
Organism: Patiria pectinifera; assembly: GCA_029964075.1. Taxonomy (NCBI): domain Eukaryota; kingdom Metazoa; phylum Echinodermata; class Asteroidea; order Valvatida; family Asterinidae; genus Patiria; species Patiria pectinifera. The sequence continues at coordinate 4,520,402 of CM057143.1, read as the reverse complement.
GCCGCAATTAGATTATATTTGTTGCTCGTGGTCTAATTAGTAAATATATCGAAATTTGTGGAAAAAGAACAAGGGAATATTGGGTTAGGGCACATTTAAGTTTGAAAAATTGTGTGCACAAGTATATGGGGATGTCTCCCAAATGTCCAATCCAGGGTAATTATTATTATTATTAATTTTTTTTGGGGTGGGAGGTGGGGGGGGGTCTAGGAGGCCATACCTGTGCAAGTGATGATGAACTCTGTGCTCAGTGCTGTGCCCTCTCGGGGTGAGATGCTGCAAACTCCTTGGGTTGGGACGTTGCCGATTTCATAATGATATTCCGAGTAGCCTGCTTCTCTGGATAGTGAGTGGAGTACGCTGATGGTGACAGAAAACCTGGCAGACAGATGCTGAAGAAAGATGCCGGACTTGATGATGAGGTATGGGCTGTTGCCTCCTAAGGAAGTAAAAAAAAAAAGAGGATGATTCAAAAGTGAAATTGAGCGTATGTAATATTATGAAAATATGCTACTGGGCGATAACAAATACTGACAAAATTTCCGAATACCTGTGACTGTGTCTTTGGTCATGTCGAAGCCTGATTCAGACGCGCCATCCTCGAGACCAGTGACGTTCCAGGTGTATTGGAGATCGTCGGTCTGGTTGCCACAGTTAGAGCACTCCACTGCCAAGGCCAGCTGCTTCTGGGGGTTGATCTTGGTGCCACAGTTGCGCACACACCTGGGGGGGGGGTGGTCAGAAACAAAGACAGAGAAGGTGATGGGATGAAATACTTACATCATGTCTATACGTGTACTAGATTTGGCCCATTTATTGGCGTTACAGGTAATCCTATACAATAGCACTGCCCGGTTCACAGGTGACAGTCAGTCATTTCGTCAGTTATTGAGATAGATACAAAGAGAACAATAAGCTGGCCCTCTGTTACCAGCAAAAATATTTGCAACAGCTATAGTTGACCCAAGTAGACGTAAGTTTCAGACAGTTCAATGTTATGCATACATTTTGCTATTGACTACACTGAAGTTATTCAGGCACTGCAACAGTCAATCTTTCACAAAATTGCTCCAAACTATTTCAAATGTTAAACCGAATTCGAATCTTTGCGGGAATAATTCACTTCTCCATGACACTAGAATGCTAGTCTGAGATGGTTGTCATTAATAAATGCACACCACAGAAACTACTTTGTAATCGTAAAAATCATGATTATTTTTTAATACCTGATTTTGAGTTTTGGCGGTTCTCCTTCAACAACGGTGACAGTTTGCAAGAAGTACTGTGAGGATCTTCCCTCTTTGCTTCCAACTACTGCAAAGACATACCGACTGCTCCTGATGAGTGTCTCCAAGAGGACGTTATAGGATGTGGTTCCCATGGCTACAGATGTGTCTGGCCCACTGCCGAGGCAACCTGGCGCTGCATGGCAGGGACAAGATTACAGATTTAGATTAAAAAGATGCTTTTGGTTTGGACATCATTCTAAGAGTTATGATGCTATTAGAGATGATCTTCCAAAGTGCTCGTATGAGACTATACAGATAAACTTATTTAAGACTTTTTAAGAAATCAGACGTTTGTTTTCATTTTCAACTTTAACATAGTCTTCTTCAAATTCAGAGCTGCATTGAAATCATCACTGGTGTATTTTAAAAGAGAGGATTTATTCTAAATTCATCTTCAATAACACTTTGAGAATGCAATACATTGACAGCTTACAAGTACTGTGCAACATCACAGAATAGTTCCTCAGCGATACTCGAACAGTATCTCATATCAAATGGTTAGTGTTACCTGTAACTTTTCATTACAAAATATTCAATTTGTTAACAAATTTAATTTCTAAATTTAATGTAAAAACTTACCACTTGGATCTGGAGCTACAAAGCCCTCTTCAAAACTGAAAACCTCATCCGATAGTTTGCAGTACCATGTAAACATCAGCCGGCTAGATTCAATAGTCTCATTTTCAGAGATATACGAGTCATCAGGGTCAAAGGACATTGAGGCATCCAAAGAGATGGTGGTATCATTCCAGCTGATAGATACTGCACTGCCACCCAGTATGCTGATGACAAGGTCAGACGGTACAACCTCCAAGTAGGTCTGGTTCTGATTCAAGACGCGAGCGTTGTTGTCCATCGTCACTGTCAGCTGGACCAGGTAGGTGTTGTAGTCTAAGGTACGACGTGGGATCACGAGGTCTGCCTCAGTGGTCTTGATGGTCTCGGGTAAGGGATAGCCAAAGAGTTGGTTGGCAGGAAGCGGTCTGTTGTGGAAGTAGGACACGATGTAGGTGTCCCAGCGAAAGAGAGCTCTGGAGGTGGACGAACAGTCTAGCTTTACTTCAGAGACCAGAGTTATAAGTCGGTTTCGTTTGACCTGCCAGGGCTCAGAGGCATTCTTGCTTCCACCTCGGATGAGAACTTGGGGAAGTTGACACAAGTCTTCAGTGACTGGGAGGATGGTTGTGATGCTGAGAGAAGAGGCGAAGTTGGTGCCTGTTACTGTGACTTCATAGTTTCCCGAAAGATTGAGGGTGAGGTTGTAGGTAGTGATAAAGTGCGTGAAGGGATCAAAGGGGAGAAAGATGCTGGGGTTCATAATTTCTAACGCCGATGCGATAGTGATAGCGTCGTTGACAGGTGCATCTAACAGGTGAGAATCGCTTTGATTGTTGATCTGGAGAGTATAGGCTGCATCGGTTCCAGGCTGGGCGGCAAAGATGATGACGGTCATTTGTCTGCGGCGTGCTACAGGTCCTGTGTGGGCAGCAAAGAGGCCTATCACGCTCTCTTGAATGTGAACTGTCTCGAAGGAATCCTCGACACCAAAGATGTTCATGGTGATCAAGCGGACAGTGAAGCTTCCAGCGTTTTCATATTGGTGTGCAGTGTCCATGCTTGATGAGGTAGCACCGTCGCCAAATCGCCACAAATACATGACAGCGGTCCCTTGGCTCACACGGGCTAGGAAAAGGACGGGAAATTCCACAGGGAAATAATTCTGCTCCGGGCCACCGCCTTCGGTTCCGAGCTTCACGTTCGGCCTGTCAACGTTATGGACTGTTATGCTACAGTTGACAATGGGCTCTTCGGTCTGAACCTCTTTTGGGAACACCTGCTCACTGGCGAGATTGTGGACCGACACAATTGCAGAGTATTTCCCTGGAGTGTAGGCATGGACAATGGTGAAAATTCTCACTTTAGCATCGGTCATATAAGTGCTTGTGAAGCTGGCGTTGCACAGTGGGTTGATGATTGCCTCATCTGGATTACTGCAGTCACTCCCTACAGTCAGATTGTGCTGGATCCAGTTGATGATCTCAAGGCTTCCAAGTTCTACAGTGGATTGAAGATTCATCGGCTCGCCAGACTCAAAAGTGATGCTGGCGTTCGTCGGTAGTTTCTGGATCCGAGTGTCCCAGAAGATATTGAAAGTGATCTGACCATCAGGGTACTTAACTGGGGTAATAGCCGTCATGCTGAAACCACGAACCTTCTTCTGAACGGCTATAAGAACAGGAGTGTGTGTCTTAGTGCCAATTTCGTTGGTGGCAATGATGAAAGCAGCATAGAGACCCAAGGATGGATATAGATGCTGCTTGGTGTCAGTCAGGATGGTTCTTGTGGAATTGATTTGGGAAGTGAGTAAGTAATTAGTTCCAAAATGCCATTCCAGGACAACGTTGGTACCCGTGGCTAGAGACACGTGTAAAGTAACAACTTCCCCAACGGCTACATATGGCTTCTCGGCCCACACCTCAAGGCCTGAAATCTCAGCCTCTACATAAATCCTGTCTTGCAAGGTGAGTACCGGTGGGACAAGATTCTCAGCAGTGATGATCACATCTAACCAACCTGAAACGTTGACATGCTCTCCTGGTATGGCAACATAGCCATCTAACTCCTGCATGATAATAGAATATACACCATCGTTAAATTCAACATTTGCGACGACGTCGGTTCCGGCCTCCAGGGTTATGTTCACTTCAAGGTCCTTCCCATACTGGCCGACCCTCCTGCTTGTTAAGTTCAGACCTCTTGGTGGGACCTGCACAACTATCTTGGAGGAGGCATAAACAAACGGATGAAAGAAGTTGGTGCAGTTGAGCTGTATCTCATATTCTCCTATCCGGTCGTAGGTGTGGTTGATGGGAATGTACACAAAATATTGATCCAAGTCCAAGACGGTGGAGTTATCGCCAAAATCCCAGGTGCAATTGAAACGGTTGCCCCGGTAGCGCTGTAAACGGAAAACTGTCATCTGGCCACGTATGGTAGCAGACGGAGCGCCGATGGCCAGTTCTTTGATCTCATGCGGAATCGGTGGGAGAAGGACATAGTAGGTGTCGTTGGCTTGGACCGAGGCAGCGCTGAGATGGTTGCTCGCTGAGACGGTCACAAGATGGTGTCCCAGATCAATGAACATATGCTTGCAGTACTGCTTGGTGGTTGTGATGGGCGGGGAACCATCGTGATAGTCACAGATGTACTCCACATTGGTACCGCGCTCAATCTCGATGATGATGTAGGCAGATTGGTCCGTGTGGGTGGTTTTGTTTCCACGGGTGTATGCCCTGAGGCCTTCGATGGCGTATTCGATGTAAGCGATGGTTGATACGTTGAGTGAGTTCAGTTTGTTGGATGCGGTGACGGTGATCAGGTAGGAGCCTGGTTCGGTGTAGGTGTAGTCCAGAGACCACATCTTACCAACGTTACTCTGCTCAAAGACTTGGGGCTCTGTACCATCACCTACATCAAAATACAGAGTTTGTTTTATTATCGGGTTTTGCTTTTCATCAAATTAATTTACGACAATGTACTGTGCGTTATTATGTGAGGTGTTCTGGCAAAATGAGACGGAACTGAGCACAGGCTGCTGGAGGAAAAATGCAAAAAACTGAACGGGGGTAATTTTTTTTCGATTTTAAGATTTATTGGCATTTGTCATCTTTGATATGTCTACTATACATTATTCAACGGTAAAAGAAAATTGTGGACTAAAAGTTTTAAGGAAAACATTTGGCATCTTTCATGTTCACGGCTAGAAAATAGTTAAATCTTTCAGGCATTTTTTTTCAGTATTTTTCTTTTTGAAATGTCGATAAAATGCAACTTTTAACAACCATAACCTGTCAACAAAATGTCCGATTGAAGTGCAACAAGCATTATTTTAAGGAGAATTTTAAATTTAGTCTCTTTCCTAATATCCACAAACCCTCATTTGGACATGTGCCGAGTTCAGTCACATTTTGTCAGAACTCCTCAAATATATGGTTTGAGTGACTCATTGGTGAGAAGAGCAAAATCCACTATCAAAAGTTATTTCTCCCTAAAGCAAATCCTCAATCATTCAAGATTGCTTTTGCTCACAAATTTAGCAACTACATATACGGATCCACAGAAGCAAAGTTCATGAAAGCCTTTCCTTGGAACTATCTTTGCTCACCCATATCCACAATGTACAGCACTTCAGTCCCATACTCAATCTCCCAGGCGACGATGGAGGGTTGGCTTGGCATGACAGGGTACACCTCAGCCAGGAGTCTCAGTCCCTCAACGTGCTCTTGGACGTAGACGTCTTGAGTGGTGGAAAACTCGCTGACAAGATTCTCGGCGCGCACCGTCACCTGGTACAGACCTACAAGCCGATCAAAGTTGAGTTGTCTTGTCATTCAGAAAAGTGGATTGTTCTTTTTCTTCCAGAAAACAGGAGAGTGTAAATGATTTCAGAGATGACGGTTGTGTAGTGCATTTTCAAGCAAAGAGGGTGATAGTTTGAAGTCTGGATTTTTACTAAAAGTTTAAATTCTTGGAAAAAACCTGAACACATAATAGATTCCAAGGTTGATATGGCATGTGTGATCCTCATTAAATATCAATACCTTTACAGGTACAGTGAAGGTTATTCATATACTCTGGAACAAACACTTATGAGCTCTTTGCTCTCAGTGAATATCTTTATCAATTAAAATTTTAAACTGCTACGATATGTTAAACGACAAAACAGAAGTGCTGTTTTGCAGTGTTTTAGCCAAGTCCAACACAGTCTCCTGATGACGAACAGAGAACACTGTTCGAAACGTCAAGTTAAAACAACTAGTTCTTCTCAGAACAACACAACTCGAAAGAGAAAAAATTCACATGGTGTACGTCACTACAAAACGTCCATACTTTCTTCATGTCCAGCATGCAAACCTATAAGTCTCATTCACCACAAGTCGGTCACAAGTCATCCAGTCCTAAGTCACAAGCTTTCAAACGAACTGTGGCAAAAGCATTCCTGAGACAATGTTCGTCCCCAACGACTTGTGTTACTGAACTTGTGTTTGGATTTGTGATTTACTTGTGACCTAGACTTGCAATAGACACAACTGCAACACTGAATTTTGTTTCATTAGATTTACCAGCTTCTCGGAAGACGTACTGATGAGTGAAGGCATCAGTTCTGAACTTGAATTCGTCGTCGTAATCCCAGTAGAAGAGAACATCGTGGCTGTCACCGACGAAGGGCGCTACTATAAACTCAAATATTTCACCTGTCGCAAAAGAGCATAGCCGGTTTTAGATTTGAATGTGAAATAAAGAATTGGAGACTTAGATCTTTGCTTATTACGTGATGTACAGATTTAAAATTAAACAGGCAAGGTGTGATAGGGAGTCACAATATTTGTGAGAATGCAGAATATTCAGGATGTTCAAATCCAGAACAGCTAATTATTATGTGTTCAAATTAAGTGTTTGATATTATGAACTGATACAGTCCACTAACAAACCTTAAAGTAGGGGTCCTGATGTCGTCAGGTGTTTTCTTAAGACCTAGAAGTGATCTGAAAACTGCTTTGGAATACTTAGTAGGTCTAAGTTACAGATTTACATGTTTTCAAAATTTCTGTTGGGGTTTTGTTCATTTTTGGCGGCCACTTTGAAAAAACGAGGGGTTAAAAAGTGGAAAGTCCCATGTTGTCACATGAACATGAATTGCACTTTTTGTATTTTCAATTCCCAGCAAAGACACGAGGGGGCGAGGCATCATGCTTTTTTGGTATCTCAGAAGGTGTTTTTAGTTTCTAATAGTAACAATGGCTACAAAAAAGGTGTACTCCAGCATATCAATGTGATTCAGATCCACTGTCCTTAGGTCTATGTGTTGCAAATGTATTAATCGTTACAGCCAACAACAGAGAGAAAAGCTGTTTACATTTTCTTTTTTAAATCAAGCTCGACCAGACTGGATTTTGGAACTTCAACTATTAGTTTCTCACCTTTAACAGCTACTTCAGGCTCAAACTGGAGTGCCACTATGGCCTCCTGGACAATGACTTCATGAAATCCGACAGCATCTGCCCAAGGGTTCTCAACAAAGCATGTGATGTTGAACGTGCCTTCAGTTGAATAAGTATGAGTTCCTGGAAGGGGTATACAAGAGGAACAACTAGAAGGGGCAATACAAGCACTTGGGGAGTCAGGTTGGCGTAACGGTACTTTCTTTGCCTGTGACCCGGGTTTCGAATCCCGCCTGGGCCAACATGTGGATTGGGTTTTCAGTCCCTACCTGATTCCGTGGGTTATCCCCCTGAATATACTTCTGGGGTTTTCCTCCCACCTCTAAAACTGTAATTTCTTCTCATTGTCTCCTCTCTACAGGTTTCTTCAGGCTTGCGAGCTACAGTGCCTAGGGCGCTTTTGAGGAATCCTTGGTTTCATTACCAGAAAAACATAATGATGATAATAATAATAGCAAGCTTTTGATATATTGAAGCAGTTTTTGAGACCATACTTTTGGCAGACAGTTTGGCTATTGACCAAATTGGCTTTTTACAGGGTGAATTATTTAAGGGACAAGTTTGTCCAGAAAAGGTGTGAGTATTGGCCTATGCTGGTCTGGATAATCAAGATGTTGCACAGTTGCTACTACATGGTGCCTCTGTTGCAGTCAGCACATTTACTCCAAAGTACTCCTTGTCGCATTGTTGGTAATATCGCTCCAGTGTTTCAGTTCATTGAAATGTAGACATTTAAACTGAATTTGGTCGACATAAAACTTGTGAAGATAATTACTGGACGTATTCACAAATCCAAACAATTTAAACCAATGCCTAGTGTTACGATTTTAGTACTTGGAAGTCCAATTGCTTACCAATGTAATAGGATCCTTTGCCGTCATAGATCCCATCAAATGGTTCCGACACCGTGCCGTCACCCCAATCAAATGTTAATGTGACACTGCTGCCGTTGTTGGCCACACACGTTGCTTCTAAGACATTGGCTCGAATGTGTGGGCTTGTTAGGTACAGGACGGCATTAGAAATGCTGGCGTCAATCTGAATGGACGTCGTTGCCGACTCGTCGCTCACATTGTTGTACGCTCGGACGGTGACGGTGTAGGTATCAGGAAGGCTGTAAGAATGAGAGTAGCTTGTGTCTGGAACGCGGATGGCATTGAACGAGTCCCCAAAGTCATAGTCATACCAGATTTTGTTGCCCGTGTCTGTGGTCACGATCGCCTCCACGGGATGAAGGATGAGGTTGTCGCTGGCGGTCACTTGGACGTTAGTGACGCGCTCCTGGAGTTCGACGATGATAGCCTCTGATATCATCCAAGACACGACATTGGAGACGTTAACGGTCACATTGTAGTAGCCGATCGTTGTGTAGGTGTACTGCACTGACGGTGTGGTGGTGGAGTCTTGGCCACTGTCGCCAAAGTACCAGTCAAAGTGAACGTCATTTCCCCTGGACCAAGAGACTGTGAAGTCCACGGTATCACCCGTCGCAAGCACCTCTGTCTTATTATGCAGCACCACTCCTTCAACTGGATCCTGTACAATGATCGGTGTGGTATCAGATACGGCTGGGTAGTTACTAATGACGCACTGTACTTGGTAGGTGCTAAATGTGGAGTAGTTGTGCCAAACATAGCCTGTGTTTTCAATGATGGTTGAAGCACCGTCACCAAAATCCCAGCTGAATGTCAGGCCTTGACCAGTGTGCCAAGTGACCTCACAGAAAAACAGGGTGGCTACCTCACTGGTTGTGTACGCCGGTGCTCGGACGTAGTTTGGTTTGACGGCAGTCACCTCGAAGGTGTGGTCTAATGTGCTGGCAATGTTGTCGGCCTCAATGTAGACTGAGTAAACACCAGGACTGGCGTAGTAGTGATCATGAACAGTGTCGAAGCTCCAGCTGCCTGTTGTGCTCCCATCTCCATGGTCCCATCGATACTGAACCACGTTACCAGTCAGAATGAAGGAGCTGTAGTTGAACCAACAGCCAGACAGAATCAAGTTCCAGTCCTTTGTTGTGTTGTCTCCGGGGTACAACTCAACCGTCCCATTGAGCCCGGTGATTCGATATCTGGCTATCGTGGATAGGACAATGTCTACAAAACTGACGTTGTTGTACGCCTTGACGTGGGTGGTGTAATTGCCAATTTCGGCAAAGAGATAGCCCTGGGAGTCGGCTGTTTTGACGTTCGGTCCATCCTGGACCCCGTTGGTCAGGAAGGGCAGGCTTGTGTTGACTGATCCGTCTGGAAAAGTCCACTTGAATCTGACATAAGTACCTTGGGTGATCTCAACGTGCATGGTGTAGGCGGCATCAGTGCAGGCGTAGTAGATGCCAAGATCCCGTGTGAAGTGAAGACCCTGGATAGATAGGATACGGTACTGTGATGCAATCCACTGGGGAGGTGCTCCAACCTCCCTGCCTAGCCGGTTGTTGAATTTTGCGTTAATCTCAAACATGCCAGAGTTACTGAAGATGTGGGAGACCCAGGAGGCGGTGGATTTTGAGACGTGAGCTCTGATGTAGAATGCTACCTCCAACATCTCAACATCACCCCTTCTGACCTCTCTCTCCGAGGACAACAGCCCTTGCTCCTTGAAGAAAGCCGTCTCATTATCTGTTGGATAGTGGGCAATCTCCCCAATGAGTGGATAGGCCGCTTTGCGGTAGTAGTCAGGGAACTCTTGCTGATATGGTCCAAACCCTACCCAGTCATGAGGTCTGACTGAATAGCGCTCGGATGCGTTGACAGTGAAAATGTTATATCCTTCTTTTAAGTAGACGACGGTCTGCCCAACTACCTGATACGGCAGTTTCATTTCACGTTGGACATCTTGGTAAGAGCACGAGCCAAAGGTGTGCTCTGGCACCCTAACGTAGGGAACCGAGTAGTTGCACATCTGAACTGGAATATTGGAAGAGTTCGTTCCGTTGGTTTCAGTTCCGTTTGCATTAGCAGTGGCCAGTGTCTGGTTCTGACAGGGGGCAAGGGTGTAGGTGGAGTTAGATTCTGCGAAATAGTAGGTGGTTTGAAATGGCTGGCAGGTGCCGGCCTCCAGGCAGAATGCAGTGTGGTTGAGGCACGGTGTCTCAGTGTACGGTGGGCAGGGATAGTATCTGTTTAGGCAGGTCCTGTTGAAGGCGCAGTACTTCTCATTCTCGCCACACAGTGGCCGATAAACCTAGCAAAGGGGAAAAAATTGAGAACTGTAATTTTCGTTTGTTAACAAAGGGTTATTTGAAGAAAAGGACAAGTCTAGTCAAATTGTAAGACCTCGAGTCAATTTTTGTCATGATGTCTTCTGACCATGACGCTGCCATTTCAAAAGATCTAGTTAAAAACACAACCATGTTCTAAAAAGTCAACCAATTATTAAATAGCATACAATGGCTGTGTTTCCAACTTGGGCCCTTGTTATAACCAAAGAAAAAGTTTCATCAGAAACAAAATAGTTTTATAAAAGCATGTCGTAAAAAGTATCATCTTAAGCTGTTACTTTCAAAACTGTGAAACTATCAGCAAACCTGCAGTTTGACTTGGCCTTCTCTGACAGCAAACACCTCCCAAGCTTCCAGCTTAGCCTCCTGTCTGAACTCCAGTGCTGGTATCAGAAACACACCCTGGAGATCTAATGACGGCTGAATGGAGACGAGGCGTCGTGGGATGGGCCTACCAACTGAGAACCGCTGAGCATCTACAGGTAGATGAGTGAGATCGGGTTTACAACTGAAAGTTTGTCAAAGGGTATTGTCATTTTCGGCTTTTTGACAGCCTGTGAGAACAAACTTTACTTACACCAAAGGCCACAGAACATTTCTAAAGGGGGTGGGCATGGAATGTATGCCTCTACAAGGGATCTAAAAGTAGGTGGTCAAGAAAAAAATTCAAAAAGTGGAGGGGGGAGGGCAAATGCCCCTCCTTGGCCCCCTTCCATACTTCCACTACCTTCGATTTGATAAATACTCCCACAGTAAACTCCAGCTACTTTATATTTCTAATTGTAATTTTTTTTATTAAAAACAAATTACTGAAAAAATAATGACGGTCTTGAGTGACCATAATGGTTAAAAGTCCGGACTGAAAATGCAGATAATGGCAGCAGATGGCAAGCATCTTCCACCGTTTCAAACTTTGGAGAAAAAAAACCCTCATACAGCTCATTGAATAGAGATATCACAGAACCAGTTTATGTATGATACTGTTTGATATTTCCACATTGGAGTAAAGAATCCTAGACTTTCGTCATTAAAGTAATGCACAAGGTATACATCACTATACAACGAGAACATGTGGTGACTGAAAGGTTTAACAATCAAAAAGAAAATGTCTGGATAAGAATTTTAGTCTAGATGATACAAACAATAATTTGAATAATTTTGGGGGTTTTCTGTTTGACATTGGATGGCCTCGATCAAGCACTGAGTGGGAATAATATCTCGAAAGTGAGTGAGTATTTGGCCGCAGCTGAATTACATGGCTACGACTACTGTCTACGGAATTGGCTGAATCCAATTCCCATAGACTGGCATATGTTACTGCCGGTCATAGCCAATCAATTAGGACTTAGCCTTACCTCCGACTTTCATATGAACCTCCTCGGTTTCATCATTGAAGTTCCAGTTGACATCCATGTTGTTACCCTGTCCGGCACTGCCTGTGCACTCGAAGGGGAAACCCACCTCAACGAAGGGATGACAAGATGCCCACAGATCTATGGCCAAGTAGGGGTACAAGAACAACAACTTTTCACAAAGAATTCACACTATCTTGTAGCCTATGTTCTGATGAGCAGGATTATGCTACACTTTATCTATGTATTTTCATAGCTTAAGCGGGAGCTTAGTGGCATTTTATCCATGATTATAGAGTAATATTATACAGATTATAAAGTTTTCTCCGATAGTCAGCAGGGAAGGCCCACCTGAGATCACGGTAAAATCATATCGTAAAGGACATCAATGGAGTTCACAGAAAACCTTGCCAGCAAATCATAAAGAACACGATGAGCCGCTATTGCATGAGCTGTGTATACACAGTACATACACCATGTAAATCTGGGTTTATTGAATCGGCATTGAAGCTGGTGACATCACTGGTGAGAGTGGCCCAAGTACAATTTACACCCTGTCACTTAATTGATTGTATTTCTGGATCTAGGGACCCAAATGGTATGGGGTAAAAAGGAGTGGATTGAGAAATAGTCAGGCTTTAATATAAATTTATAAATTCATTGAAGAAAAAAAACATTAAACAGTTTTAATTATTTGTTTTCTGAATTTTGCACATTTTGGCACGCTCTGTACACTCAAATCAGTATGTGGTTGTACTCATCAGAACTTCTTAAACATATGACTCAGAAATCAAGTAGCTCAGCCACAACACCCACAGGATCCTGACACACTTAATGTAGACCGACACTTGCCTGATATAGGTGCCTCCACATAGACTTCCTTACGAGCCTCAAGAGGCCCTGATGCATCATTCTCCACCCAAGCTTGGACCAGGTAGACACCGACATCAGAGAACACATGAGGCTGCGGACCAACGGTCTCATTGGCAATGCCCGTGTCATCTCCAAAGTCAAACCTGTACACAGCGCTATCAGTTCCAGCTTCTAGAGTTGTCCCAATGACGGTCTCCTGGAAAACTTCGACATAACCTTTGTTGTTGAAGAAGAAAAAGCAACGATTGATTACTCAGTTAATAAGTAGGACTATTAAAATCAGCGCAATCAAAACAGACCTGCAGGCACATTTTCCTCAGCTGCTGAAAATGGGTGTCTTAAAATTAGAAAACATTCTCATTTCAAGAAAAAGTCTTCTTGTCTCACTCCCTAGAAAATATTCTGGGGAGAGAGACCAGAAAATATTCCTTAAAATAAAACTTATTTTCTTATGTTCAGAAATGTGAAAACAGATTTTGGAGGGAGACTGGCCATCTTTGCAAAAACACTGAATATTCAAAGATACTACAAGAATCACATGAACAGGGTGGCCCCCAAAAACGTAACGGCATACTTCCACTATTAATGGATGGAGAATCTTTTTATCAGAAATATGATACCAAGATCTCCCGATTCGGTCCAGTTGTTTTTGCTGCAGAGCCTGTTTTGTGCAGAACACATCTTTCATGTGGGTATTATTACATAACAAATAATCCCTCCATCCAATTAAGTCAAATTTTGCGGGCGCAGTTTAATTCGTGACAAAATGACTCCAGACTTTGTTTCACAAAATAGGCTCTAGAACAAAAACTACTGGTCTGAATCGGGCGATCTTGGTATCATGTTTCTTTTAACAGAATTCCCCATGCATTGGTATAGGTCGTTTGAGTCTCAGGTAGCGGAAGTACACCGTTCCGTTTTTTGGGTTAAAATATGCGATTTTGGAAAGTACTCTTGTCAATCATGGTTGAAATTTATGCAAAACTAATCAGTGACCTACCTGAATCAACTATAGCAATGCCTTTGACGGACGTCGCTGTACTGTACACACTACTGTACTCCAACCCTCCACACAAGTCAGTTGGGTTACCGGCACATCTCAGGTTACAGCCATACTGGGACCCGTTACTGTGGGCACCGGTGGATTCACCGCACAGGCACATGAAGCCCCTCTGCAGCGCAGCGTACGGATAGTCCATGGATTTACACAGCGCCTTGCAGAGTTTAGGGTTGACATCGTTGAAGTCATGGTTGCCCCCGGCGACGACAAACTCCCTGTGAGATGGGTCCTCCCTGAAACAGCCCTCATATGTTGGATCAGTTGAGATGTCTGAAGAAAGAGATGGATTTATAATTCGATTAAGTAGTTCTATATTATGTTATGCAAACTTATATTATAATTTAGAAACCTCATACCAGGATTGAGCACAGAATACACGGTATGATAGCAATGCTTTCTGACAACGGGGACAGGGCAAATTGAGCAAGACATAAAACTGATCCCCAAGTACACAAATGGCCCAAAAAAAGGCAAAGCTAATGAAACTCGGGCAATATTACCATATATATGCAAAGTTCACTAATTTTCCTCTGTATTGACTAACAAGCCCCCAGATAGCAATTTCATGTCATCAAAGTCAATTTGAGCAGTGAGAAAATACAAGCACTTTCTTAGAAAACACTTAGAATTTTTCAGTCCAATCTCATAGGGTTTGTACACAGGGTGTTGAGTGTTGATTTTGGTTTAATTCCACTTGTAAACAACAGAGTTATTTAGGATCAAAAGAAGGACATGTTTTTTTTTGGGACAAGCAGTACCTTAGACCCGTAAACGTGACGTCAATAACAACGCCACACTCCCGAGTCGCGTAGAAACACTCGCAATATATCAGGCTTTTTATACGCCATTACGCGACATGTTATTTTTCGTGGATGTTATTAAGTGCAATATGAAGCTTTCTGTGAATTCATGCGCAATGAGATCGTTGGATCTGGCATTGCCCAGAAATAACGGTGTGTGATGGAGCAAACGGGTACCCTGGGGGCTCCTACCATTTCGCACGTACAGGACCCAGGAGTACCAGCATATTCCGTACGTGACCTTTCGGAAAATCAAACATTGTTTGCGTTTGTTGTGTTGAGCTCGTTTTTTTCCCCCACAAATTTCTTGGCAATGCCAGCCAGATTCTACGCTCGAGTGAATTCACAGAAAGCTTCATAAGTACTTAACTTCCACGAAAAATAACAGGTCATGTAATGGCGTATTCAAAAAACGATAGATTCTGAGTGTTTCTATATGACTCAGGAGGCTAGCGTGGCGTTGTTATTGAAAGAGGGAGAAGGAGAAAAAAAAAGGGGGAAAAAAAGAGTTTTCTCGCGGTCGCGGTCGATATTCCGTGTTCTGCCTAGTTTCCGGACACAGTCATCATGGCCATGCATGCAAGTTCAAGTTGCAACAGTGAGTTGGAATAATGGAAAGGAAGTTGTAATTTTGGAGCGCCCAGGTATTTTGCGGAACTTGCAGAACGTGTGGAACTCTGTGGAACTCAGCAAACAAATGGAGATTACACTGAACAAAGACAAAACACTCAATTGGAAAATAGACTGACGTTCTGATCTCATAACTTAGTCCTAAAATTACCCTTCAAATTACGAGGGGTCGTACTTCTGCGTGTGTTGACGCTGTGTTGACGCTATGACCGCAGAACACATGCTGTAAAAGGATAAATACCGTTTACAAATCCAGTGTTCAGTTGCGCGTGCAACTGTCGCTAGATATAAGGGGAAGTGGTATGTTTACCACTATAAACATTTCATGTCGACAAGTGTCGTATATCCTCCAAAAATTTATTTGAGCAATTTTTGGGGAAAATTCACACATGAGATGAGATGTTATGAGATGTCCATATCTTACCAAGTCAAGTTTTTTTCAGGGGGTTTGTTCCGGCCATGTGTTATTATCAAGCACGGGCATCCATCACTTGTATAATGGGTCCGATGCTGTGAGAGGGGGCATCTTTATCGCTACATAACCAACATTAAAAATCATCACAATGTTTTAATTTTAATGTGGATAAGTGTATCATATCCTGAACAACTCCCGTGATTTTTTTTTCTGGAGAAAATTTACCCAGGAAGACCTTCAATAATAAGAGTTCCGCGTTATTAGCCACCCAGGCTTTTGTACATATACATTGTACGTTATAGGTGTACAATAGGCCTACGTGTAATGGGTCTGATTCTATGGGAGGGGCATGTTTATCGCTACAGAACCCACATTAAAAATGATCACAATGTTTTGATTTTAATGTGGATAAGTGTATTATATCCTCAACAACTCCTGTGATTTTTTTTATGGGGAAAATTCACTCGGGAAGACCTTCAATAATAAGAGTTCCTCGTTTTACCAACTCAGGTTTTTGTGCAAATAGGCCTAATGCACGGTATAGTATACGTGTGATGGGTCCGATGCTGTGCGGGCATTTTTATGGCTACAGAGCCAACATTAAAATTCATCACAATCTGGATAAGTGTATTATATTTTCAACAACTCCTATGATTTTGTTCTGGGAAAATTCACCCGGGAAGGCCTTCAATTATAAGAGTTCCGCGTTTTACCAGGTTTTTGTGCACATAGGCCTAATGCACGGTATGTACAGTATATGTGAAATGGGTCCGATGCTGTGGGGGGGGGGGGATGTTTATCGCTACAAATGATCACAATGTTTTAATTTCAATGTGGATAAGTGTATTACATGTATATTCTCAACAACTCCTGTGATTTTTAACCTGGGGAAAATTCACCCGGGAAGGCCTTCAAATAAGAGTTCCGCGTTTTACCAATTCAGTTGTTGTTTTTTGCAAATAGGCCTACTGCGAGGGATACGTGTAATGGGTCCGATGCTGATGGGAGGGGGCATGTTTATCGCTACAGAACCAACATTAAAAATCATCGCAATGTTTTAATTGTAATGTGGATAAGTGTAATATATTCTCAACAACTCCTGTGATTTTTAACCTGGGGAAAATTCACCCGGGAAGACCTTCAATAATAACAGTTCCGCGTTTTTCCAAAAACGTGTTTTACCTTTCGGGGAAGTTCGTTACCAAAACAGCAAATTCTGAGCGGACTACTTTTCGTAAGTTGCACTCCCAAAACAAACTGCGCGTAGGCTTAACCGTTAAACTTGAATAGCGCCCTCAATCAACTAAAAGTAATCACGCAACCTGATCGTCATTGCACACTCACACTGTACAATTATTATGTAATCATTACCATTCTTTCTAATCACAACAGCAAATAACCCCTTTATCTATCTTAATCCAAATATAAACACACGTAACTAGCAGGAGCTGTTTCGGCGATCTACGTCGCCGAAACAGCTAATTTTGCTCGAACTACTTTTCGTACTTTTACCCTAAACCAAACCTGCGTAGGCTTGACCGTTAAACTTGCATGGTGCCCTCAATTGTATTGACTGAGAGTATCACCACAAGTAATCGTCACTCAACAATGTCATCGGTAATAGAGTTCTTTCCAATTGCTACTGTATACCAAGGAATTCCAACACACCTTCTCTTCCAATATCGGAAGTTTTACTATTAACAGCGCACTCTGTTCTTAATTTTTTTTTTTTAGAGCGTTCATTGTTACGCCGAATTGCCTATTCAACTTCACTCTCGATGTAGGAACCATCCCTCTCTCAAACTATTCTTCTTTTGTTTCTTTTCTTGCAATTAACCATTCGTTTCACGCAGCTTGACCGTTCAGTGCCGGTACTGGTCTCGCACACATTGTATAAGGCCAAATCCACAACACAGCGGTTGTTTCGGGTGGGCCAAACATTATTTTGTTCCCCAAAAAAGTGGGTCCAAAATGTTCCGCCCCAAATTCGATATGAAAAGCAAGGGGACACTAGGACTCTTCATGGCATCATTGCATGGTGGCTGAAATATAATGCTGTACGTAGCATGGCTGCCTTTTTTTGCGACGTCACACTGAAAAAAAAATTGGTAAAAACCTTGGCTCTGTCAATGAAGATGCCACAGTGAAAAGGGACGTACACACGCAACGGCGGATCCGGGCGGGGGCCAACAGGGTCAATGCCCCTCCCTCTCAAAAAAGAAATTACCAATTACCCATTTCTTTTCTTTCTTTTTTACTCATACAGTGAGTAAAATACCAGCAAGTTCAATATGCATGTTCTCCACTTTATAAAACTTGAGTTTGTCAATTCGCTATTACACAAAGCTGCGAAAAACGGGGGAAATTTTGTTTCAAGAAATAAAAAGGTCATCATATCCACGTTTAGGTACATAAAAAGTCAGCGGTCGTAATGCGGAAGAAATAAACCTATGAAGATATGAAAACTATAGTAAGATATATCAAGTTAAACATTCAGCAAAATAGATTCGTAAAAATATAGAAAATTCTTCAGGGATCAGTGGAGAGTACTATCACTCGGTTCCCTCGTATTTTTGAAGCAAAAGAAGCAGTAAATGACGGATGGAGATGAATAGCTTGCCTAGTAGAGTGATGTACATCGAAATTCCGAGAAACAAAATTAATGGATTGAAGAGTATAATGTATTGGAATAGACCGATAATTTGCGGGGGAAAAATACGGCGAATGTACGGCATATACGAATACATAATTTCAGCCAAAGTGCATGTTCATGAAACAGGTTTGTTTTGTTTTTACAAGACATTTAAATCATTTTGTTTATGACGGGAGTTTCGAAGTTTAGAGGGTTCTTTTTAACATGCATGTATGAAGGCAAAGCGCAGACTGGAGCTGACAATCCTCCAAGTGTTTCCAACTATATACATGTGTTAACACTCTGAGTATGAAGACTGTGTGTACAACAGCCTAGTGGTACGAGTCATCGTCCACAGACCGCGGGGTCCGGGGTTCGAAACGGACCGCGGTGCATTTTTTGGTTTTCAATACACGCGCTCAATCATTTACTTAAGAGTCTTAATTTCCCGTCGTCAAATACCAACCGACCTTAGCTCAATCAGTTAAGTCGCCGGCTGGGACTGTCTGCGAAGTCCAGGTTATGCATCTACTCATAGGTACGGGGCTCTTTTGCTGTCTCGGCAGCAAGGCATAGGGTGTCGCCTCGTTTCCTCCCTTAACGGTGCTTGGCCCTCCGGGGTTACATGGATGGATAGGGAAGGAGGTGTGGTGGGCCGGGGAATCCGAGACCCAGGAAGAGTCCTATATGGGAGTTGGTAACCAATCGCGACCCCTGAATGCTTGGTCAACACCACATAACTTTTTGTTTTTCTTTATCCCATTATTATTTTTACCAATGTCGCGGCTTTATAAGGTACAGTGAAAACGAAATGTATTTAAAAAAAAAATAAATTCGCCCTTAACATTTTTTTCCAGCCGGGTTACTAAAACAGACCCTTAATTTTTACAAGCCTGCGTGTTTTTGTTATAGAGGGTGGGACGGTTACTAAAGAGTGTCTTATAAACAAGAATGTGCATACATGTAGCCTAACACATGTATCATGAGGCACTCTTGTCAGTGTTTTAATAATTTGACCATAAACAAATATTAAAATTAGACACAAAGTGATACAGGTTTGCTTGTGAATTGAAAGATTTATTTCTTCCAGTCCTTTCATCTTTGCGGTAGCCTAATAATTTGTCACTCGCCAACCGGGCTACTTAGGCTAGCGGGCCACCGCTGAAGTCGAACCCTGAACTTATGTAACTTGCTGTAGGCCTACATGTACTAACATTTCAAACACAACTAGCCTAGAGGTCAAGGCGTTTGTGAGTTACAAACGCAGAGTGGACACCGTTGAGGGCTTTGAACTTGATGTTAAAACAAAATGGGTGAAAGCCGTACACAGGAGTGTGAGCTCGTGTTTCTGTGATATTTGCATGAAATTGGGCCCACAAATTTCTCTATTTTGCAATGGAGCGCATATGCATTTTGCAAAATGGCGATGGGCCACAGGACTACTTTTTCGGAATGACATCATTTGATGGAATTTTCTCCCAAACGTTATAGGATAAATGCACAAAAATAAACAGAAAATATAAGATTATGAAATAAGCTTTGATTTGGTGGGTGTCTCAAACGCACGGTTCTGCACCTTGGAGAGTTGTGGGTATTAAACATAGACTGATCACAGAATCTAATGTATATATATTTTTCATTTGTTGCATTACCAAGAATATGGATCTAGAGGTTCTAGGTTTTTCCCCTGGTTGGGAGCCTATAATTAGAGTCGGTTACAAATGAGAATAAAAGAAATGCCTCGGTTGCTATTTTGAATCCCAACACGAAATACACGCAACTAGAACTGTTTTGGCGAATGACGTTACCAAAACAGCCAATTATTATACGCGAACTACTTTTCGTACGTTCAACTCCCTAAACAAACTGCGCGTAGGCTTGACCGTTAAACTTGAATAGCGCCCTCAGTCAGCTAAAGGTAATTCCACAACGGATCGTCACTGCACACTGTACAATTATCATGTAATCACAAACAATTCTTTCTAATCACGACAGCAAATAGTCCCTTTATCTATCTTTAATATCAATATGAACACACGTAATTAAAAGGAGCTGTATCGGCAAACTACGTCGCCGAAACAGCTAATTATCTGCGAACTACTTTTCGTACGTTTAACCCCCGACCAAACCTGCGTAGGCTTGACCGTTAAACTGAAATAGTGCCCTCAATTGACTGAGAGTATCGCCACAAATATTCATCATTGAACAATGTACTCGAATTCCTTCCAATCACTACAGTACCAAGGAATTCGATAAACGCACCTTACTTTCTCTTCCAATATCGGGCGTTTACACTATTGACAGCGTACTCTGTTACGTAATGTTTTTAGCGCGTTTATTGTGACGCCGAATTGCCTATTCAACTGCACTCTCGATGGAGGAACCACCCCTCACTAAAACTATTCTTCCTTTGTTTCACTTCTTGCAATCAACAATTCATTGCAATCGCGCGACCGTTCAGTCCGGTACTGGTCTCGCACTCACGAATGTATCAGGCCAATCCAGGACACAGTGGGGTGTTTTTAGGGCGGGCCAAAAAAATTTTTTGGTTCCCCGAAAAAAATGTTTTTTTTTTTTTAATGTTGTACGCTGGTGGCTGCCTTTTTGCGACGTCATCTTCAAAAGATATGGTTTTGGTGATTTTTTTTTGGGGGGGGGGGGGCATGGCCCCTGTTGCCCCCCCCCCCATCCGCCATTGTGTATTATGTATGTCCCTATTCATCTGTGGCATCTTGACAAAGCCGATTGGTTGTAACCGACTTTTTTCTCATTTAGTAAAATTCCGATGCATGTATTCCACTTCATAAATCTTGAGTTTTCAACTCGTTATCAATGCGATCGAAGTCATCGATTCGTGTTTTACAAAACTTTTGATTCAGGAAATAAAAAGGTCATCATATTTTGGTATAAAAAAAAGAATTCATCAGCTCTTGCGGAAGTTATTAACATATCACATCCCTGTCCAGTTTATGAACTGTAGGTTGTTCGATATAAGGAGGGGCTTGGAAAAGAGTAATTGCTGGGGCGTTTCTGTTTAGTTTCAATACCGTATCTCGCTTCCAATGCAACAGACCCGAATACCGTGTAAATGCAGGTTGATCAGGTAAAGTGGTGCATGCCCTATTCGCTCTTTGTATCGCGATGTTGGAACAAAAGCGGAGAAACCTGAATTGGCGACTTCGCGTTCACAAAAAAATTACGTAAGGGGGGGGGGGGGGAGAAGTCCGTTGCACCCAAAAGTAAAAGAAAGCGTGAAGTAACGTTTCCATGGTGAACCATTGTGCATGCATTATGTGGTTTGATCCTTCGGAAACAACGCTTCGAGTCGCTCGCGCGAGACCAAAACCTCTCTGGGCAGTCTTACAACAAACCATACGGTGAACCGGCCCGCCACCCGCCGCCCGCCACCCGCCGCCCGCCGCCCGCCGCCCGCCGCCCGCCGCCCGCCGGCCGCAGCCAGCCGCCCGCCGCCCGCCGCCCGCCGCCCGCCGCCCGCCGCCCGCCGCCCGCCGCCCGCCGCCCGCCGCCCGCCGCCCGCCGCCCGCCGCCCGCCGCCCGCCGCCCGCCGCCCGCCGCCCGCCGCCCGCCGCCCGCCGCCCGCCGCCCGCCGCCCGCCGCCCGCCGCCCGCCGCCCGCCGCCCGCCGCCCGCCGCCCGCCGCCGCCCGCCGCCCGCCGCCCGCCGCCCGCCGCCCGCCGCCCGCCGCCCGCCGCCCGCCGGTGGGTGCGGCTTTCGAAATTTCTTTAGACAGACACTTAAAAGACCTTTTCGTATAACGCAGGCAACCCCCGCGGGTGTGCACGGACACCCGTGCTGTTTACATGCCTTTTTCATCAAGGCTAACTAGTTGTCGATGTGTTTCTTTTATTTTAACGAGGAAATTTTCTTTTATTCCAATTTTGGGCGTCTGCAACCCTCTGAAAAAGGATTTTTCATTTTGCACACAAATGAACCCGACCTGCGTGAGCTGAATTAATATAAGACAGCCAATAATTCGAAGAAATAAGTCCGTTTCTAAATGTCAATTTTCGAGGTGAAACGCAGCAAGGGGACGCATCTTTAACAATTGAACCTGTGATATTTTCGGCTTGTACTCGCTCCCCAACAACAAAACATTTCATTGTGAAATCGCTATTTTTTTAGCATTTTAAAAGTTCTTCACTTTTGCATAATAAGACATGATGTAGGTTGGTACCCAACACCCTATCATGTTCGAGAATGGATTGGAAACCAGTTCAGTTGCTCGACAGGTCTGTTTGTTATGTGCGCAAACGCAACCTGAAATAAAACGCTACTTATCTGGACGCCCCCCTCCAATTAAAATAATAATATTAATAAACATGCTTTGGGGGAGGGGGGGGGGGATTGAGCAGTACTCCAAAGAAAAACAGCGATAAAGAAAGAACTAGAAGATAGGCTTAATTGGGTACATTTAAAGAAAAAAAGGAGAAAATCATTGTCCAAAGAATAATAAAATAATAGCATTTACAGGGAGCGTAAATAACACATCCTTATTGCTTTAATTTTGAGCTTCAGTATTAATTTCATCAGATTTATATCCAACTTCCAATTCAACTTTGGCTCTCGTAGCATGCAAAGCGCACATGTAAACAAAGCGTGACGTCATTATGTCTTAGGTCTTTTGGGCGACATGCAGACACTTCTGGGTTTCAATACCGTATCATTCTTAACATGCAACAGGCCTACACCGCCCAAACACAGGTAAATAGCCGGTGTATGCCCCATTCGCTCTTGTATCACGAGAAGTTGAACATGCGAAGGCTTCCATTCACATTTCAATAACGTTTACGTTTTGAACAAAAAAGTTACGTAACGGAGGACTCGTACGAACAGTGCGCTGCACCCGTCGTGAAACAATGACCGTATCTTGATCTATGAAAGCAACTCTTCCACGGTGAAACCAATGAATTGATCTCTGCAAAGAAGCTGTTGAACAATAGTATTTGGAAACTCAGGAGTCGCTTGCGCGAGACCAAAACCTCTCCCTCGGTCTTTAAACAAACTATAGCCTACTAGGAATAGACGACACATCGTGACCAACACTCCACACATGCTCACACTACTCCCGTCCCTTGACTATGTGATAATACGGGCACCCGTACGATGAGCCGGGTCCGCCGCTTTCACAATGCCTTCCGAACAAGATACTTTTGCGATACGTGATAAAAAAAAAACAACGACACAAGGTCAAAGTGAAAGGACTTACCTGCATGTTCAAATGTTTCGTTATAGAAGTCAGTTCAGTTCAGTTCATTTTATTTCCAGCGTTCACAAATCAGTGTATGGGTGCACAAAAATTGCACCAAAGTCCGTTTCGAACCCCGGTCTGTGGACAAGTACCCTAACCACTAGGCTATTGTATATATACAGTCTTTAAACCACTGAGTCTTAATATTTAGTTGGAAACACTTGGAGGATTGTTAGTTCAATCTGCGCTTTGTATTCATACATGCATGTAAGAAAAAACTTCTAAACTCCCGTAATAAACAAACGATTTAAATGACTTGTAAACGAACCTGTTTCATTAAGGCACTTTTTCTGATTTTTTTTTATTCGTGTACGGTACATTCGCCGTTTACAAAATGTATTCTGCTGAATTTTACTTTGATATGTGGTACTATAGTTATTTATTCCTGACATTCTTTTGTTGGCTTATAAAATTATTGATATGTACCCTTGCTTTTCTTTGCATGTAAACATTTTGCTTGAGTGTCACTTAGTGTCTGATCATTAGACCTACTGTGTTATAGGGCCCATGCCTATATACAAGCTGTGTTTTCTTATGGATTCCTCTACAATTTTTACTTGGACATGTACATGTATATACACCCTTACATACTGATTTGTGAACACTGGAAATAAATGAACAGAACTGACTTCTATAACGAAACATTTGAACAGGTAAGTCCATGTTGCAGTATCCATTGACTACTCGATGTCCTTTCCTCTTTCCTTTCACTTTAACTTTGTGTCTGCTTTTAATTTATTTTGTAAGCTAACATTTGTAAGACAGGTTTGATTTTCACCGTCGGTTTTTTTTTATCACGTATAAAAAGTAAAAGTATCTTGCTAAAGGCACTTTGAAAACTCCTCTGAAAAGGGGTTTAATTTTGCACACAAATGAACCCACCCCGGGTGAGCTGAATTAATATCTGGCAGCCAATCATTCGAAAAAATAAGTCGGTTTCTAAACGTCGTTGGACTCTAGGAAAATAGCAATTGGGCAGTCACTTTTCGAGGTGAATCGCAGCGAGGGACGCATCCTTAACAACTGAACCTGTGATTTCGGCTATTACACTAGCTCCTCTCCCCAACAACAAAACATTGCATTGTGAAATCGCTAATTTTCTTACAGTATAAAAGTTCTTCACTTTTGCACATAAAATAAGACATGATTTAGGTTGGTACCCAACACCCTATCATGTACGATATTAATGGATTAAAAACCAGTTCAGTTGCTCGGCGGATCTGTTTGTGCGCAAACGCAACCTGAAATAAAAAGCTACTTATTTGGACGCCCCCCCCAAAAAAAATAATGTTATGTTATGTTATGTTTTATTCCACAAATAGGAACAAACCCCATGACCCTGGGGAAGGGTTACAGCAGTGAAATTAAACATTGAATTATTTGGCAGGTGGGTTAACAAAGAATATGCTTTAAAGTTACGTCATGCTTTGCCTCTCTTTAAGTTTTGTACATTGGAAAATAAACTTAGCCACACATATAATAGTTTGTTTATCTGCCGACGACATCAGAAAAATGAATTTATCATTTTTTGTTAAACCATTAAAGCCAGGCTCCATTATACAGATGTCAGTAAGAAAGTTAGTTCGAAGATCATTATATAATGGACATTCTAAAAGAAAATGCATTTCTGTTTCAACATCAAGTAGACAATGTGGACATAACCTTTCATGTAGAGCTAAACCAGTGTATCTACCAACTTCAATCATTAACTTGTGAGATGAACATCTAAATTGAGAAAAACAAGATCTATAACCAGAATCCAATAAGTAGCATAAATATGGCTCAAACTCGTATAATTGTTTAAACATACGGTAAGTACGAAGTTTGTTTTTCTGGTTACTATGTTTTCTAAGGTCACAATGCAGTCTGTCGTTCCACTGTTTAATATAGCTGTCTTGCATAAGATTAGTAAGAGTACTCAATACAGACTTTTATTACTACCGCAAGTACTTGTTATTGGAACATTCCAATGAACTGTGTCAAAACACTTACGTAACCTTAAAGAGAGCGAGGTTTTACGGCGAATTCCTAACGCTGAGTCTTCACAAAACGCATTGTATAGAATAGAACTCTCAGGTTTTTCAGACAAGTGAAACCAAAATCTAAGAGTATTAACACTGTGCTCAATATATAAGGGGAATCGACCTACTTCTGCTAACACAGCATCATTCGAAGTTCGTCTGTTAACTTTAAAACAAATTTAAACCATTTCAATTGAAAAACCTCAGCTCGCCTACAAGCTCCTTTCCATATAATTTCAGAACCATAAGAAATAATAGGTTTAAACAAAATGTCGAAAACCTTTAACAATAATTTAGGAGCTAAATCGTAACCAACACTCTTACGATATAAACCTGCAACCTTGGAGGCCTTATTAACCAGATTATTGATGGAGAATTTAAACGATCCGGATGTTTGGAAGATAATGCCCAAGTATGATTGCATATCAACAACATTGATACACTCACCATTAAAATAAAAATTAGTCTTAGAATCACTTTTTTGGTACAGATCACTATTAAAGATCATAACATTAGTTTTATCAGTATTAACCGTTAATCTCCATTTGTTACAATAAACTTCCAATCTTTTAAGAAGTAGTTGAAAGCCTTCGTATGTATCAGATAAAATAATCATGTCATCCGCGTAAAGTAAAGTACTAATATTACGGGAACCCACATTGACACCATGGAATGGAGCCCTACTCAGGTCAGTATCAATATCATTTAAAAACAAAGAAAACAACAATGGACTTAAAACAGCACCTTGTTGAACACCAACATTACAAGGGAAAACGGGAGTAACCCCACACTTTAGTTTTACGCGACCCTTCACAGAGCTGTACATGCTACGTAAAATATCAATTGCTTTAGAACTAATACCAGAATTAATTAATTTAAACCAAAGTAAAGATCGATCTACACAATCAAAGGCTTTTTTGAAATCAACAAAACACACGTATAATTTCTCTTTTTTCAATCGAAATTTTTGAATCAGGGTATTAAGAACAAAAACATTATCGAGAGTACTGTGCCCTGCTTTAAAACCAGTCTGGTTATCCAATAAAATGGCGTCTGCCCACTGGGTAAGTCGGTTTCTAAAAACAATTTGCAATAAAGATATCATTCTCAAAACCAAAGAAATTACGATTTAGCTGAAACCAAACAACATCATCAATATCGGAACTAATAATTCGAATACCTTCAGCCAACTCATTCCTTACAAAAATGCAAATTCCTCCGGATTCCCTTTTGGCTTTCTTATGTTTAACCTTTCTGCTAAATTTGAAACACCTGTATCCTAACAATTCACTAGACCAGTCCTTGGCGTGCCAAGTTTCACATAAACAACAGATATCATAGCCAGAAATAACATCAACAAAATCAGGATCATTTAATTTACTTCCGAGGCCATGTACGTTCCAAGAGGCAATAGTAAGATTGTTAATATTCTTGTGACACCCCTACTTTGTAGCTGCAGTTTTTGCCGACTTACTTCGTGTTTGTGTTTTCCCCACTGCTGGAGGGTTGGAGCTTGCAATTTTCCCTTTTCCTCGGCCCTTTTGGGAAGATTGACTACCTTCCTTGTCCTCTTGAGCAGCGTGACCATCAAAACGGGTAACATCAGCGCCATCCGGTCTTCCCTGCTTTGGACTGCGAGAAACATTGTCGGGGTTGTAAGGAACTCCTTCGACGAAAAGCTTATCGCCCTTCAGCCACGCTCTCTTGCCCTCACTCACCATATTCTTCTTGATAGGGAGCAACTTAGCTCTCCTCAGCTGTGCCTCTCTGGTTAAGTCGTCAACGATGAAAATGTTGGATCCCTTCAGTTTCCTCTTTTGGCCCATAACCTCTGCTTTCGTCTTCCAGCCATCAAATTTCACGATTATCGCCCGTGTCTTGTTAAGAGTCCGGGAGCCAACTCTATGGGTGCGGTCGATATCACGTTTTTGGCAATCGAGGCCCAGCTCACGCTTGAATAAATCTCGAACAATAACTTCTACGTCTTCCTCTGGGGATTCAGGTATGCCGAAAATGCGTATGTTGTTACGACGTGAATATTCCTCGTTTTTCTCGATTAATTTGGCATGGTTTTCCAGCATTTTTTCTACGTTCTTTGTCTGAGATTGGGTTTTCTCCAGACAGGAAACTCTATCTTCAAAACCAGACAACTGATCACGAATTTGGTCGAACTCAAACTGAAGACTAGCGTGAAAATCGTTGAGCTTTTCATCGATAATGTCAACCAGCTTGCATTTCATATCATTGGCGAAACTATCAAGCCGTTCAGTCAAGCGACCCTCCACGGATTTGAGCTGTGTTTTCAGTTCAGTTATAGCCTTGAAAACCTCAGAAGACTCACCATTTTCACCTCTATCAGCAGCATTGTTCCCTCCTTTGCCTGCCATTTCGAATTTCTATCCCATAGGGGAAATTAATGAAGAACTATTAAAAAAAAAGACCGACTGCCACGACGGACACGTCCGTCCACAACCATCGCCATCTTAATTAACAGGTTTTTGTTTTCGGGGGGATTGAGCAGTATTCGAAATAAGTGATAAAGAAAGAACTAGAAGATAATTGGGTACATTTAAAGAAAAAATACTGCAAGTGAGACTTGCGCAATCCCCCTGGCATGCTGGCAGCTTTTTTTTTTATTATAAAGTCAGTGTCCCTAACCAAAATGGGACATTTCTATTGTTTTAGCAATAGTGACCTTGACCTTTAACCTGTCGGCCCCAAAATCAACAGGCTTCTTAAGACTACCAAGAAAACCCACAAACCAAATTTCAAGTTCCTAAGTAAAGCATTTCTCAAGTTATCGTGCTGACAAGAGCTAATCTAACCAAAACATAACACAACTGCAGACACCCACGTTTGTTTATGGTGGAAATCGATGATTTCCTTTTGTTCCTCTTCCCTGTACCTTTGTTTGTATACTAACTTTTTCGCAACAGCTCTCGTTAGTTTTGTACACGTTTTCCAACGGAGGAGTCCTCGATTTGGTTCCTGTCCTCGATTCACCGATGATGTTGTACGTGTGTGTCCTCGATTTACACCATAAACAAACGCAAGCATATATATACAGACATACATACCTAAAGAAATACACACAAAAGGAATACACACAGAAGGAATACATACTGGAATTTGTTTCCGTGTGGAGTCATTTCTTTGTTGTCGTGTACTAAAGTTTTCGAGTTTGAAAGTATACTTTCAAAATGCTCCTATTTTAACCAGAATGAATTTCCTGAGCAGAAATTTTGATTTAATATCCCTTAGGCCTACACAAAATACTTCAATTTGCAACAGATCAACACACCTCAATTGGAAATTCCTAGTTTCTGAGTAAAATCCATATACATGTAACTAATTCGTGATAACCTTGTGCAGACATATTCACCTATAGAAATTGCTCTTTGGAGACGTGTACAATCTTTTGTTCCCTGTTGTTCACATGTATCCAGAGGGTTCCGTGCAACACATCCCTATCGCAATATTCCCCTCCGGCTTACAGCCAGGGGGATAAAAAGGGAGAAACACATTGTCCAAACACGTCCAAAGATGTCTCGTAAATGACGGGTTTTTTTAGCTGCTCCCATCGACGGAACTTGCAATATGTGTTTTTAAGACACCCTAAAATAATAGCATTGATAGGGAGCGTAAATAACACATTCTAATTAATTTTGCACCAAATTTTGTTGCTGTAGTATTAATTTCATCAGATTCATATCCTACATCCGATTCAACTTTGGCTCTCATAGCAAAGTGCACATGTAAACAAAGCGTGACGTCATTATGTCTTATAGGTCTTTTGGGCGACATGCAGACACTGAGTTAACAGGCACACACCGCCCAAGCACAGGTTAATAAAAGCCGGTATATGCCCAATTCGCTCTTGTATCACGATATTGGAACAAAAGCGCAGAAGTTGAACGGGCAAAGGTTTCCATTCACATTGCAATAGGCCTAACTATACCTTTTGAACAAAAAGTTACGTAACGGAGGACTCTGCGAACAGTACTTATGTTTTACGACGGTTGCAGCGCATACTGTTCGCAACTCCTCCACGGTGAAACCAATGATTTGATCCTCTGCAAAGAAACTGGTGAACAATCGTATTCGGAAACAAAGCTCAAGAGTCACTCGCGCGAGACCAAATACCAAACTCGCCCCGCAGTCTTAAAAATAAACTGTACTATAGGAATAGACGACACATCGTGACCATACCAACATAACATGCTCCACACAAGTCATGCTCATGGTCAGCTACCGTCCCTAGACTATGTAATAAAAATACGGGCACTCGTACGGTGAGCCGGGCCCGCCGCTTTCAAAGTGCCTTAGCAAGATACTTTTACTTTTTATACGTGATAAAAAAACTGACGGTGAAAATCGAACCTGTCTTACAAATGTTAGCTTAAAATTCTACAACAAAATAAATTAAAAGCAGACACAAGGTTAAAGTGAAAGGAAAGAGGAAAGGACATCGAGTAGTCAGTGGATACTGCAACATGGACTTACCTGTTCAAATGTTTCGTTATAGAAGTCAGTTCTGTTCATTTATTTCCAGTGTTCACAAATCAGTATGTAAGGGTGTACATGTACACGTCCAAGTAAAAATTGTAGAGGAATCCATAAGAAAACACAGCTTGTATATAGGCATGGGCCCTATAACACAGTAGGCCTAATGATCAGACACTAAGTGACAATCAAGCAAAATGTTTACATGCAAAGAAAAACAAGGGTACATATCAATCATTTTATAAGCCAACAAAAGAATGTCAGGAATAAATAACTATAGTAACACATATCAAAGTAAAATTCAGCAGAATAAATTTTGTAAACGGCGAATGTACCGTATACGAATAAAAAAAAAATCAGAAAAAGTGCCTTAATGAAACAGGTTCGTTTACAAGTCATTTAAATCGTTTGTTTATTACGGGAGTTTAGAAGTTTTTTCTTACATGCATGTATGAATACAAAGCGCAGATTGAGCTAACAATCCTCCAAGTGTTTCTAACTAAATATTAAGGCTCAGTGGTTTAAAGACTGTATATACAATAGCCTAGTGGTTAGGGTACTTGTCCACCGTACAGACCGCGGGGTCCGGGGTTCGAAACGGACTTTGGTGCAATTTTTGTGCACCCATACACTGATTTGTGAACGCTGGAAATAAAATGAACTGAACTGAACTGAACTGAACTGACTTCTATAACGAAACATTTGAACATGCAGGTAAGTCCTTTCACTTTGACCTTGTGTCGGTGTTTTTTTTATCACGTATCGCAAAAGTATCTTGTTCGGAAGGCATTGTGAAAGCGGCGGGCCCGGCTCATCGTACGGGTGCCCGTATTATCACATAGTCGAGGGACGGGAGTAGTGTGAGCATGTGTGGAGCAGGTTATGTTGGTCACGATGTGTCGTCTATTCCTAGTATAGTTTGTTTAAAGACCGAGGGAGAGGTTTCGGTCTCGCGCAAGCGACTCCTGAGCTTTGTTTCCGAATACTATTGTTCACCAGCTTCTTTGCAGAGATCAATTCATTGGTTTCACCGTGGAAGAGTTGCTTTCATAGATCAAGATACGGTCTTTGTTTCACGACGGGTGCAGCGCACTGTTCGTACGAGTCCTCCGTTACGTAACTTTTTTGTTCAAAACGTAAACGTTATTGAAATGTGAATGGAAGCCTCCGCATGTTCAACTTCTCGTGATACAAGAGCGAATGGGGCATATACCGGCTACATGTATTTACCTGTGTTTGGGCGGTGTAGGCCTGTTGCATGTTAAGAATGATACGGTATTGAAACCCGGAAGTGTCTGCATGTCGCCCAAAAGACCTAAGACATAATGACGTCACGCTTTGTTTACATGTGCGCTTTGCTACGAGAGCCAAAGTTGAATCGGAAGTTGGATATAAATCTGATGAAATTAATACTGCAGCTCAAAATTAAAGCAATAAGGATGTGTTATTTACGCTCCCTGTAAATGCTATTATTTATTATTCTTTGGACAATGTTTTTCTCCTTTTTCTCTTTAAATGTACCCAATTAGACATATCTTCTAGTTCTTTCTTTATCGTTGTTTTTTTTTGGAGTACTGCTCAATCCCCCCTCCCCCAAAGTATGTTTATTAATATTATTATTTTAATTGGAGGGGCGTCCAAATAAGTAGCGTTTTATTTCAGGTTGCGTTTGCGCACATAACAAACAGACCTGTCGAGCAACTGAACTGGTTTCCAATCCATTCTCGAACATGATAGGGTGTTGGGTACCAACCTATATCATGTCTTATATATGCAAAAGTGAAGAACTTTTATAATGCTAGAAAATTAGCGATTTCACAATGAAATGTTTTGTTGTTGGGGAGCGAGTACAAGCCGAAAATATCACAGGTTCAATTGTTAAAGATGCGTCCCTTCGCTGCGTTTCACCTTGAAAATTGACGATTAGAAACGGACTTATTTCTTCGAATTATTGGCTGTCATATATTAATTCAGCTCACGCAGGTCGGGTTCATTTGTGTGCAAAATGAAAACTCCTTTTTCAGAGGGTTGCAGACGCCCAAAATTGGAATAAAAGAAAATTTTCTCGTTAAAATAAAAGAAACACATCGACAACTAGTTAGCCTTGATGAAAAAGGCATGTAAACAGCACGGGTGTCCGTGCACACCCGCGGGGGTTGCCTGCGGAATACGAAAAGGTCTTTTAAGAGTCTGTCCAAAGAAATTTCGAAAGCCGCACCCACCGGCGGGCGGCGGGTGGCGGGCCGGTTCACTGTACGGCGCGTCGTCACAATACCTGGTTTGTTGTGAGACTGCACAGAGAGGTTTTGGTCTCGCGCGAGCGACTAGACTCGAAGCATTGTTTCCGAAGGATCAAACCACATAATGCATGCACAATGGTTAACCATGGAAAAGTTACTTCACGCTTTCTTTTACTTTTGGGTGCAACGGACTTCTCCCCCCGTTACGTAATTTTTTTGTGAACGCGAAGTCGCCAATTCAGGTTTATCCGCTTTTGTTCCAACATCGCGATACAAAGAGCGAAAAGGGCACACACCACTTTACCCGATCAACCTGCATTGAGACGGTATTCGGGTCTGTTGCATTGGAAGCGAGATACGGTATTGAAACTAAACAGAAACGCCCCAGCAATTACTCTTTTTCAAGCCCCTCCTTATATCGAACAACCTACAGTTCATAAACTGGACAGGGATGTGATAAATTATGTTAATAACTTCCGCAAGAGCTGATGAATTCTTTTTTTTATACCAAAATATGATGACCTTTTTTATTTCCTGAATCAAACATTTTGTAAAACACGAATCGATGACTTCGATCGCACAATTGCTAACGAGTTGAAAACTCAAGATTTATGAAGTGGAATACATGCATTGGAATTTTACTCAATGAGAAAAAAGTCGGTTACAACCAATCGGCTTTGTCAAGATGCCACAGATGAATAGGGACATACATACACAATGGCGGAGGGGGGGGGGCAACAGGGGCCATGCCCCCCCCCCCAAAAAAAAAAATCACCAAAACCATATCTTTTGAAGATGACGTCGCAAAAAGGCAGCCACCAGCGTACAACATTAAAAAACAACAACATTTTTTCGGGGAACAAAAAACAAAGTTTTGGCCCGCCCTAAAAACACCCCACTGTGTCCTGGATTTGGCCTGATACATTCGTGAGTGCGAGACCAGTACCGGACTTAACGGTCGCGCGATTGCAATGAATTGTTGATTGCAAAAAGTGAAACAAAGGAAGAATAGTTTGAGTGAAGGGTGGTTCCTCCATCGAGAGTGCAGTTGAATAGGCAATTCGGCGTAACAATGAACGCGCTAAAACATTACGTAACAGAGTGCGCTGTCAATAGTGTAAACGCCCGATATTGGAAGAGAAAGTAAGGTGCGTTTATCGAATTCCTTGGTACTGTAGTGATTGGAAGGAATTCGAGTACATTGTTCAATGATGAATATTTGTGGCGATACTCTCAGTCAATTGAGGGCACTATTTCAGTTTAACGGTCAAGCCTACGCAGGTTTGGTTGGGGGTTAAACGTACGAAAAGTAGTTCGCAGATAATTAGCTGTTTCGGCGACGTAGTTTGCCGATACAGCTCCTTTTAATTACGTGTGTTCATATTGATATTAAAGATAGATAAAGGGATTATTTGCTGTTGTGATTAGAAAGAATTGTTTGTGATTACATAATAATTGTACAGTGTGCAGTGACGATCAGTTGTGCGATTACCTTTAGCTGACTGAGGGCGCTATTCAAGTTTAACGGTCAAGCCTACGCGCAGTTTGTTTTGGGAGTTGAACGTACGAAAAGTAGTTCGCGTATAATTGGCTGTTTTGGTAACGTCATTCGCCAAAACAGTTCTAGTTGCGTGTATTTCGTGTTAGGATTCAAAATAGCAACCGAGGCATTTCTTTTATTCTCATTTGTAACCGACTCTAATTATAGGCTCCCAACCAGGGGAAAAACCTAGAACCTCTAGATCCATATTCTTGGTAATGTAACAAATGAAAAATATATATACATTAGATTCTGTAATCAGTCTATGTTACCCACAACTCTCCAAGGTGCAGAACCGTGCGTTTGAGACACCCACCAAATCAAAGCTTATTTCATAATCTTATATTTTCTGTTTTATTTTTGTGCATTTATCCTATAACGTTTGGGAGAAAATTCCATCAAATGATGTCATTCCGAAAAAGTAGTCCTGTGGCCCATCGCCATTTTGCAAAATGCATATGCGCTCCATTGCAAAATAGAGCAATTTTTGGGCCCAATTTCATGCAAATATCACAGAAACACGAGCTCACACTCCTGTGTACGGCTTTCACCCATTTTGTTTTAACATCAAGTTCAAAGCCCTCAACGGTGTCCACTCTGCGTTTGTAACTCACAAACGCCTTGACCTCTAGTTGTGTTTGAAATGTTAGTACATGTAGGCCTACAGCTGTTACATAAGTTCAGGGTTCGACTTCAGCGGTGGCCCGCTAGCCTAAGTAGCCCGGTTGGCGAGTGAAATATTTTTTAGGCTACGGCAAAGATGAAAGGACTGGAAGAAATAAATCATTCAATTCACAAGCAAACCTGTATCACTTTGTGTCTAATTTTAATATTTGTTTATGGTCAAATTATTAAAACACTGACAAGAGTGCCTCATGATACATGTTTTAGGCTACATGTATGCACATTCTTGTTTATAAGACACTCTTTAGTAACCGTCCCACACTCTAAAAAAAAACACGCAGGCTTGTAAAAATTAAGGGTCTGTTTTAGTAACCCGGCTGGAAAAAAATGTTAAGGGCGAATTTATTTAAAAAAAAAAAGAACATTTCGTTTTCACTGTACCTTATAAAGCCGCGACATTGGTAAAAATAATAATGGGATAAAGAAAAACAAAAAGTTATGTGGTGTTGACCAAGCATTCAGGGGTCGCGATTGGTTACCAACTCCCATATAGGACTCTTCCTGGGTCTCGGATTCCCCGGCCCACCACACCTCCTTCCCTATCCATCCATGTAACCCCGGAGGGCCAAGCACCGTTAAGGGAGGAAACGAGGCGACACCCTATGCCTTGCTGCCGAGACAGCAAAAGAGCCCCGTACCTATGAGTAGATGCATAACCTGGACTTCGCAGACAGTCCCAGCCGGTGACTTAACTGATTGAGCTAAGGTCGGTTGGTATTTGACGACGGGAAATTAAGACTCTTAAGTAAATGATTGAGCGCGTGTATTGAAAACCAAAAAATGCACCGCGGTCCGTTTCGAACCCCGGACCCCGCGGTCTGTGGACGATGACTCGTACCACTAGGCTGTTGTACACACAGTCTTCATACTCAGAGTCTTAACACATTGTATATAGTTGGAAACACTTAGAGGATTGTCAGCTCCAGTCTGCGCTTTGCCTTCATACATGCATGTTAAAAAGAACCCTCTAAACTTCGAAACTCCCGTCATAAACAAATGATTTAAATGTCTTGTAAAAAAACCGAACCTGTTTCATGAACATGCGCTTTGGCTGAAATGATGTATTCGTATATGCGGTACATTCGCCGTATTTCCCCCCCGCAAATTATCGGTCTATTCCAATACCTTATACTCTTCAATCCATTAATTTTGTTTCTCGGAATTTCGATGTACATCACTCTACTAGGCAAGCTATTCATCTCCATCCGTCATTTACTGCTTCTTTTGCTTCAAAAATACGAGGGAACCGAGTGATATTACTCTCCACTGATCCCTGAAGAATTTTCTATATTTTTACGAATCTATTTTGCTGAATGTTTAACTTGATATATCTTACTATAGTTTTCATATCTTCATAGGTTTATTTCTTCCGCATTACGATCGCTGACTTTTTATATACCTAAACGTGGATATGATGACCTTTTTATTTCTTGAAACAAAATTTCCCCCGTTTTTCGCAGCTTTGTGTAATAGCGAGTTGACAAACTCAAGTTTTATAAAGTGGAGAACATGCATATTGAACTTGCTGGAATTTTACTCACTGAGTAAAAAAGAAAGAAAAGAAATGGGTAATTGGTAATTTCTTTTTTTGAGAGGGGGGTTGCCCCCGTTGGCCCCCGCCCGGATCCGCCGTTGCGTGTGTATGTCCCTTTTCACTGTGGCATCTTCATTGACAGAGCCAAGGTTTTTACCAATTTTTTTTTCAGTGTGACGTCGCAAAAAAGGCAGCCATGTTACGTACAGCATTAAATTTCAGCCACCATGCAATGATGCCATGAAGAGTCCTAGTGCCCCCTTGCTTTTCATATCGAATTTGGGGCGGAACATTTTGGACCCACTTTTTCGGGGAACAAAATAATGTTTGGCCCACCCTAAAAAACAACAACCGCTGTGTTGTGGATTTGGCCTTATACAATGTGTGCGAGACCAGTACCGGTACTGAACGGTCGCGCTACGTGAAACGAATGGTTAATTGCGAGAAAAGAAACAAAAGAAGAATAGTTTGAGAGAGGGGTGGTTCCTACATCGAGAGTGAAGTTGAATAGGCAATTCGGCGTCACAATGAACGCGCAAAAAAAATAAAAATTGAGGAACAGAGTGCGCTGTTAATAGTGTAACGCCCGATATTGGAAGAGAAAGTAAGGTGTGTTCGAATTCCTTGGTATACTGTAGCAATTGGAAAGAACTCTATTACCGAGTACATTGTTGAGTGACGATTACTTGTGGTGATACTCTCAGTCAATACAATTGAGGGCACTATGCAAGTTTAACGGTCAAGCCTACGCAGGTTTGGTTTAGGGTAAAAGTACGAAAAGTAGTTCGAGCAAAATTAGCTGTTTCGGCGACGTAGCTCGCCGAAACAGCTCCTGCTAGTTACGTGTGTTCATATTTGGATTAAGATAGATAAAAGGGTTCTTTGCTGTTGTGATTAGAAAGAATGGTAAATGACAGTGTTGTAGTCGAGTCCTCCTCATCCGAGTCCGAGTCCTTGAGCAAAGGACTCGAGTCCGAGTCCGAGTCCTTGTCAATTTTTGATGTCCGAGTCCGTGTCCGAGTCCGAGTCCTTGAAAAAAGGACTCGAGTCCGAGTCCTTATGTATCAAATTCAAACGTTTTCATCAAAATGTCACTAATCAATGTCAGGAGAGAGGGGTAATGGATTTGGCTGTATGCACTATGCAATGCATTCATTATGTTTATAATGGCTTGCATTAACTTTACCTTAGTATGCGTAGAAGCCTACAGACAATTACAATTAGCATATGATCTTTATCTTAATTATTTTTCTCATTTGTTGATGCCGGACGGCGACTCGCCGAAGTCGAGTCCGAGTCCTTGGGGTCCGAGTCGAGAGTCGAGTCTTCTGAGCAGGACTCGAGTCGAGAGTCCCAGTCCTTTGAAAGGATCTTCGAGTCCGGACTCGAGTCCGAGTCCCGAGTCCGAGTCCTACAACACTGGTAAATGATTACATAATAATTGTAGTGTGATTGTGCAATGACGATCGGGTTGCGTGATTACTTTTAGTTGATTGAGGGCGCTATTCAAGTTTAACGGTGAAGCCTACGCGCAGTTTGTTTTGGGAGTGCAACTTACGAAAAGTAGTCCGCTCAGAATTTGCTGTTTTGGTAACGAAGTTCCCCGAAACAGCTCTTTTTAATTGTGTGTGTTTCATATTAGGATTAAAAAATAGGAACCTCTCCATTTCTTTTATTCTCATTTCTTATTAACCCTAATTGAATGAGCGCGTGTATAGGAAACGAAAAAAATGCAACGACGTCCGTTTCGAAACCCGGACCCAGCGGTCTGTGGACGATGACCCTAATCTAAAAAAAAATTACAAGCCGAAGTACAAGCCGAAAATATTACAGGTTCAATTGTTAAAGATGCGTCCCCTCGCTGCGTTTCACCCTAAAAATTGACGATTAGAAACGGACTTATTTCTTCGAATTATTGGCTGTCATATATTAATTTAGCTCACGCAGGTCGGGTTCATTTGTGTGCAAAATCCTTTTTCAGAGGGTTGCAGACGCCCAAAATTGGAATAACAGAAAATTTTCTCGATAAAATAAAAGAAACACATCGATAACTAGTAGCTTTGATGAAAAAGGCATGTAAACAGCACGGGTGTCATCTTTAATGTCGTTTACCCCATGAACCGTGCATCCGCGAGGGTTGCCTGCGGAATACGAAAAGGTCTTTTAATTAGTGTCTGTCCCAAGAAATTTCGAAAGCCGCACCCACCGGTGGGCGGCGGGTGGCGGGCCGGTTCACCGTACGGCGCGTCGTCACAATACCTGGTTTGTTGTGAGACTACACAGAGAGGTTTTGGTGTCAGAAGGATCAAACCACATAATGCATGCACAATGGTTCACCATGGAAAAGTTACTTCATGCTTTCTTTTACTTTTGGGTGCAACGGACTTCTCCCCCCGTTACGTAATTTTTTTTGTGAACGCGAAGTCGCCAATTCAGGTTTCTCCGCTTTTGTTCCAACATCGCGATACAAAGAGCGAGTAGGGCACACACCACTTTACCCCATCAACCTGCATTTACACGGTATTCGGGTCTGTTGCATTGGAAGCGAGATACGGTATTGAAACTAAACAGAAACGCCCCAGCAATTTCTAAGCCCCAGCAATTTTCTAAGCCCCTCCTCACATCGAACAACCTACAGTTCATAAAACTGGACAGGGATGTGATATGTTAATAACTTCCGCAAGAGCTGATGAATTCTTTTTTTTATACCAAAATATGATGACCTTTTTATTTCCTGAATCAAAAATTTTGTAAAACACGAATCGATGACTTCGATCGCTTAATTGATAACGAGTTGAAAACTCAAGATTTATGAAGTGGAATACATGCATTGGAATTTTACTCAATGAGAAAAAAAGTCGGTTACAACCAATCGGCTTTGTCAAGATGCCACAGATGAATAGGGACATACATACACAATGGCGGATGGGAAACAGGGCCATGCCCCCCCCCCAAAAAAAGTCACCAAAACCACATGTTTTGAAGATGACGTCGCAAAAAGGCAGCCACCAGCGTACAACATTAAAAAAACAACAACATTTTTTTCGGGGAATAAAAAAAAAGGTTTTGGCCCGCCCTAAAAACACCCCATTGTGTCCTGGATTTGGCCTGATACATTCGTGAGTGCGAGACCAGTACCGGACTTAACGGTCGCGCGATTGCAATGAACTGTTGATTGCAAGAAGTGAAACAAAGGAAGAATAGTTGAGTGAGGGGCGGTTCCTCCATCGAGAGTGCAGTTGAATAGGCAATTCGGCGTAACAATGAACGCGCTAAAAACATTACGTAACAGAGTGTGCTGTCAATAGTGTAACGCCCGATGTTGGAAGAGAAAGCAAGGTGCGTTTATCGAATTCCTTGGTACTGTAGTGATTGGAAGGAATTCGAGTACATTGTTCAATGATGAATATTTGTGGCGATACTCTCAGTCAATTGAGGGCACTATTTCAGTTTAGCGGTCAAGCCTACGCAGGTTTGGTTGGAGGTTAAACGTACAAAAAGTAGTTCGCAGATAATTAGCTGTTTCGGTGACGTAGTTTGCCGATACAGCTCCTTTTAATTACGTGTGTTCATATTGATATTAAAGATAGATAAAGGGATTATTTGCTGTTGTGATTAGAAGAATTGTTTGTGATTACATAATAATTGTACAGTGTGCAGTGACGATCAGTTGTGCGATTACCTTTAGCTGACTGAGGGCGCTATTCAAGTTTAACGGTCAAGCCTACGCGCAGTTTGTTTTGGGAGTTGAACGTACGAAAAGTAGTTCGCGTATACTTGGCTGTTTTGGTAACGTCATTCGCCAAAACAGTTCTAGTTGCGTGTATTTCGTGTTAGGATTCAAAATAGCAACCGAGGCATTTCTTTTATTCTCATTTGTAACCGACTCTAATTATAGGCTCCCAGCCAGGGGAAAAACCTAGAACCTCTAGATCCATATTCTTGGTAATGTAACAAATGAAAAATATATATACATTAGATTCTGTAATCAGTTTCTGTTACCCACAACTCTCCGAGGTGCAGAACCGTGCGTTTGAGACACCCACCAAATCAAAGCTTATTTCATAATCTTATACTTTCTGTTTTATTTTTGTGCATTATTTTATCCTATAACGTTTGGGAGAAAATTCCATCAAATGATGTCATTCCGAAAAAGTAGTCCTGTGGCCCATCGCCATTTTGCAAAATGCATATGCGCTCCATTGCAAAATAGAGAAATTTTTGGGCCCAATTTCATGCAAATATCACTGAAACACGAGCTCACACTCCTGTGTACGGCTTTTACCCATTTTGTTTTAACATCAAGTTCAAAGCCCTCAACGGTGTCCACTCTGCGTTTGTAACTCACAAACGCCTTGACCTCTAGTTGTGTTTGAAATGTTAGTACATGTAGGCCTACAGCTGTTACATAAGTTCAGGGTTCGACTTCAGCGGTGGCCCGCTAGCCTAAGTAGCCCGGTTGGCGAGTGAACAATTATTAGGCTACGGCAAAGATGAAAAGACTGGTAAAAATAAATCATTCAATTCACAAGCAAACCTGTATCACTTTGTGTCCAATTTAAATATTTGTTTATGGTTAAATTATTAAAACACTGACAAGAGTGCCTCATGATACATGTTTTAGGCTACATGTATGCACATTCTTGTTTATAAGACACCCTTTAGTAACCGTCCCACACTCTATAAAAAAAACACGCAGGCTTGTAAAAATTCAGGGTCTGTTGAAGTAACCCGGCTGGAAAAAAATGTTAAGGGCGAATTTATTAAAAAAAAAAACATTTCGTTTTCACTGTACCTTATAAAGCCGCGACATTGGTAAAAATAATAATGAGATAAAGAAAAACAAAAAGTTATGTGGTGTTGACCAAGCATTCAGGGGTCGCGATTGGTTACCAACTCCCATA
The DNA here is from genome assembly GCA_029964075.1 of Patiria pectinifera. Classification (NCBI taxonomy): domain Eukaryota; kingdom Metazoa; phylum Echinodermata; class Asteroidea; order Valvatida; family Asterinidae; genus Patiria; species Patiria pectinifera. The sequence goes on along the minus strand of CM057143.1, from coordinate 4,479,435 downwards.
TAGGACTCTTCCTGGGTCTCGGATTCCCCGGCCCACCACACCTCCTTCCCTATCCATCCATGTAACCCCGGAGGGCCAAGCACCGTTAAGGGAGGAAACGAGGCGACACCCTATGCCTTGCTGCCGAGACAGCAAAAGAGCCCCGTACCTATGAGTAGATGCATAACCTGGACTTCGCAGACAGTCCCAGCCGGTGACTTAACTGATTGAGCTAAGGTCGGTTGGTATTTGACGACGGGAAAATAAGACTCTTAAGTAAATGATTGAGCTCGTGTATTGAAAACCAAAAAATGCACCGCGGTCCGTTTCGAACCCCGGACCCCGCGGTCCGTGGACGATGACTTGTACCACTAGGCTGTTGTACATACAGTCTTCATACTCAGAGTCTTAATATATAGTTGGAAACACTTAGAGGATTGTCAGCTCCAGTCGATCTGCGCTTTGCCTTCATACATGCATGTAAAAAAGAACCCTCTAAACTTCGAAACTCCCGTCATAAACAAATGATTTAAATGTCTTGTAAAAAAAACCGAACCTGTTTCATGAACATGCACTTTGGCTGAAATTATGTATTCGTATATGCGGTACATTCGCCGTATTTTTCCCCCGCAAAGTATCGGTCTATTCCAATACCTTATACTCTTCAATCCATTAATTTTGTTTCTCGGAATTTCGATGTACATCACTCTACTAGGCAAGCTATTCATCTCCATCCGTCATTTACTGCTTCTTTTGCTTCAAAAATACGAGGGAACCGAGTGATATTACTCTCCACTGATCCCTGAAGAATTTTCTATATTTTTACGAATCTATTTTGCTGAATGTTTAACTTGATATATTACTATAGTTTTCATATCTTCATAGGTTTATTTCTTCCGCATTACGATCGCTGACTTTTTATATACCTAAACGTGGATATGATGACCTTTTTATTTCTTGAAACAAAATCTCCCCCGTTTTTCGCAGCTTTGTGTAATAGCGAGTTGACAAACTCAAGTTTTATAAAGTGGAGAACATGCATATTGAACTTGCTGGAATTTTACTCACTGAGTAAAAAAGAAAGACAAGAAATGGGTAATTGGTAATTTCTTTTTTTGAGAGGGAGGGGCATTGACCCCGTTGGCCCCCGCCCGGATCCGCCGTTGCGTGTGTATGTCCCTTTTCACTGTGGCATCTTTATTGACAGAGCCAAGGTTTTTACCAATTTTTGTTCCGTATGACGTCGCAAAAAGGCAGCCATGTTACGTACAGCATTAAATTTCAGCCACCATGCAATGATGCCATGAAGAGTCCCAGTGCCCCCTTGCTTTTCATATCGAATTTGGGGCGGAACATTTTGGACCCACTTTTTCGGGGAACAAAATAATGTTTGGCCCACCCTAAAAAAAACAACCGCTGTGTTGTGGATTTGGCCTTATACAATGTGTGCGAGACCAGTACCGGTACTGAACGGTCGCGCTACGTGAAACGAATGGTTAATTGCGAGAAAAGAAACAAAAGAAGAATAGTTTGAGAGAGGGGTGGTTCCTACATCGAGAGTGAAGTTGAATAGGCAATTCGGCGTAACAATGAACGCGCTAAAAAAAAAATTAGGAACAGAGTGCGCTGTCAATAGTGTAACGCCCGATATTGGAAGAGAAAGTAAGGTGTGTTCGAATTCCTTGGTATACTGTAGCAATTGGAAAGAACTCTATTACCGAGTACATTGTTGAGTGACGATTACTTGTGGTGATACTCTCAGTCAATACAATTGAGGGCACTATGCAAGTTTAACGGTCAAGCCTACGCAGGTTTGGTTTAGGGTAAAAGTACGAAAAGTAGTTCGAGCAAAATTAGCTGTTTCGGCGACGCCCTGCTAGTTACGTGTGTTCATATTTGGATTAAGATAGACAAAGGGGTTCTTTGCTGTTGTGATTAGAAAGAATGGTAAATGATTACATAATAATTGTACAGTGTGAGTGTGCAATGACGATCGGGTTGCGTGATTACTTTTAGTTGATTGAGGGCGCTATTCAAGTTTAACGGTCAAGCCTACGCGCAGTTAGTTTTGGGAGTGCAACTTACGAAAAGTAGTCCGCTCAGAATTTGCTGTTTTGGTAACGAAGTTCCCCGAAACAGCTCTTTTTAATTGCGTGTGTTTCATATTAGGATTAAAAAATAGGAACCTCTCCATTTCTTTTATTCTCATTTCTTATTAACCCTAATTGAATGAGCGCGTGTATAGGAAACCAAAAAAATGCAACGACGTCCGTTTCGAAACCCGGACCCAGCGGTCTGTGGACGATGACCCTAATTTAAAAAAAATAAATAATCCGACTCCTTCCATTCTTGAGCTGCGTTTTTGGTCTTTAATCCAAAAAAGCGCACCTGTGCGCGACATGTTAATTAAACTCTTAATGTTTGACTTTTTACCGAAGTCCACTGACCCACTTGATCCGACCTATTAGGCAACTAAAGAATGGCCATTTCAGAACTATACTCCCCGACATACCACAAAACCTTTTGTGCCCAAATTGCTATTGAAACTCCACCTAGCTGCCAGACTAATAAGTCGTCGCTTATAAAGTCATAACATGTCGAGTAAGGATGTGTACGTAGAATCCCCAACATAGATTTTCAAAAACAATAATTGTAAAAAGTTGAAACTAATGTACCAGAATATGGGAATAACATATTGACGACGGTGTTGCGTGGAAAAAAGATACGAGCCAAGAAAGTTGGTTGCGCGGGGCGGGGGGGCGCTTGAAGGGATGGAACATTTCATGGGGGGCGTCATGTAGATCAATGATAATTTTTTAGAAACTCAAAATCTCAGTGGGGGGGGGGGGGGTCTTCCCCCCCCCCACCGCCCCCCGGTGGCTACGCCACTGTACTTAATACAAGTCCATGCATTCGATCAATTCTTAACTTTTTGTATCATTATTAGAAGTAAGGTAATTCTTTAGGCCTAATGTTACAACATGACGCGTGGACGGTTTCCAAACTGGAAGTTTCAACACTGCACAAAATAACAAAGTACTTCCTAAACATGCCTTTTCTTTATGTAATGGGGTGTTTTGTGCCTTTGGGGGGGGGGGGGCAAAATATGATGCCAACTACGGCTTCAGCTTATGGGTGCAGACCGGTATAAAATATAGTTCGAAAATTCCTACAAATCACAATTTGTGTACCCTGAAATTCTTTGCTATAGGCCCCTATAAGAGAATTTTCTGGGCCATGAACTTGAAGGTTTAAAAAAAAAGCGGGCCCCGGACCCCACGCCGTAAGGGCTTCGAGTTGTTGAGGATATAATACACTTATCCACATTAAAATTAAAACGTTGTGATCATTTTTAATTCTGTAACGATAAACACGCCCCCTCCCACAGCATCGGACCCATTACACGTATACTGTACATACCGTGCAGGCCTATTTGCCCAAAAACCTGAGTTGGTAAAACGCGGAACTCTTATTATTGAAGGTCTTCCCGTGTGAATTTTGCACAGAAAAAAATCACAGGAGTTGTTGAGGATATAATACACTTATCCACATTAAAATTAAAACATTGTGATCATTTTTAATGTTGGTTCTGTAGCGATAAAGATGCCCCCTCCCACAGCATCGGACCCATTACTGTACATACCGTACATCATTCTGCCTGTTTAAAACGCGGAACTCTCTGAGGCCTGTACCCATCGATCGCGCTGCCTGGGTGAAACATGGAACTCTTAGTACAGAGGGCCGTCCCGTGGTTTTTTTTGTTTTGTTTTGTTTTTGTCCAAAGAAAAAAAGAGAGGATTTGTCGAGGATATAAGACAATTGTCGACATTACAAATAAAACATTACGATAATTCCAAAAATGTTTCTCCTGCAGAATTCGTTCTGCAGCAGTACATCATCCCCCTATCAACTGTTTAATACACGTGCTTCACAAAGCACTGAGTTTCACTGCACCCTTGGTTTGTAAACGGCATGTATCCCTTTACAGCATGTGTTCTGCACTGTTCTGCAAATACTACACACAATTATTATACCGTACGGTACGACGGCACAAACAGGTGGGATATCTTTTATTTTAACTAATTTAAGGGCAGATTTATGAGGATTTTGGGACTTAAGAATGAAATTGGGCCCTTGCTGGACTTTTAAAGCCAGTATTTAATCTTTATTTGGTGTTATATTCCTAGTTCTGCAGAGTTCCGCAGAGTTCTGCACGTCTGCAAGTTCCGCAAAATACCCACGCCCAATTTTGGACAGAATAGACCTACCCAGCCAAAATTTGGGCTCACATTCAGTGGTGTCGACAAAATTACTCCCTGAGGCTATTTATATCTAACTGACGTCTGATGGAAATGAGACCAGAGTAGACTAGAGGGAGAACAGTCTGCAACCAGCTCACGGCGACAATATGCAAGTTGCAAGACGTTTTATCGAGCGATAACGACCACACACATCAATGGAGGGCGCAATCATTCTGCATCAGTTGACGGAAATTGCTCACTAAAACGGGCTGTAATTTTACACTTACCGTGCACGCTTTCTGGAAGTCCAACTAAAACTGAACAGACCAAAGCAAAGGGCAGGACGCTGCAATCTAATTTCATTTCCACGTTTTGAAGATGAAAATAATGGTGACCTTTCCTTCAGAGTGGAGAGACGTTCATGACGTTTCAGTTTCCCCTGATTTTTTTTCGCGGAAATGGTGCGGATAAATAAGTAGGCCCATGTGACCGTGATTAGCTAAAAGTTTTGGCCGCACCACGCACGCGCGCGCACGTATTCCAACAGACAGAAAGTAGTTCATAATTGTACAGCCATCTATCTAGGCCTCAACATACCGTCTTTTAAGTTTAATTTCAGGAAAGTAACACGTCCTTAAGATTATAAATATTATAGATTAGAAATTTAAAAACTGTTAGCCTATAGGCCTATGTTCAGCATGAAGTAAGGAAATCGACCCATTCCGGAAATCATGTTTATTCAAATGATTGGAACAACAAATTCTATAAAGGATGATCAAAAGATTGTTTAATTTGCCATCTACTGAAATGGTCTGACGTCTGTACAATTTTGTCCCCCTTGTTTTTATTTGGCGCTCCTTTCCTCAATAACCATCAATCTTTGAAAGCTTTGAATCATGTAAAATATTTCAGAATGATTTTATTTTCTGCATTTTACATTTAATTTAAAGGTTGTTTACATCAAAGACTTTTTAAAATGAAAACGGACCATGAGCTTCAGATCTGCAGAGGGTGATCAAAAATCGATACAAATGGAATATAGCCGGATTTTAAAATCCACAACTTTAGCATACTTAGAGTTTATAAATCCATACAAGCAAAAGTATATACAGATATTTCCAGGTAGCAATTTATTCATATTCATTTAAATCTGCACATAATATGAGGTATGACATCCAATGAATTTTATAACGACATGATCATATCAAACTTACATTATGAATTAATTGAGGTCTATCTCGCCAAATTGAATTTTACCAAACGTTCCATTAATAATGTTACAGTTTGTAAATATTGAAAGTCTGAGTGTTTTTCTTCATTCATGTCGGTAGCTCTTTCTTAAAATTAATGATTCTCATATACACATACAATATGTACATGTAATTACAATGAATTTATGACAAATTTAAGAAACTATTTAAAAAGGAAAATGCCATTTGTGTATACTTTTTCTTAGTAAATGTTGGCTTACAAAATTGATATATAATGTTCTTTGTCTTGCCACTTTCCCCCAAGATCTATGAACTACATAGCTTTCATTCTTTAAATGTGTGCCTTTTGAAGGCAATTAATAATGAAACGTCACTTTACAATTAGATATACAAAATATCTTCACAAGATGCTTACTCCTTTCAAAACATTGCGAACTTAAGATAAAGAGTACTGACATTACGGTAATGCATTCAGCCTTCGTTTGCTTCAAAATTTGTACGACTTAAACATAATGAATGGAAAGTCAACCTGAAGTGATGAAAACCATAAATGGCAGCAATACTGTTATAATGGATATTGGAATTGTTTACAAAACAGCATTTAATAGTAATCTTGATATTGTTTTTTTTTTATCATGTCAAAGTAAATCATTCAATTAATTTGTATTATGCCACATAAAAAACAAAACATGTTTAGCGTCCCCGCCCGCTTCCTTTTTGGAGGCCCCCCCCCCCCCTTTTCCTTTTTTTTTTAATTGGGAAAAAAAACCCCGTAAAAATGATACAGTTTAAACGGTGACATCATTTTGGCCTCTTTGTCTGTTGCATCTAGCCCATATAAAGCTGGTATGTCATTTCCTGAGTCCAAGTGGCGGCCATTTAAAAAAAGAGAGCTGGCAGCCATCTTGAAAAATAGCCCGGCTGGTCGTGTTGAAAAATGGGGCGGCCATTTTTGAAAAAGAAAACAAAACAAAACAGGCAGGACGCTAAACCTTTTTTTTTTTACTTGGCCTTAATACATGATAATTCTTATGACTTGAATATCCGAAAATTATTTATAAAAGTGCACTTTACCAGAAACTTTATGTTGTTTTTCCATCATGACCCAGTAAACCCTTCAATTTAAAGATGCATTCCTCGAGCCATTTCCAATTTTTAAATGAAACAAATTACATGTATATCACATCAAACTTCTGCTAAAATATAGAAATTTATTGATTGTGGCTCTAAAATACACATATTTCAGGCCAAAAAATCCCTATCCACTTTTCACCCTTTGAAATTAGTTATAGAAAACCAGATATGAGTACATGATGATGTTTCCCGGGTTCTCAGTGGGATTAGGGTCTTTGCCTTCAAACCAGCCAAAATAGGTGATGTTATTTTGTCCGCTAGTCAGTTGGGCAGTGACGTTGAAGACCCAGGGATCCACCTCTCTACCGTCGCACCAACCGTCGCGGCCGTACAGCCAGGTTCCATGCTCGTTGGGCTCCACTCCTGTGGGTGTCCGCAGGGCGCAACCTAATGCGGTGCCTGAGGTACAAGATTGGAATTACAATTACAAAGGGTAGAGCAAGGAGGTATGTTATTTAACATCCATGATACATGTTGCGAGAAAACATCCCATCATACAAAATGCATTGTTATACCTCTGTCTTAAATACTGTATTTTCATTGGCCCAGAATGATCACGTGTTAAGTTTTTAAAAAGTCATGGCACACTCCCTGTGGGATATCACGTACGGTACGGTACGGTACGGAACGCTTGTATCGTTGGTACCCACACTATTTTCACCATGTTGTCAAACATGAGTGGGAGCAGCGATTAAGCAGACGATCAGCTGTTTCGAGCACGGGACACGCATGTGAGTTGACGTTTTATGGTCATGATTGTTGTGTTTACTGCTATTTGTTTTTATGATATTTACATCAGAATCCAAAATACCCAAGACAGAGGTATAACAAAACAATAAGCCTCTGTACTGATGACGTCACACTTTGTTTACATGTGCACTTTCCTATGGAGCCAGTGGGGGCTCACGGTCCACTGAGCACCATAGGAAAGCACACACGTAAACAAAGTGGCTTATTGTTGACCGCTTTGAAGTGGGATATTACGTTTTGAACACCCTCGGGGCGCATAGTTTGCCTCGGATGCTATGCGCCCCTCGGGTGTTCATAACGTCATATCCCACATCGCAGCAGTCAACAATTGTTAAATATCCATGGTGTTGCCAAAGTTGTCTACAGCTGTGTGAAAGTTTCGTCGAGTCCGAGAAATTATGAGTTCTTACAGAACGGTTATAGTCCTATATCAGTCCTTGATTTTCACATTTTATAAGAAAGAGATACCTACCCGCATTGCTGAATGTTATATTGTTATGATGTCCATTGACAACGAAGTGGTGCGACGTGACGCAGAATTCTCCACAGCCATTGTTATCGCTTCCGTGTCCCGTTATCACAGCATAAACCTGCACCTACAAAATCAAGCCGAGTGAGCAATGATTACGGCTTATTATTGAAAAGAGAAATTATTGGAAGTATTAAAACATCAAAAATATCTGAAATGGGACAGAGTATTACACATATAGCCCTTTTGAGATACATGGGGGACACAACACGAGGGCGGCATATGGATTGGGTGAACTTTTAATTGACCCAAACTTTTAATTGTGTCCCGCATATCTCAAAATGGTATCAATTCAGGAAACTGTTATAAGCCAAATTTCCATTACACAACTGCAAACACAGAGAGAGAACTAAGCGGTTAACTTTGCTTAAAGGGAAAATACAACATTTGCAAACATCAAAAAATAAAACTACCAAATTATTTTGAAATACCTTGCTAGACTGTTAGTGAATGACAGTGTAAAGCATCCTGTAAAATCATGGCACCTGGTATACTGTCATTTTCAAGAAAAGTGGTATTTTTGTATCAATTTCCAACGCTGGTCGGCCGATCAGCGTTGGAAAAAAAATGGCTTTTTTTCAAATACTTGCCCCAATTGACCATCGCACTTGTTTGCAATCGATTACACACCTATGAACGGGTACAAGCTAGCTAGACTGGTTCCCTGACCTTACAATTCCCCAGTGTATATTAACTGCTCCGTTTCTTCTTAAACGGAGTCAGGGAACCAGACTACAGGAACATGATTGTTTTTCTTGGTTTTTATAGCATTTTCGAACCCAAAACTTCAAAAAAGTCAGCGTAACAATATTTGCTATATATTACCAACCCCCCAATTCCATCCATTTCTGAAAATTACAGCAAAAGCAAATGATGTATATTCCCTTTAATTCTTTGAATATATTTCACACTATTCTGTCATAAGATTTGTACCTTTTTCACATCAGCAGGCACGGTGAAAAAGTGCGGCTTGTAGTTTTGGTTGTAGCTCTTGTTGAACGTTCCCCCTTGGAATAAGGGCGTGATGTTGTAGGGCCTCAATGGTCCTGTAGAGTGAAAGATGTTTCAATTATCCATGTAATTTATGACAAATAAATATCATCTCAACTGGCACTTCTTATTCGTTTATTTTTAATCCATTACTACCTGTACTACATTGTGTTTATTCACTGAAGAATCAACCAGAGAGTGCTCTTGTGGTTTTGGGTGCTCCATGGAGCAATAGGTAGAGCAGTTTCGGGCGCTAAACTGACTAAGAGGTTAACCAAGATTATGAGAGCATCCACGAAAAGATAGTTGCACATGGAGCACTTACCCAGCAAAATGCAATAATTTGTAATAATAAACTTTGCACTTGTTCCAGAGTTGTGCTGATAAAAAAAAAAGGTACTCAGGTGGATTAGAGGAGTAGTATTTATTTATTTTATTTATTTACTTCTTATTTTAACTGGGTAGCCCATTCAGTGGAATCCACTGATCTCCAATGGGTCCCAGTAAAGAGAACACAGTGTGAAGAAATTACAGTTTTAGAGGTGGGAGGAAAAGCCCAGAAGAGTATTCTGAGGAAAACCCACGGAATCAGGCAGGGACTGAAAAACCCAATCCACATATTGGCCCAGGCAGGATTCGAACCCAGGTTGACCCGGTGGAAGGCCAGCAAAGTACCGCTACACCAACCTGACTCCCGATAGTAGAGTATTTTGGCATGTCTGTAGAAAAACTATCACACTGAACATCTTGGATCGGAGCATTAGTAAATATTTCAGAGAGTTTGTAGAAATTGTGTCAGTTCTATTAACGACCACAATACTCTACAGCCGCTACAATCTCAAATCGATATGAACAATGACACAAATATCTTGATTTTCTCAGGACTCATACCTTCCGTGCTGTCCTTTGAGAAGCGTAGATTCAGCGATGGTTTCCAGGCTTTTGCCCAGGGCACTGTCTTCATGGTGAACGTGCACATGTCGGAGTTGACAAGAGGAATCAGTGGGGACACATCCGTCAACCAACGGCCGATACGTCTAAGAAACACCAGAATGGTAAACTGCGTGTTAGTGTTGCAGTCGAGTCTGCCACGAGTCCGGTCATAAGTAAATCACAAGTCTTCTCACATGTCCAATCACAAGTAGCAGGGGATGAACAATGACGCAGGAATGCTCGTCTTAGTTCTTCACTAGTTGCGGAAAGGATCATCCACTTTGTTCGGCAGAACCACTGCATTTGTCCTGCACATGTTCCATGGAAATTTTCATAAGCAACTGCTTGACTCACCAATATTGATAACTTCATTGCGGGAAGTTTGCGGGGAAGTCATTCAGAATCCTGCAACTTATACCTGATACAATGTCCACAACTTGTCCGGAATTCGTCCCAGATATGAATTCAGATGGGCCCTTTAGTTCATTTGAAAAGCTTGCAACTTGACTTGAGACTGGATTTTTTGTGATGGACTTCAGAGGACTTGTTATGGACTATTTTCTTTTAGTTTAGGGAATAGTAACAAGTTTGATGTTCCGAATAGTAAAGTCCGATGCTTATTACACTTGTTCATGTTTTTCTGTGAGACCTAAAAATATTTTCACAACCAGTAGATAAATAAATGAACCCTTTACCTCCTGAATGGTGTGATCCATCTGCCTAGCTCCATATTACACAAAGGGGACGTTCCATTACAGCACAGGTAGAGATTGACAGTGTGATCCCAGGGTGGGCAACTTTCATCATTCGATCCAGGGCAAGACAGAGATGCATCGAGCTCCAGTTTGTTATACTGGGACAATTCTATAAACCAGAGGAACAAAAAGGGTATTGACAAATGACAGGCTCCCCCAACATTGCAAAAAATATCTACACACAGGGAATAACACCACCACTCAAAATCCAAAAAAAAGAATGTTTCAAGATGGGGGAGGATTAAAAAGTACCTCTCAGCAGTCATGGTAGTACGGCAACAATTTAGATACATCTTTACACATTTCAGGCTTTCAAGCGAAGTGAAAAAGTAGGAGAAAAGTAGGATCCAAATTCTCCAAAAAAAAATGACAAAAGTAGGACTCTAGAGAACAAAATCAAGATATACGTAGGACTTTTGCAGGCTTTCAGGAGTACTTTTCGTTGATACTCAACCATGTCCACAGCATCATAAGCCTCATTTGGCATGTTGCTGCATCTTCAACTAAGCTTGTGGAAGTACAGTTGCTCTACTCCTGCGCCCAAACCCTTCATTGAGTGATTTACATAATGATGACAGTGTGTAACACTGTTATGAAAAATAATCAATATTTCATTTTTCTGACTTGTGAAACAAAAAAGTAGGAAACAGACGCAATTTCAAAAAATGTAGGAAAAGTAAGAGCAAGCTGGTAAACAAATGAGGAAAAAGTACGAAAAGTAGGAATACTTGAAATCCTGAGATTTGTAAGCCCTCCAAAGGAAAATTTTACAAGGAAAGCATGACTTCAAAAGCCTTCACAGCCATTCAATGTGTGTGTAAAATTAGAAATTTGCCAGTAGCCATTCTTTGGCTACGGCTAGGAATTACGTATGGGACTATGGAGTAGCTGACTCCACTTGCAACAGAAGCATGCATTTTTGCCTGCCATAGCCGAGTGATTTGGGACGAAGCCTTACTCTCTAGTGTTGGAAGCTTGATGGTTTTTACGACGCCCGCATCGCCTTGCATAGTGGAATTGTCAATGACTGGGATGACCAATGCTTCAGTCTTGAGTTTTTGCAGCAGGGTCGACTTGTAGTTAAACCTAAGAACAATGGCAGTAAACCAAGATTCTGTACAAGTTAAATTTGAAGAAACGTAATGAGGGTAACATTACAATGGCAGGTCAAGTTTCAATACAATAAACAGCTTCTGTGTATGTTTAGGCCAAAAAAAAAAGTCTCCGGTTTCCGGTATGCGCGTGCGTCGCCGTAGCCATTCGCATCGGCAAAATGAAAAAGGTTTTTTTTCAATGAAAGATGATGTCTCAAAACCGCCAAACTCACTGGTTTGACTGGAATCCTGCTGCTGCACAATTGTAACGTGTTTTTAGATTGGGTTATGGTCGAGAATAAGCTTTATGTGGCCTCTCTGGACTCCCATATATTTGCACTAAGTTTAGTCGGGCACCATTTGCAGTCATCAGCCGACATTTGAAGCAAAAAAATGAGGGGAAAAAAAAAAAAAAAGCTGCGTCGCCGCACCACTTTTTGGGCAAGCTCCATACCAGAAACTGGAGACTTTTTTTTTTTGGCCTTATGGACGTCTTCGTTTATTGACCTCTTTCATGAAGGGGTAGTTTGGAAAGTGGGTCTAAATTTTAGACTACTTTCATATTGCAACAGAAGTACATTTTTAAATGGATTTTGGTTTAAATTGGTTATCTCTAAAAATCAAGCAGAATCTGAGGGTGAGGAGTGTTAAAAAATATTGACCACTTCATAAAAAATTCCCATGGTAGAGTAAACTCGCCTCACTTGGAGGTCATTGGAGCATTGACCATGGTATAGTAAAACTTACCTCCTTTGGTGGTCATTGGAACATTCTGTTTCCCTCAGCTTGGCATCAAGAAAACAGACCACTCCATGGATATAACCTTGGGAGGTTAGTTTTACTATACGACTGGAAGCAGTCAATATTTCTATATCTTACCACCTAAAGCAGTCAATATTTCTATATCTTACCACCTGAAGCAGTCAATATTTCTCTATCTTACCACCTGAATCAGTCAATATTTGCACATCTTACCACTCGGCCTGCCAGTTGAAGAACTGGAATGTAGGATACAGCAGCCATCCCATTTCAGCAAGAAGACCCTCCCCGTTGATTCCGAAGTAGTAATTCTCCGTCGGGGTGGTTTGGAAGGATACATAGAGATTGTCCGTCTGTAACCTGAAGAGTAATAGCTCTCGTCAATAGACCCTCTCATAGACCGTCATCTTCGTAGGAAAATTACAACTGCGTGTTCAACGCCATCAGGTGCGTGCACGTGCAGTGTGCAAGATGTTCTAAACACGCGCACATGTTACTCGGAATGTCTTCGAAATACGGAGCAGCCAATGCGCGTCATGAACATTTTACACCCAAAAAGCCGATGCACGTGACAATCTGTGTCATTTGAGAGAGATCTATAATAGGAGTTACCCTGATTTGTAGAAAAAGAAATTATTATACCAAAAACAACTATTTCAAAAACAAATTCTCAGGATTTCACATTTTGTAACGTGTATGGTTACGGGCAACGCCAGACTAAATTAAATATTTAGCCCCACTGAGCCAAAAATCCAAACATGAAATTGCCAAATTACTATGAAATAGCTTGTTTCGCTGTGAGAAAACACTAAAACCATGCATCCTGTGGAATCATTGCATTTGTAACGCTGTTATTTTCAAAAAGGGAGGAATTAGAATCATGTTCAAATGACAAAACAATTGTCAGAAAAGTGACTGTTTTGAAATACTGCAAAGTTAATGGGTGCAAACCAGCAATAAATCGTGTGTGTACGCTAAGTTATGCAAGTTCACAAATGGAAGTTATTTTTTCATGACACAGCCAGCACTAGGGCATGGCCTGAGACCAATGGGTCTTATGCAAGACAACTTCAGCAAGCTGCACAGTTTAAAACAAATGATTTTTTTAAAATCATTTTCTTGGTACAAATGGACACAAAACTTGGAACAAGTCGGAGGACAGACATTTGGAATAAATGACCACCCCAACAAAGTTTCATAAAAAAATTACCACAACTGAGCCAGCTGAATCACAAATCAATCACTTGTTAAACGTTTTTTTACCTGTTGACCAAATCTTGATTGTAGGGAACCATTGTGGCAGGGATACTCGGTGGCGTATCGCACTCGGTGCCCTCACAGTTCATATCCTGCACAGGTTGACCCGGGTCAGCATACACGATGACCCCAGTTGCGCTGGATTGCTCCATGGTGGCCACCTACAAATAAAAGCAGTGCTGTGATGATATTGGGAAGCAAAAGCTAACCTCATACACACCTCTTTCTTTGCCCCCAAAAAACTTTTATTTTTTTTGGGGGGGGGGAGGGCTAAATTTATGGTTTATAGGTTGTTGTATTTGCATCTCGATTTCACATGCAAAATGCAAGTGTTGTTAGGATTTTTGTTTTTAGGGCTGAGTAAAAGTTGGCATATGACTTTCACCGTGATGACGTAAGGGCACTAAAAAGATTTTTTCCAAAACTGTGCAGTACGAGGCAATTTTCAAATGCAAGGTATTTAAATTTTTTGCCATGTCCTTTTTTTTTGTAATTCGAGTTAGGCCAAAAAAAAAAAATAAGTCGGTCTCTGGTCAGCGCGCGCGTCGATTTTAATCATACGCGTCAACCTTTTTTTTTTTGAAATTGTCCGCGGTAGCTACAGCAGCACCCTCTATTGCCACACCTCCTCAAATTTTTGTACCAAGGGATGGGGAAATTGCACCAAGGCAAATGATGGAGGGCACCAAGGCAAATTATGGAGGACCCCAATGTATACAAGGACACAACAAAAGCAAAATAGTAACAACCTTGTCTGTACAATCCAAGCTTGAAAAAAAAAAAAAAAGGCCCCCCCCCAAAAAAAAAACGCGTCGCCGCATCAATTCTGGAACTTTGGTCTGACCAGAGACCAAATTTTTTTTTTTGGCCTTACCAATAAAAAATTATTTCCAAACCAACAAAAATTAATTTTGTTGGCCTCTATTTTGTATTTTTGTCACTTACATGTAACTTCAAAAGATCTGTGAGAAGAATCCATCCTAAATACTGCTACCTTATAAAATAACTGCATAGAGTTAATGGAGGCCCCCCCCTTAAATGTAACACAAGTTGCCATAAAAACAGCCCCAAACCTTTTGAGAGAAACTGCATCCTCCTGAAGTTACAACAGCAATCTTCTTGGCGACACTACTGTCTGGTTTGCAGCCGTCTTGGGAGGCCGCCACCGGAATCGTCTGGTTACCAAACTTGTCCGGGGAAGGCAACCAATCATATCTGGCGTCCAAACGTTTTAGCACAATCGGTACACCCGCTGGGAACGAATTAACGAGATTGATGATTGCCGAAAGACATTGGCATAATAATGCAGTAGTTTCACGTAAATTGATATTTTTGGGGCCATACAAAACCTCTTCACTGCTGAACGATGCTTGGAACAAAAATATCCGCCCAAATTTGTTTATTTAATTACTCTCCAATATTAAAATTACTTAGTGGCCAGGCAGTAATCCAAGCATAAACTGTTTAATGGATATGCAAAGCAGCTAAAAAAACCCAACTTTTTGTCGGTGGGTAAAAGATGCCTGGAAAAGTAGTTTCTCAACACAATAGGGCCTAATTCATACAGATTGAAAATTCATTTGGAGAACAAAAAATTGAACTCACTATAAAAGAGCACAGGCAGTCTTTACATATTATTAAAAAAAAAAAAATGTGACGAGATCCCATGAAATGAGTTTAAAAACCTTTTTTTTTACTTACACGTGGTTTTTCCTGTGCAGTGGAAAGATATTTTTTTTTTTACATTTTGACATCTCAATGAAAGATGATATGGAGTAGGTGGAAAGTTTACTGTTCTCATCAATTTCTGGGGAAGGATTTGTAAAGCGTTCAACCTTCGACTCATTTAGTTGGGTTACTGGTCACATACAATGTATGCTATATCAGCTATGTACAAAAGATTGCCGTTGTAACAAACATCGTTTTACCAAACATTTAACTATCGCAAATACTCACTATCAAAGTGATTACGTACAATCACCCAAGGCGGGTTGTTGGCGTAGCAACGAGATCATGCTGATGTAAACATGGCCACTACTACTGTGGAGTTGTGTACATTTTGAGCGTTTTTGTCTTGTTTCATTAGGAAATTAGAAGAAAAAAAAATCTACAGGTTTGACCTTTATTTGCTGTTCGGAAACATTTGAAGAATACAAAACAAACAAAAACCTCACCTATTGGGTTAAGGGTACCCGCTGATTTGCCAAGGGTGGAATTCTGGAAGACAGCCTGAGGAAGGCCACACCCATGATCCTGACACGCCCACTGCTGCAATAGGGCGGGGATCCAATTGCCAAGTTGGTACAGCGACGTTGTCACAAAGTGAAACCTCGACAGCAAACTGTGAACAACGTCTTTCCTGCAGGACAGTGATCGAGTCCATGATCAACGGATTGATATGTGAAATATCAGTTTTGTTGTCTTACACCTTCACAGTTTACAAGTAGACTTGTTGAACAAAAATGTTGGAAATTCATACTGTTTTACATGTTTGACGCTTGATTAAAAAGGTATTTGCAAATGGGAGTAAATATGAACTTGGCTGGTATTCAACAAGTCCGTTTAAGATCAGCTGAGGACATGGTCGCCAATAAAATCCCTCGCATTCGGCTCAGGCTACTATCAGTGTCCATTCCCCGAGCCAGTCTTAAACGGACTTGTTTAAGCTTCAAAACAGGCCGAGCAGATATTTATTCCCTAAATAATCAATGCAATTTAAAATTTCTCATGGACAGACAAAAACATTGCAAGTCTTACTTCAGCTTCCCCATTTTCTGCATCGTATTTGCAATCTGTCCTCTCATCCACAGGGCGTCCTGCAACGGATCGTCGCTCGTCGGCAGAAACACAAAATGCGTGTTATTTGGACTTCCGCTGACGAGCGACTGGAGGGAGTCCTCCGATGTCCACAAGCACTCCAAGAACGCCGAGTGATTGTCAAATGCATGGAAGATCATTGGCTTGTCGGCCAAAAGGGCACTGGGATACTCAACAACGCCGTTGAGGGTGAAGAGTTTGAACGGCTGGGCTGGTTGGTCGGGAAGAAGTACAGGGGTCTGGTTGTCAGTCTCTGTGGTGAAAGTACCGTAGACTTCGTGACGACGGGCAAGATTTTCCTGGCCGGTTTTCAATCGCTGCTGGAGCTGAGCCCAGGCCACGCTGACTGGCTGGTCATTCTGATTCTGTGGTGTATGTTCTTGTTTCTTGTGGGCTGCCACCACGATGCACATACACAAAAGACAACACAAGCCAGAACTGACACTACGTCTCGTGCTAGCCATTGCAGACAACAAAACCTGCAAAAAGAACAAATCCCCGAAATAAATTAGGCCCCTATACGTGTAGGTCTCTCTCAAAGACGGCCATCTCTGAAGGAGAACTGCAACTGCATACGCAATCAAGCACGCATTGCGCAATTCTGAAAATATTCCAAACACGCGTGCTTGTTGCTCGAAATGTGTTCGAAATACGACACAGCCGATGCGCGTTTTGCAACTTGAAGCTAAAAATGCCAATACACATGGCTTGTAGGAAATTACGTCATTTGAGAGAGACCTGTTGTTTAATTTCTGTTGTTTAAAACATGTGGTATTCCTTGGGGAAAGAATTCGCTTAGAAAGAGCCAAAAATAATATCACAAAATTCAAGAACTTATTTCTGTATACAAACACTTTTTGGGGAAATACATAAATCTCTTCCGACTACTTCTGAAATCAAAAGGCTTCTCTCCGTCAGACGAAGAGAATAGGGAAAGATTTCCATATACGAAGTTCACTCAACACTCTGTGTTAGTGTGTACAAACCCTATGAGAGTGGACTGAAAAATTCAAAGTGTTTTCTAAGAAAATGCTTGTATTTTCTCACTGCTCAAATTGACTTTGATGACATGAAATTGCTATCTGGGGGCTTGTTAGTCAAAACAGAGGAAAATTAGTGAACTTTGCATATGGTAATCTTGCCGAGAATAGAAGCCTTCTGATTTCAGAAGTATCTGCCGACAATGGCTGATGAATGCCTTACAGTAGGGAACAGCCTGTTCAGAAGAAGAATATGCCAACTCATACATGTCATATCCTGAATTTATTGCATAATTGTAGCTCTACAGATAGCTGGAGTTACCCAGCCCTGAGTTTTATCAAATTAACACAATTTTCAACTGCTATTGTTACGGCATGCGGCATCCATCATGTCCATTGCAAAAATACCAACGTATCTGTATCTGTAGGTGTACGTTGCAAAAAAACCAATTCTGGCATAAGAGCAACGTGAATTACATAGTTTCGGCGGATTTATGCGCAACAAATGTTCATATCATTCAAGCGTCTTGTTCCCTGACCTAATACTGGTATTCAACCTCAAAATCTTTGGCTGTTGGATTTGGAACCAGACTACGTATAACCGAATGGTTTTTGCCTCTCGCACTATTTCCCTTTTTAAAAATATCCCCCAAAGCCTGGCACTGATTATAAACAAGAAAATGAACCTACCGACGAACGACTGAATGCGCTTTTCAATCCCGTTATTTTTTTGCAAAGAATTCAGGCCTATAAAAGAGAAATGAACGAAGTCATGCGGGAAACACGGCACGGGAAAACAAGATGGCAGCGCCCATGGATTAATTTTTTCGCCAATACAATAGCTCACGAGAGGGCGCTATAATTAAAATGGCGAAGGATGCATACCTGCAAATAAACTCCCATAGACACTAGTGCTAAATGCCCATACTTCAAAATTATTTTAAAAATACTCAAAACTCTCACAGGTATTCAAGCTGCACAGAAAAATGATGATCAATGTGTCATCTTTCATTTTCTTTTCAATTTTTGGTGGGTTGACCATTGACTTTTCGAGATATTTTCACGCAAAGAAGACGACCCCTATTTTCCCCAAAGCGGAAAAGTAGCCATCTTGAAAAACGATCCCTCCACAGCATGGCAAAATAGCGCCACTTTCGAGCCCAATAGCATCCAAAATGCTCAGAATTGGAAGCCCCAAGTCCGGGCCAGAGGTTCATTACCATATCTCTTCAATTCCCCAATTTTACGGCGCTCAGAACTCTCTAATATGGAATATTTTGACGGGTATAACTTTTATTCATGAGCTTGGCGGATCGATTTACCGGTGTGCACCCCGAAAGGCGCATCGCATGCGATGCAGAGCATGCAGGCTGCAGAATAATTCCCACAGACCCCAATGACAAGATACACACAAAATAAATGAATTAAGATATAGAGAAACAAAATAAAATTTAATAGGGGCAAAATACTTACGACTCTCACAGCTATTCAATACATACATCAACGATAAAGCTTTATAAGCTGTATTACCCTCTTTCAATTTTTTTTTGGGGGGCGGGGTACCTTCAATCCTTTTGGATCCTTCCATAAAAATTACTTGCATCTAACCCAATACATATCCTAATTGGCTAACCGTATAACAACCCCACCACTCCCTTTCAATAAAATTATTAAAGCTGCGTTTATAGTATAATTTTTAGAGTATGGGCAAAAGTAGGCTAAATTATCACAAACTATTACTTTATATAATTGATTTTCCCACTCCTTGAGGCAAACTTGTAACCATTTCATTTCCGAGCATATCAGAGAGTGTGATTAAACTTCACAGTTCATTGTCAAGTATTTACTATTCGAAAACCTACCTGCAAAACTCAAAATCATATTTAGCCCAAACACTCTTCCTACAAGTTGTCTGTATTTAGGTCAGTGCACGAGAGTTTAAGAATCAACAAAATCTTTGAAACCCACAATATAATGGATATCTTTCAGAATAAGCCTTTCTTTTCTGATGGATCTGTGTATAGGCCTCCAGGTAAGATAGAAGTTTAATAATGCTCCATTAATTTGCAATTTACATTGAATATCGAAACTCAACAAAAACATATAAATACATTCATGTACAGGCACAGACAAATCATTACAATGTGTACATTCACACAATGATGAACGATCAAAATCAGAACAATTAAGAATCACACATTTCTTAACACCATATCTAGCGTTAATCGTACCTACGGATTCCACCTCATCATCCTCTGTATAATACATGCAGTATCGTTAAAAATATCATTATGTTATTTTATTTTGTATAACAAGACTTCAGCTCAAGAGAGTTATGAAGTACACCAAATAGCTATAATTATGGCTACTCAAATATAACTATAGAAATAATCATTTTACTGAGAAATGCCAGCTGAGATATTGATTTAGGCCTACATTTCCTTGTTTTCGCTGGCTACATGGTCAGTTGCGGAAAACCCAAATCCGGTGTACGTGAGTGGTGTATGAAACAGAAAGTTAATTCATACATGACCGCGTGAACACATTGAAGAGGAACAGACTTTATGATTATACATGTACATGCACTTATGTCATATCATGTAGCACCAAGTGCATAGACAATGTGGATGTTTTACACCAAATTGTAAAACTCGCTCAAGCTTCGGTAAATCAGTTTGACTGATTGTTTTTATTTGTTCATTTGATCTTGAGACACTTCTCCCGAAAAAAAAATAAGATGGTAGTGCTCATCTTCAACAAACCTTCGGCTTTCTGGGCCGTTTGGAAACGTGTGTTTTTGGTTGTACTTGTTCTGTCTGAGATTGCTTTTATTGCCGCTGAAATGTCAGCGAGGGATACCTCTTTCTGGACCGTAAACATGCGAAGACGACGAGCTGCACCCAAATGGGCCATAGCGGTAGTAGAGAACTTCTGCCCGTGGTGAGTACGCGTACGCCATGCAGAACAATTATTATTATGCTAGCCCAGGTTGGATGACGTCTTCTTTGCATTACGACTGCGTGTACACAACGGAGCCCAACCTGGGCTATTATTATGCCAAATATTAGTGCACATAATCAATTATTTTACAGTGTCAAAAGGCCACATTACGTTTTCTTACATTTTTATTGAAAACAATTGCTTTATAAGGATGGTGAAATATGCTGGTGGCGAGTTTGAATGCTCGCGACGCAGATTTCAACACCGATTTCCCAGTATCTTTTTCAATTTGGAAGATATTGATATTTGATAATGAAAATTGCAGTATTTCCCTAGAAATAGTTCCTCTATGCCGTTTACTGAAATTACAGCATTTTCACAATTTTCCGTAAAACAAAATGCACTCGCATGGCATTGCAACAAAGGGAGAGTTGGGGGAGACCAATAGGAGAGACATTTGAACGCATTGCTATGCTACGACGCCTGACGCCTTTCCTTAATTATGCGCGGTTTTTTTGGTATCCGTCAGCGCAAAATGTTGATCGTAAGCGCGGAATTCTGTGGTTAGCAAAAAACATCATAGTCTGGTTCCTCGGACCGACCGATACTATTTCTGATGAATCTTAGGTCAGGTTATGGCCACCGCACGTGACCAAAACGGGAGAAATGCCCCTCGTTTCCGAAAATGTTCGAAGTTTGCCGAATGCATTTCGTTGACAGTCTCTGATAGAGCCTGGGTATATTTCCGGCTATAAAATAGGTTTTATTTACCCTGTCAAGGCTATTAAAAATTTGAAACGAGTTGATAAGTAATATAAGTTATCAAAGGCTCAATATCCAAGCCTCACTTTCACGTTTTTTTTTTAAAATGTGGCTTAAAACATTAGCGTGCAATTAATCACACATTTTGATTTATTCAAACTGGTATAAATTTGTAATTTACTTTATTGGATTACTTTCATTTCTATTCGCAAGTTCAAAATGTAAATTTTACCTCGCTTTCCATTTAATATGGCCGACTTGTGAATAAAGCCTATATGCAGTTGTAATTTACTTACGATATGGCATCGTATGAGAGGGGTCCATTTATATTTTTTTTCACAACCTCGTTTCCATGGGTACAATCTTGCTGCACCATATTGGTTCCCATCATGCCTTGCCCATGGAGTCGAAGCTGAATTTTTCATTACTTAATGGAGGGAACCAACATGGCACAGCAAGATCGTACCCATGGGAACGAGGTTGATTCGTGAGTGTATGCGTTCTACGGGCGCGCATTGGCAGAACACATTCCGAGAGCACCACCTTTTTTCTTTCTTTTCATAAGAACACCACCCTTTTGCTGCTTCCGGTTCCTTGGGCGTGGTTGATGTTGAAATGACATAAGGCGAAGCAAAAAAACAAAACATGTTTCTCGTCCCCGCCCGCTTCCTTTTTGGAGGCCGCCTGGATTTTTTTAAATATTTTTATTTTTGAAAAATGCAGTAAAAAAACACACCGAAAAAGTCCACAAATTCAACGGAAAATAAATTGTAGACCAATACAAGTCTAAATGACACTGTAAATATGTTCAGTTCTCTTGTCCAACTTATCTTTCATTTTAAAAGTGTCTTTGAACAGTGGAAACACCAACGGTTGCAGGAAATGTTCAAATGGCGGCCATCTTGAAACAAATAAAAATTAATTAAAAAAAAGCCCGGCTTCCTCCTTGTTTCAAAAACCCGGACGAGAAACATGTTTTTTTTTATTCGGCCTAACATTACGATTTTTTTTATAAGTGTCGATAAGAAGACGGCTCTATAAATGAAGAAAAACATGTCAACCTTTTCAGCAGTCCTTTTTATCACATTGTTCAGGGCCGAGTGCACGGGTTACTTCGGTTGTAATCCAGGACGTGGGTGTGTAGCAGCTCCAACAAGATTCACAGGTACACAGTCACATCACCCAAATTGACAACTTTGTACACTTGTTCTTGACCGAGCATTTCTTTTCTTCAAATAATACAATAATTGTGCATTATATAAATGATTTCTAATGATGATATGAAAGGAAGATTCTTAAACAAAGGCTTCATGACAAGTCACAAACGCGAAATACCAGTGAAGGGACTATGTCGGAGGATTGGGGAATGAAAATACCCCCCCCCCCCAAAAAAAAGGTCCGTATTTGCATATTTGCATAAACTGAGGTGAAAACGACGTAGGCCTACGTGCCACTTCCAAACCAATAACGTGAATGAAAAAAATAGACAATTTTACCTGTTTACAGGAAAACGCAATAAAATCGAAAAGTTATTTAAGAGAAGAGATTCAAGTAAATATTCAAGTAACTCGGCATTTATTTCTATAAAAGGTCATAAAAAGGCCAAATTAGGCGAAGGCATTTAGATAGCTAACCATGTCTTATTTGATTTCTCATTTGTTACAATCGGTACAACCAGAACACCACGGCCGTGTGGTTGGCCGATCCCGCAGATGTTTTGCGTATGAAGTCGCATCAGGGAACTGTGACGAGGCCCCAAAGGAGGACAACTGTGCTTGTATTACTGATGGCGGCATAATACAAATAGGTTATGGACGCCGGGGCGAGGGCGACGGCAAACCAGCTGATGCTCCCATCGGCGATTTCTGTTCTTTGTACTCAACGTACAATGGGTGAGTTTTGTATTCATAGCATTATATGGGGTGAATAGTTATTTCTTTCTGCCTACACGTCCACCGATTTTGATTAAAAACAAAATAATCAAATAACACCCTGAAACATCAAAACAGGTTTATGGTCTGTTTTGGGAAAGGGCGGTATCACTAAAGTATCCTACCCGACCCAAGGGTGGACCCGGAAGGGGGGGGGGGCACAGGGGGCCATGGCCCCTCCCCCCAAAAAACGAATCAATTTTTTTTTTTTAGTGACTTCGCAATAAAGGCATGGAAATGAGAACAGCACCATCTTTTCCTCAAAAAACATTGATTAAAGTGGTCAGAAATTGCCTCAGATCGCACCACAGAGCATCTAGAATCAATTTTTTTTCGGGGCCCGCAGTGTGCCAGAAATAACCACGCAAAATAGTGATTCAACAAGCAACTTTTTCTCAGCCGCATGTGAATAATCCTTACTGAACATCATTGAAGTTGAAGTCGTTATCCCTGAACGCCAAAGTGGTTATAAAGATGTCATACATCATTGATATGTTTTCAGCAGCCATGACGGAAGTTTTGTAACAAAGGAACCAACATTCGAGAAATGCCAGTTCAAATTTGTGACCTATCGTGGCTAAAAAATCTCCATCTCCCAAAACCTTGTTTTGAGTAGGCCTAATCAGCGCCTGAAGTTGGAGATATTTTTGAAAAAAAAGAAAGGGAAATGCTCTTTTTTGGTGGGACATTTTTTTATTTATTCATTTTCAATGTCCTGTATAAAAATCCTTCAATTTTTAGAGAGGTGTATTTCACTCAACGCCCGTGTCCAGCAACCGCACCCACCTCGATCCCACTGTCTTCGCCCTCGACAGATGTAACAACAACCACAGCCCGGGTCGATGGGACAGGGGATGCGGTAATGTCCACACCCGTCAGGAATCCAAGTTAGTAGCATTCATAATTATTCAACCGGTTTGGAGTTACGCGGTATACTTTCCACGCCTTGTATTCTGCGATTCACGTTTAAATATCAACAGGGGCCAATTTCATGGAACTGCTAAGCACAAAAATTTGCTTAGCACAAAAACGTCTGGCTTAGTAAAAGCAGGTTACCAGCCAAAACTCCGTGTGATTTTCATGCTAAGCAAACAACAGCTGAACACCAATCACCAGCAATATACATCACAATGGACATTTAGTTGGTAATCCTGTTTTTGCCAAGGAAGACTTTTCATTGCTAAGCAAATTTTTGTATTTAGCAGCTCCATGAAATTGACCCCAGGTTAATAAACATTTATGTGGATGGTTTAACCCATACCCACATAACTTACATGGAATCCGGCATCAGATACCATAATATCGGTATCTGTTGCTGGATTCCATGAATTTCCACGAAATTTCATAACGGAATTTCCTCTCATAAAAAAAAATGATTTACGAGTCTTTTATGAGTCATCACCCTATAGGCCTTATACAAGCCGTGTGCTGTTTTCTTTTGTTTTGACTATAACGCAGTATATCGTCTATAGAGTCACAAGCTAAAGCAGAAACTTACGACTAGTAAATCTGGAGACAATTAACATTGATTATCACATTAATCAAATGGATTTTGGAATGAATTCTGACACTTCAGATGTCTACACATCTCTGCAACTAACGACGCTGGAATCGTCTGTGGTAGTGACGGATGGAAATGAAGTCTATTCCTCGCCTACACACGATCCAACCGATGAGGGCGCTCCAAAGATAAACGTAATAACCTGGCTGCTGCCCGCACTTGCTGCTGGCCTGGTAATAATTGCATTGGTGGCGCTGCTTATGTACAGACGAAGACGAAACTTGCGAAGATCCCATCAACTGGATTGTCTGTCACACAGTCGGTATGAAACTATAGATCCTCGGTTTTTTTTAATTTATCTTTTAGGGCCTAGTCGTTTTGTTCGAGGTCGGTCCATTAAATCAGTCGTTTATAGCGGCAGCTTGTCAGTTAATGATTGAAAGTTACTTGAGTTTTTCAATTTCTCCACTTCATAGGTTTATTATTATTTCTTTTCATTTTAAAGTCGCATGTTTTCACATTTTTTTGACAGATCTGATAAAGTGAACAGTCGTGTGCTTTTCTCTGCCTCTCCAGCCATCATCTCGCAAGGTAACTAAACATTTTGTCGTGACATTTTGTTCGAGAAAACAATAGTATAGGAGTTAACGACACTTGTTTTGTTTCTTTCAAACGCTAGAGACTTGAATCTGACTCTTAGACTGGTAACTGTCTCTGGTTGGGCACACAAGTATATACACAGATGTGTGTGTGTCGATATTTTAAGATGACTCGACTGAAAAAGGGGAAAAAGATATCTGAGAGTAGCGAAAAAAAGTTTTTTTTTTCTAAGACAGTTGGGACTTCTGCAGGTATGCCGGAAGTCGAAACATTGATGAAGTTTAACTTATCCTGTCATTTATTACAGGAAGGATGAACGATGCGGGTGATGACGTCATGCCGTCAGGTGCCCAGCGGATACCGTTGCTCACCTCCTCTGCTAACGGTACCAATCTAGACGACGGTCACGAACGCCCAAGTGAAGTCGCAATGAGGCGGCGACCAGATGCTGCGGAATCGACCGACAGTATTGAGTCTAGGAACCGCGCGAGTCACCCGTCATTACGTGATTACGAAGAGGTTCCTGACCGCGATAGTTCAGGGCAATCATCAAATTACATTTATGATTACGCTGCAATTGACAACTTACCCGTAAGCACAGGTGTTAATTTGGGATCCCACAACAAATCCCCTCCAAATCGAAGCAACCATGAACCCCCGATGGTGCACCCCGCCCCACCTGCTACTGACCCAGGTAGACCCGATTCTAGATGATGTTCTAGCAAGATCGGGCATATGTGAACCAAAAAGTCTTTGCAAAGCGTCGTTTGGGTAAAGATAAGCAAGCTCCAAAACGGAGCGATGCTGGGACGAATTATCCACCATCTGACCGGAGCCAGCAGCCTCTGAATGCGGTCATAACTGCCAGAGATCCCCCAGTCCCTACCGATGATGCCTACGCCTATGCAGAGATCCCCTCTATAGTTACCAACCATAGTCCCTGTGACTCCCCACCAGTGTGTTACGAGAGCATAGCACCGGGACAAAGTCCGCTGAGTGACGGGGGCTATCAGGCTTTGAATCCGGCCGGGCTAGAGGGAGAAAATAAGTATACACCCCTGATTCTTGAAAAATGAATGACCCATGACCCATTCCTTAACACCATGTTGGCTTAATTAAGAGGCTGAGGGTTGGGAACGATCGTGGGGTTTTCATGGTTGCTCTTGTTTTCAATTTTCTCTTGAAGGAACACCAGATTGCAAGTCTGGAATTGATGACAAACAAGACATAGCTCTTCGGTGTAATTTAGGTTATTGTATAAACAAAGCTTGCACGACTGGGTTTCTCTGAAGATCATCAATAACAAAGGTATTAAAGACGTTAAAGAATACTTAAGGAGTGTTGAGATTCCTGAAACTGTTTCAATAGTTATTTTAAAATTGAAGTTCGTGGAACAATCTGGCTATTTTGAGAGGGAAAATTCTGAACCGGAGTACGTTTCTTGAGAACTCTCAGACTACCGTGGCAATTCGTGACATAGTCGCACTGAGCACAACGTTAATTTTAGCGGGTTATACGCTGATTTCGAAAGAAAATGTAAGTGTATTAAGAGCAAGATAAAAGCTTTTGGAGCAGCTCTCCAACAAGATTAAATATTGTAGGAGACAGACTGTGGATAATAACATTAATAAATGTAATGCCTATGAAATTGTATTACTGCTAACAAAATGGTATCGGATTTAAAACAAAAAGAAGTAAATTACTCTTTTTAATAGATAATTTCCAGAGAGCTGAACATCCAATATAACGTCCTTTTCAAAGCAATGAGATTATGATTTTTTCTTTAACTATTGCTTTCCCCGTGCTTATCAACAAGTTCATTTTTTTTCAACTTGTATGTTTCATTTAAACCCAAACCCCTCATTTTCCCTTTTTTTTGCTGTCCTTAACCCTCCAAAAAGAAAGGATTTTTATTTTGGACAGATCTCACAAGCGAGCAGACTGGCTCTCGGTCCGACATTATCGATACTGATTGTGGGGCGGGAACCATCCCATCTCGCGAGAATGGAGTTATGTCCGGACCACTAGTAATTTGAAATCTGCGAAGTGATTATGCAATAACTAGACGTGGGTCATTTTTTCTTGGGCGATTCCATTCAAAAGTGAAAAAAAAAACTTGTGTGTTGCTGGAAAAAAATAATTTCGAAAAGGATTTTATTTTGTGATGAAACCCCGCATTTTTAGCACGGGAAATGAAAATTTAACTTTCGATTCATTCATGTCTTGTTTCTTCCATTAAATGCACCGATTGTTCAAGTTTGCTTTCGGAAACCTGGGAATGAAGATATAAAAAAATAATACACTGGTATTAAAAATGCTGTAAATAGTAAATTACTGATTATTAAATAAATGTTTTGTCACCATTTTGTTTTGCTGTAATTTTGCACTTAAATGACAAATTGTAATCAACGTAGGCCTATATCAAGCAAAAATAATTCTTAAACTTTAATGCGTTAAGTTATATTGTGAATGTGTGTATAAGCATATTGCATTTCAGTCTGGTTTATTGATGTTGAACAACATTGACAGGCTGGCAGGTTATTGTGATGGACGTCAACAATCATAAAAATCAGACGTATTAAAACTGTGCTGGTGATGATGGTGAAAGTGGAGGTCAGCGTAGTGATAGTGCAGTGGTGATGATAACAATATATATGAACCTGTGTAAATAAATAGGATTATATTGCAGCTTAGTCAATACTTCGTATCATATTTTATAGTCATTGATTGAAAGCTGATCAGTCTATTAGTGCATGTATATTCAAATTATTGAGTAATGTTTATTTTAGATAAGGTGATTTGTGAAGCTGGCAAGCTCTAAAATTGTCCACGCAATCGCACAAAATGTGCTTTGTAAAACAGCTACTCAAATCACTCACATAATAACTATACATTGCTTATGACTTATTCTCTGTTGAACTTTCACTTAGCTGATTTGCTAACGATATCTCCTGCTTGTTGAACATTTCTAGGAGGTATAACTTCTATAGAACCCTTTCTAGAAAGGTTTGTGTTGCTGATAAAAGACCCGAAAAGCCTCGATTTATCATGTAAATATAATAGCTTCCTCGTTTGCCCGATTAGGAACCTAACTGTAGTTTTGTTTTATCTTCACACATAACTAATATCAGTCTTTACAAAAGAGCTGACAAGTTTAAGTTGATAAAACCTGAATAAAGGAAGTGTTTCCATTATTATAGCGGTATCGTGCAAATCGCCATTAGGTTCTGTCCGTTGCGACTCTATTTTTTTTTTTCATTTTAAAAATTTAGTTTCGAGGTTCCTCGTATATGAATAGATCACACTTTTGTCAAAGGTCAAACATGGAACAAAATTTACAAATTTGTGTCAATTCAGTGTATCGCTTTGACAAGACCTTCACCAAAATGTGTACAGGAAACTTCGCGTATTGTGGGTATCACACCGCCGTGATTAATGTATGTAGGCCCCACATGCGGTACATCCACGGTTGTAAAGTTAGCGGGCCTGGATCTTTCCGTGGCCCATCTTTATTTTTGGGAACAGGTCGGCTTACATAATGTATTTCGCGAGAAACAAGGAAACTCTCACTGAAAAGGGTTGAATAATTATTATTGACACCCTGTCAGCATTGATCTTCACATAGGAGGCCCCCCTCATAAACATGAGTCAGAAAACAGACAAACAAACACATTATTTGAGCTTGAATAGAGCGACAACTTGTACAGTTTCCAAAGACCGAAAATAAACCGGCGAACCTTATAAAATCTAAGTGTTTCAACTCCCTCCCTCCCCCCGACGAGATCACTTGCGTTCTCGCATGAATGCGGGTACATTAAAATGAGAGCATATAAAAATGAACTGAACTGCTAAAAACTGCTTACTGACAGGATTGATAAATGAAATAAAGAAACAAAACAATAATACTGATAAGAGGGAATGAGGTTTTGGTCTTAACAAAAGCCTTTTTTTCCCTTTAAAGAAGGTCTTGTTAAGATCGGAACCTCAGGCCCTCAGAACATTTGAAAATTAGACATCCCCTAAGACTATATCTACCGTTAATTATTATACGAACAGACTCCACCTCATCATCAACCACTATCAGTGTCGTAACAAAAAACAAATCATATTGTTCATGTAAAAAAAAAAACACTTCTGCTTGACAGTTATGAAGTACAGCTAGATTACATGTAGCAACAATATGCTGTTATGCGGACTAGAAATCATTATCCACGCAGCCTGGGATTTTAGCTCAATTATTGATTACATATTTCCTTGTTCACGTCTCAGGAAAGCTGCGGAAAACCAAAAATCCGGTATGGTATTTACATTACTATATCATATTTTGTCCGTTTCTTGGAAGGCCAGGAACAACGTAAAACTCGCGGTTTTGATAGGAATCGTTGTATGCCTACGCCCAAGTTTATTTTTCAGTTCATGAATAAAGCTTATTTTTCAGTTCATGAACACTCGCTCTCTCTTATAGAAACGACAAATGTTGGATGATCAACTTACAACTGTCTAATATCCTCGTCGCTGGAAGTCATTCACGGTTTGAAGATGCTTTCTATGAACCATCTTGAGTTTACTGTGATCGTATGCGTACAGCTGGTTGTGATATGTGTCCATCTGAACTCGTTACCGGTCATGTGCCAGGTCATTCTGGTCGTTCTGGTCATGTACTTGTTTCTTGCGGGCTGCCACCACGATGCACATACAGAATTAAGACAACACAAGCCAGAACTGACACTACGTCTCGTGCTAGCCATTGCAGACAACAAAACATGCCAAAAACCCAAATCCTGAAATAAATTAGGCCCTATAGGCCAAAAAAAAGTCTCCGGTTTCTGGTATGGAGCTTGCCCCAAAAGTGGTGCGGCGACGCGGCTTTTTTTTTTTTTTTTACCTGTTTTTTTTTTTTTGGCTTCAAATGTCGGCTGATGACTGCAAATGGTGCCCGACTAAACTTAGTGCAAATATATGGGAGTTCAGAGAGGCCACATAAATCTTATTCTCGATCATAACCCCTTCTAAAAACACGTTAAAATTGTGCAGCAGCAGAATTCCAGTCAAACCAGTGAGTTTGGCGGTTTTGAAACATCATCTTGTATTGAAAAAAAAACTTTTTCATTTTGCCGACGCGCATGGCTACGGCGACGCGCGCGCATACCAGAAACCGGAGACTTTTTTTTTTTTGGCCATAGGTCTTCCTCTCAGTTTGCCATCTCTGTAGGAGAACTGCAACAGCATATTTTGCGCAATCAAGCACGCATTGCGCAATTTTGAAAATGTTCCAAACACACACGCTTGTTGCTCGAAATGTGTTCGAAATACGACATGCGCGTTATGCAACTTGAAGCTCAAAATGCCGATACACATGGCTGGTACTTGGTAGGAAATTACGTCATTTGAGAGAGACCTATTGTTTTATTTCTCAATTAAAACATGTGGTATTCCTTGGGGAAAGAATTCGCTTAGAAAGAGCCAAAAATAATATCACAAAATTCAAGAACTTATTTCTGTATACAAACACTTTTTGGGTAAATACATAAATATCTGCTGATGAATGCCTTACGGTAGGGAACAGTCCGTCCAGAAGAAAAATATGCCAACTCATATCCTGAATTTATTGCATAATTGTATCTCTACAGAGATGTATCAAGTACTGTGAACTGTGATAGAAGATGATTTCACTGGATAAATCTCTTTGTATATACATGGAGGTACCTTCATGATTATATATATGTTTTGAAATCACACCAGGGTACTTCTAGAATTAGAAGGCTTCTCTAATTCTAGAAGTAACACCAGGTAATCTTACCCCTTACATTTTTTATATTGAACAACCCTGGGTCAGTTTGAATTTGAAAAAAAATAGAATACGATTGAAAAATGAGAATTTCTTGACCGTCTCAGTGTCTGTATGCGCTTGTCTTTTTAAAAATATCCCAACTGGAAACAATCAACGAAAACCGTATGTCTACTCTAAAATATACACAGTATTTGAGACTGAGAGTCCAAAATTTTCGGACTAGGCCAGCTGTTAACGCAATTTTCAACTGCTATTGTTACGGGTCCTACTAAAGTGCGTCAACAAGCGTCAACAAGCGTCAACAAGCCTCAACGGTCGTCAACGAGCATCAGCAAATTTTGTACATGCTTTTGAACATTAAAAGGAGCTTTATATGGTAGAAAAAGTAACAAAGAACATTTTCTGCAAATCAATTAAAGTTGAAATTATTTAAAAACACAGGTTACAACCTCGTGCCCCGTGGGTACGATCTTGCTGCGCCATGTTGTTTCCCATCATGTCTTGCGCGATCGTAACCCCTGGAATTGTGTAATTTAAATGTGCCAAAATACGGTACATTATAATAAGGGCTGCAGTTTATCCTTTTTACGCGCCGACGCCATCTTTAAAATGTTGAAAGTTGTGTTATTGAAGAATCAATGCTTTCAAAATATAAGGTTTGGACATTGTGTATTTTAGCAAAGATTTGTATTAAAGATACGTACCCCTTTCGTCCCTTTACAACCGCAGATACAGGTTTTTTTTTGTTAAGCAAAAAAACGAGGCTGCCATAATCCATAACGTACAGGTATCGCCCAGTTTTGAATATTTGTAGTGACGTTACGTGCAAAGCACGCGAGCGCCCGGCGTGCAATCTTCGAAATGCGCGCGCAGTACGCTGTGAGAGGTTTCGCATGCAAACGGATACGTTTAGTGCGACGGATACGTCATCAGTTATGACGTCATACGCCACTCACTATCCGCTTAACGTGCAGACGACACGCATATCTCGCTCGCTACACGTAAGTAAAAAACGGATACGGATAGCTAAACGTATGTGTAAGCGTATCCGTTCGCTTTCGAATAGTCATTCAGCGTCATTTACGTCATCATCACAGCCAGGGGTTAGTGTAAGGAACGAGCACGCGCCCCTGGAGTCGAGGCTGCTTAGGTCGGGCAGCGTAATTTTTATTCCTAGGAGGGTTAGGGGCAATGTCATCAACAGCATTTTTGTTAGTTACTCAACTAGTTACAATACATTAAAGCATTTTAAAGAACGATTGTCTTCGAGCTACCACACAGTAGCCTAGTGGATAGCGAGATGAGCTATGGATACAAAGATCCCTGGTTGGAATCCACGTCGTCGCTGCTCATTTTCATCAGCTATTTTTCTTCTCCAAATTTATCACTGAGATAATTTTAAATTAAGGGGAAAATAGAACGAGAACCTAAGTCTTGCAATGATTCAAAGGAAAAACTGAATTATTCATGAAATTGCCCCTAACTCTCCTAGGAAAAAAAAATTATGCGGTCGGGCAGCCTCGGTGGCTAAAATTAAACATGACGACATTGATGGCCCTTTTTCAAAGTTCGGCTTCGTTTCCAATTTCGCTTTATCGCTTGTAGCTTTTAATGTTCTGATCAATTTTTTTAATAAATCACTTGCTTCGTAATATCATACAGCTATGATAATACAGTTTGATGTTTCTGTAAGATAACATTGACTAATGTTGATCTGGAATCTTCAAAATTAGGCACCCAAATAGCACTGTTAGCAGGCGGAGCCGAATGAAGACCGAGTTTTGGAAAATCTCGCTAACGGTCGTCAAATTAAAAATTGAACATGACGCAGCAAAAAGTTCGCCCATACGATCCGAGTATATTTGATGCACAAAATCGTCGTTGAATTTCAAGTTTTCTAAATGAAAGCAATGAATATTAATTATCAACTCATTTAAAATAAAATTAATAAGCAATTAGCAGTTAATTAAACCTGTATTATATACTCGGAAATACTCGGGCGCTAATCGATTGTCGACGAAAAGACTTCGGCAAACTTCGGAAATTTTCGGAAAAAGGAGGAATACCTCCCATTTTAGTCACGTGACGTAAATTGTAATACAATGTATTACCGGAGGCTACCGGAACTAAGATTCATCAGGAATAGTCAGAATCTTTTGGTCTGGGAACCAGACAAGCCATGCAGAGCATGCAGGCTGCAGAATAATTCCCACAGACCCCGATGACAAGATACACACAAAATATATGAATTAAGATATAGAGAAACAAAATAAAATTTAATAGGGGCAAAATACTTACAACTCTCACAGCTATTCAATACAAACATCAACGTTACAGCTTTATAAGCTGTATTACACTCTTTCATTTTTTTTTTTTTGGGGGGGGGTACTTCCAATCCTTTTGGGGTCAACTCAATCACGCACGATAGCCCCAACCTTATGATCCATTAAAAACTCCACAGTTTATCCCAACCCTGACCACAAACAAATCATAATGCATAAAAGTACTTGCATCTAACCCAATACATATCCTAACTGACTAACCGTATAACAACCCCACCACTCCCTTTCAATAAAATTATTTAAGCTGTTTATAGTATAATTGTTAAAGTATGGGCGAAAGTAGGCTAAATTATCACAAACTATTACTTCATATAATTGATTTTTCCCACTCCTTGTGGCAAACTTGTAACCATTTCATTTCCGAGCATATCAGAGAGTGTGATTAAACTTCACAGTTCATTGTCAAGTATTTATTATTCGAAAACCTAGCTGCAAAACTCAAAATCATATTTAGCCCAAACACTCTTCCTAAAAGTTGTCTGTATTCAGGTCGGTGCGCGAGAGTTTAAGAATCAACAAAATCCTTGAAACCCACAGTATAATGGATTTATTTTCAGAATAAGCCTTTCTTTTCTGATGGATCTGTGCATAGGCCTATATGGTACGATAGAAGTTTAATAATGCTCCATTAATTTGAAATTTACATTGAATATCGAAACTCAACAAAAAGATATATTCATGTGCAGGCATAGATAAATCATTACAATGTGTACATTCACACAATGATGAACGATCAAAATCAGAAATTTGAGAATCACACATTTCTTAACACCATAGCGTTAATCGTACCTACGGATTCCACCTAATCATCCTCTATATACATGCAGTATCGTTAAAAATATCATTTTAATTTTTTTTTGTAACAAGACTTCAGCTCAAGAGAGTTATGAAGTACACCAAATAGCTATATGGCTACTCAAATAAAACTATAGAAATTATCATTTTACTGAGAAACTTCAGCTTAGATATATTGATTTAGGCCTATATTTCCTTGTTTTCGCTTGCTACATGGTCAGTTGCGGAAAACCCAAATCCGGTGAACGTGAGTGGTGGAACAGAAAGTTAATTAATCCATGATCGTGAACATTTACTTTGAAGAGGAACAGAATTTATGATTATACATGTACATGCACTACTGTCATGTAGCACCAAGTGCATAGACAATGTGGATGTTTTACAGAAATTGTAAAACTCACTCAAGCTTCAGTAAATCAGTTTGACTGATTGTTTTTGATTTGTTCATTTGATCTTGAGACACTTTTCCCGAAAAAATAAGATGGAAGTGTTCATCTTCAACAAACCCTCGGCTTTCTGGGCCGTTTGGAAACGTATGTTTTTGGTTGTACTTGTTCTGTCTGAGATTGCTTATATTGCCGCTGAAATGTCAGCGAGGGATACCTCTTTCTGGACCGTAAACATGCGAAGACGACGAGGTGCACTCTCTTGGGTCCCGGATGTAGTAAGTAACTTCTGCCCGTGGTGAGTACACGTACGCCAGAACAATCATGCCAAATAAGTGCACATAATCAGTTATTTCACAGTGTCAAAAGGCCACGTTACGTTTTCTTACATTTTTTTTAGGAAAAAAATGCTTTATAAGGAATGTGAAATATGCTGATGGCGAGTTTGAATGCTCGCGACGCAGATTTCAACACCGATTTCCCAGTATCTTTTTCAATTTAGACGATACTGATATTTGATAATGAAAATTCCCTAGAAAATAGTTCCTCTTTGCCGTTTACTGAATTTTTACAGCATTTTCAAAAATTTCCGTAAAATAAATGCACTCGCATGGCATCGTCAGCACCAGGTGGTCAAAAATCCATTCCTTTTAAATGCGTAGAATTTGAAAAGGTTGAGGTTTTAGTGGAATTTAGCTCGGGTGTTATAAAGATCATAATGTGACGCATATGGAGAGGAGGATTCTGTTGGAAGACTCTGATGTATTTTGGGGAAAACAAGTT
This sequence comes from Patiria pectinifera, assembly GCA_029964075.1. Classification (NCBI taxonomy): domain Eukaryota; kingdom Metazoa; phylum Echinodermata; class Asteroidea; order Valvatida; family Asterinidae; genus Patiria; species Patiria pectinifera. The sequence continues at coordinate 4,444,175 of CM057143.1, read as the reverse complement.
GCGTCTTTGTTCTTCATTCAAATTTTGCTTGTGAACTAGGAAAGATGAGATTTTATTTCAAGATCAAAGAAACGGGCTGCAATCGTAACCGTTTTGAAAAACAAAACAAAATTTCTAGAAAAAACAACGCTTCAGTAGAAGATGAATGATATTTTAAATTATATACAATTATAATGGAATAAGGCTCACTTTTGTCTAGACCTGTAAACGTGGCTATAGACATATAGCCACACTTTCCGTTCATAATTTCTGGACTTTCGACGTGTTCAAAATCCCGGTTGGAGACGTTCCACTTTAACACAGTCCCGAAATTTAACGAACACTGTAGGTTCAGTACTTATACATAAAGAGTTTTTCCAAGAACTTACAATGGCATAGGATCTGTCATTCCACAGAAATTCGAGGGGAAAACGAGCCCATATCAACACGAATGTATGAAATCTAGTTCAGAGATAATCAGAGCGTTGCTTAAACCACGTTTTCGGGTCTGCAGTAAGCTGTATTTAAATTACAGCTCTGTGGTGTCATATTATTTACTTGCCTTTCGAGAGCAATCACCGATCTTTATGTTGATCGGTGGGCACAACAGGCTCCGTGAACAAGTACACCCTCAACGGTAACAAAGGGAGAGTTGGGGGAGACCAATAGGGTAGCAGACCAGTAAATAAACTTCCATTGACCCCAATGGTAAATGCTCCCACTTCAAAAATTCGGGAAAAATACTCACAACTCTCCAAGGTGTTCGAGACACACATCAAATTAAAGCTTATTTCATCATCTTTCATTTTCTTTTCAATTTTCGGGGGGTCAACTGATGACTTTTAGGAGAAATTTCCATCTGAAGATGATCACCCCTGAAAATAGTCCTGAAGCCCATCGCCATTTTGAAAAACGATGCCTACACTCCATTGCAAAGTAGAGCGCTTTTAGGGTCCAAATTACATCAAAATTACACAGAACTGCAAGCTCCAAGTCCTGTGCACGGTTTCCACCCATATTTTTTACAAACCCTCAAGTTCATGGCCCACAGCATGCTCAAATACCGAAGATTTTGAGGGCATGCAAATCGTGATTTGGCCGGCGCAGGCAATTTCGGACCGATTTACTGGTCTGCACCCTATAGAGAAGCGAGGTTTTGAAAAATTTCTCCAAACCACTTGTACGGCACGAGGAAGGATGGATGACTCATATTTCATCAAAAAATTGCGAAAAAAAATATCTCTGACTGCGATTTCTGGCCTGAAAACAAGCCCTCTGTTTGCGGCTACCTTACTGTAGGGCGCCCCCAACGGGCGTAAAATGAGTTTTTGCTCCTTCCGACCCCAAATTACCCCCCCCCCCTTGTTCGCTTGAAATTGCTGTGATTGGAGGACGGTCCATCGGCCCTATTCAGATTTTGGGCGCATTTGTTGCGGAACCGCCATTGGTGACCCCTTTTGAAATGCTGTCCCCCCCCCCAGGTTCCGCCCTGAAAAAAAACACTCCGCAAACATTTGACAACAAACAGTGGAAGACGCCATTTTGAAACTATAGAGAAGCGAGGTTTTGAAAAATTTCTCCAAACCACTTGTACGGCACGAGGAAGGATGGATGACTCATATTTCATCAAAAAATTGCGAAAAAAAAAATCTCTGACTGCGATTTCTGGCCTGAAAACAAGCCCTCTGTTTGCGGCTACCTTACTGTAGGGCGCCCCCAACGGGCGTAAAATGAGTTTTGCTCCTTCCGACCCCAAATTACCCCCTTGTTCGCTCGAAATTGCTGTGATTGGAGGACGGTCCATCGGCCCTATTCAGATTTTGGGCGCATTTGTTGCGGAACCGCCATTGGTGACCCCTTTTGAAACGCTGCCTCCCAGGTTCCGCCCCTGAAAAAAACACCCCGCAAACATATGACAACATACGGTGGAAGACGCCAAGTTGAAACTACAGGTAGCAGCCCAGTAAATCCTCTTCCATTGACCCCAATGGTAAATGCTCCCACTTCAAAATTCGGGAAAAATACTCACAACTCTCCAAGGTGTTCGAGACACACATCAAATTAAAGCTTATTTCATCATCTTTCATTTTCTTTTCAATTTTCGGGAGGTCAACTGATGACTTTTAGGAGAAATTTCCATCTGAAGATGATCACCTCTGAAAATAGTCCTTATGCCCATCGCCATTTTCCAAAACGATGCCTACACTCCATTGCAAAGTAGAGCGCTTTTAGGGTCCAAATTACATCAAAATTACACAGAACTGCAAGCTCCAAGTCCTGTGCACGGTTTCCACCCATATTTTTTACAAACCCTCAAGTTCATGGCCCACAGCATGCTCAAATACCGAAGATTTTGAGGGCATGCAAATCGTGATTTGGCCGGCGCAGGCAATTTCGGACCGATTTACTGGTCTGCACCCTATAGAGAAGCGAGGTTTTGAAAAATTTCTCCAAACCACTTGTACGGCACGAGGAAGGATGGATGACTCATATTTCATCAAAAATTGCGAAAAAATCTCTGACTGCGCTTGCTGGCCTGAAAACAAGCCTTCTGTTTCCGGCTACCTTACCGAAGGGCGCCCCCAACGGGCGTAAAATGAGTTTTTGCTCCTTCCCACCCCAAATTACCCCCCCCCCCCCCCTTGTTCGCTCGAAATTGCTGTGATTGGAGGACGGTCCATCGGCCCTATTCAGAATTTGGGCGCATTTGTTGCGGAACCGCCATTGGTGACCCCTTTTGAAACGCTGCCCCACTCCCGGGTTCCGCCCCCCTGAAAAAATAACACTCCGCAAACATTTGACAACAAACAGTGGAAGACGCCATTTTGAAACTATAGAGAAGCGAGGTTTTGAAAAATTTCTCCAAACCACTTGTACGGCACGAGGAAGGATGGATGACTCATATTTCATCAAAAAATTGCGAAAAAAAAAATCTCTGACTGCGATTTCTGGCCTGAAAACAAGCCCTCTGTTTGCGGCTACCTTACTGTAGGGCGCCCCCAACGGGCGTGAAATGAGGTTTTGCTCCTTCCGACCCCAAATTAACCCCCTTGTTCGCTCGAAATTGCTGTGATTGGAGGACGGTCCATCGGCCCTATTCAGATTTTGGGCGCATTTGTTGCGGAACCGCCATTGGTGACCCCTTTTGAAACGCTGCCCCCCCCCCAGGTTCCGCCCCCCTGAAAAAAAACCACTCCGCAAACATTTGACAACAAACAGTGGAAGACGCCATTTTGAAACTACAGGTAGCAGACCAGTAAATAAACTTCCATTGACCCCAATGGTAAATGCTCCCACTTCAAAAATTCGGGAAAAATACTCACAACTCTCCAAGGTGTTCGAGACACACATCAAATTAAAGCTTATTTCATCATCTTTCATTTTCTTTTCAATTTTCGGGGGGTCAACTGATGACTTTTAGGAGAAATTTCCATCTGAAGATGATCACCCCTGAAAATAGTCCTGAAGCCCATCGCCATTTTGAAAAACGATGCCTACACTCCATTGCAAAGTAGAGCGCTTTTAGGGTCCAAATTACATCAAAATTACACAGAACTGCAAGCTCCAAGTCCTGTGCACGGTTTCCACCCATATTTTGTACAAACCCTCAAGTTCATGGCCCACAGCATGCTCAAATACCGAAGATTTTGAGGGCATGCAAATCGTGATTTGGCCGGCGCAGGCAATTTCGGACCGATTTACTGGTCTGCACCCTATAGAGAAGCGAGGTTTTGAAAAATTTCTCCAAACCACTTGTACGGCACGAGGAAGGATGGATGACTCATATTTCATCAAAATTGCGAAAAAATCTCTGACTGCGATTTCTGGCCTGAAAACAAGCCCTCTGTTTGCGGCTACCTTACTGTAGGGCGCCCCCAACGGGCGTAAAATGAGTTTTTGCTCCTTCCGACCCCAAATTACCCCCTTGTTCGCTCGAAATTGCTGTGATTGGAGGACGGTCCATCGGCCCTATTCAGATTTTGGGCGCATTTGTTGCGGAACCGCCATTGGTGACCCCTTTTGAAACGCTGCCCCCCCCCCCCCCAGGTTCCGCCCCCCTGAAAAAAAAACACTCCGCAAACATTTGACAACAAACAGTGGAAGACGCCATTTTGAAACTATAGAGAAGCGAGGTTTTGAAAAATTTCTCCAAACCACTTGTACGGCACGAGGAAGGATGGATGAATCATATTTCATCAAAATTGCGAAAAATCTCTGACTGCGATTTCTGGCCTGAAAACAAGGCCTCTCTTTGCGGCTACCTTACTGTAGGGCGCCCCCAACGGGCGTAAAATGAGTTTTTGCTCCTTCCGACCCCAAATTACCCCCTTGTTCGCTCGAAATTGCTGTGATTGGAGGACGGTCCATCGGCCCTATTCAGATTTTGGGCGCATTTGTTGCGGAACCGCCATTGGTGACCCCTTTTGAAACGCTGCCCCCCCCCCCAGGTTCCGCCCCCCTGAAAAAAAAACACTCCGCAAACATTTGACAACAAACAGTGGAAGACGCCATTTTGAAACTACAGGTAGCAGACCAGTAAATAAACTTCCATTGACCCCAATGGTAAATGCTCCCACTTCAAAAATTCGGGAAAAATACTCACAACTCTCCAAGGTGTTCGAGACACACATCAAATTAAAGCTTATTTCATCATCTTTCATTTTCTTTTCAATTTTCGGGGGGTCAACTGATGACTTTTAGGAGAAATTTCCATCTGAAGATGATCACCCCTGAAAATAGTCCTGAAGCCCATCGCCATTTTGAAAAACGATGCCTACACTCCATTGCAAAGTAGAGCGCTTTTAGGGTCCAAATTACATCAAAATTACACAGAACTGCAAGCTCCAAGTCCTGTGCACGGTTTCCACCCATATTTTTTACAAACCCTCAAGTTCATGGCCCACAGCATGCTCAAATACCGAAGATTTTGAGGGCATGCAAATCGTGATTTGGCCGGCGCAGGCAATTTCGACTGATTTACTGGTCTGCACCCTCTAGAGAAGCGAGGTTTTGAAAAATTTCTCGAAACCACTTGTACGGCACGAGGAAGGATGGGGGACTGATATTTCATGAAAAATTGCGAAAAATCTCTGACTGCGATTTCTGGCCTGAAAACAAGCCCTCTGTTTGCGGCTACCTTACTGTAGGGCGCCCCCAACGGGCGTAAAATGAGTTTTTGCTCCTTCCGACCCCAAATTACCCCTTGTTCGCTCGAAATTGCTGTGAGTGGAGGACGGTCCATCGGCCCTATTCAGATATTGGGCGCATTTGTTGCGGAACCGCCATTGGTGACCCCTTTTAAACGCTGCCCCCAGGTTCCGCCCCTGAAAAAACACTCCGCAAACATTTGACAACAAACAGTGGAAGACGCCATTTTGAAACTACAGGTAGCAGACCAGTAAATAAACTTCCATTGACCCCAATGGTAAATGCTCCCACTTCAAAAATTCGGGAAAAATACTCACAACTCTCCAAGGTGTTCGAGACACACATCAAATTAAAGCTTATTTCATCATCTTTCATTTTCTTTTCAATTTTCGGGGGGTCAACTGATGACTTTTAGGAGAAATTTCCATCTGAAGATGATCACCCCTGAAAATAGTCCTGAAGCCCATCGCCATTTTGAAAAACGATGCCTACACTCCATTGCAAAGTAGAGCGCTTTTAGGGTCCAAATTACATCAAAATTACACAGAACTGCAAGCTCCAAGTCCTGTGCACGGTTTCCACCCATATTTTTTACAAACCCTCAAGTTCATGGCCCACAGCATGCTCAAATACCGAAGATTTTGAGGGCATGCAAATCGTGATTTGGCCGGCGCAGGCAATTTCGGACCGATTTACTGGTCTGCACCCATAGGAGAGACATATCATATTTAGAACGTATTGCTATGCTACGACGCCTGGCGCCTTTCTATTTGCGCGATTTTAGGTATCTGTCAGCGCAAAATGTTGTTCGTAAGCGCGGAATTCTGTGGTTAGCAAAAACATCAATAGTCTGGTTCCCGGACCAAACGATTCCGACTATTTCTTGTGAATCTTAGGTCAGGTTATGGCCGCGGCACGTGACCAAAACGGGAGGAATGCCTCCCGTTTCCGACAATGCCTTAAGTTTGCCGAATGCATTTCGTTGACAATTTTGGATAGCGCCCGGGTATATTTCCGGCTATAAAATAGGTATTATTTACCCTGTCAAGGATATTAAAAATTTGAAATGAGTTGATAAGTAATATAAGTTATCAAAGGTTCAATATCCAAGCCTCACTTTCAAGGTGTTTTTTTTAATGTGGCTTAAAACGTTAGTGTGCAATTAATCACACAGTTTGATTTATTCATCAGAGCAGACTGGTATTAATTTGTAATTTACTTTATTGGATTACTTTCATTTCTATTCGCAAGTTCCAAAAATGTGAATTTTACCTCGCTTTCAATTCAACATGGCCGACTTGTGAATAAAGCCTATATGCAGTTGTAATTTACTTACGATATGGCATCGTATGAGAGGGGTCCATTTATATATTTTTTTCACAACCTCGTTTCCATGGGTACAATCTTGCTGCGCCGTCTTGGTTCCCATCATGCCTTGCCCATGGAGTCGAAGCTGAATTTTTCATTACTTAATGGTGGGAACCAACATGGCGCAGCAAGATCGTACCCATGGGAACGAGGTTGGTTCGTAAGTGTATGCGTTCTACGCGCGCGCATTGGCAGAACACATTCCGAGAGCACCACCTTTTTTCTTTCTTTCTATAAGAACACCACCCTTTTGCTGCATCCGGTTCCTTGGGCGTGGTTGATGTTCAAATGACATAACATTACGATTTTTTTTTATAAGTGTCGATAAGAAGACGGTTCTATAAATGAAGAGAAACATTTTGACCTTTTTAAGCAGTCGTTTTTAATCACATTTTTCAGGGCCGAGTGCCTGGGTTTGTTCGGTTGTAATCCAGGAAACCAGTGTGGAGCAGCTCCAGCAAGATTCACAGGTACACACTCACATCACCCTAACTGACAACTTTGTACACTTGTTCTTGAATGAGCATCTCTTTTTTCCCCTAACGATACAACAGTTGTAACTGTTCATTATATAAATAATTTCTAATGATGATATGAAATTATGTTTCTTATACAAAGGTTTTCATGACAAGTCACACACGCAAAATACCAGTGAAGGGACTATGTCGGAGGATTGGGGAAAGAAAATATCCCCCCAAAAATCATTGGTCCATATTTGTACATTTGCATAAAAAAATGAGGTGAAAACGACGTAGGCCTACGTGCCACTTTCAAACCAATAACGTGAATGAAAAAAAAATTAGACAATTTTACCTGCTTACAGGAAAACGCAATAAAATCGAAGAGTTATTTAAGAGAAGAGATTCAAGTAAATATTTAAGTACCTCGGCATTTATTTCTATAAAAAGACCATAAAAAAGTCAGATTAGGAGAAGGCATTTAGATAGATTATTTAGATTATTTGATTTCTCGTTTGTCACAATCGGTACAACCAGATCGCGGTCGTCGAGATAACCCACCCCGCAGATGTTTTTCGTACGGACGAGGGAGAGACTGTTCCGAGGCCCCAAAGGAGGACGAATGTGCTTGTATTACTGATGACGGCAGAATACAAATAGGATATGGACCCCAGGGCGATGGCGAAGGCAAACCACATGATGCTCCCATCGGCGATTTCTGTTCTTCGTCAACGTACAATGGGTGAGTTTTGTATTCATATCATTATATGGGGTGAATAGTTATTTCTTCCTGCCTACACGTCCACCGATTTTGATTAAAAACAATATAATAAAATAACACCCTGAAACATCAAAACAGGTTTATGGTCTGTTTTGGGAAAGGGCGGTATCACTAAAGTATCCTACCCGACCCAAGGGTGGATCCGGAAGGGGGGGGGGGCAAAGGGGGCCATGGCCCCTCCCCCCAAAAAACGAATCAATTTTTTTTTTAGTGACTTCGCAATAAAGGCATGGAAATAAGAACACCACCATCTTTTCCTCAAAAAACCTTGATTAAAGTGGTCAGAAATTGCCTCAGATCGCACCACAGAACATCTAGAATCATTTTTTTTCGGGGCCCGCAGTGTGCCAGAAATAACCACGCAAAATAGTGATTCAACAAGCAACTTTTTCTCAGCCGCATATGAATAATCCTTACTAAACATCATTGAAGTTGAAGTCGTTATCCCTGAACGCCAAAGTGGTTATAAAGATGTCATACGTCATTGATATGTTTTCAGCAGCCATGACGGAAGTTTTGTAACAAAGGAACCAACATTCGAGAAATGCCAGTTCAAATTTGTGACCTATTGTGGCTAAAAATCTCCATCTCCCAAAACCTTGTTTTGAGTAATCAGCGCCTGAAGTTGGAGATATTTTTGAAAAAAAAAGAAAGGGAAATGCTCTTTTTTGGTGGGACATTTTTTTATTTAGTCATTTTCAATGTCCTGTATAAAAATCCTTCAATTTTTAGAGAGGTGTATTTCACTCAACACCCGTGTCCAGCAACCGCACCCACCTCGATCCCACTGTCTTCGCCCTCGACAGATGTAACAACAACCACAGCCCGGGTCGATGGGACGGGGGACGCGGTAATGTCCACACCCGTCAGGAATCCAAGTTAGTAGCATTCATAATTATTCAACCGGTTTGGAGTTACGCGGTATACTTTCCACGCCTTGTATTCTGCGATTCACGTTTAAATATCAACAGGGGCCAATTTCATGGAACTGCTAAGCACAAAAATTTGCTTAGCACAAAAACGTCTGGCTTAGTAAGAGCAGGTTACCAGCCAAAACTCCGTGTGATTTTCATGCTGAGCAAACAACAGCTGAATACCGATCACCAGCAATATACATCACAATGGACATTTAGTTGGTAATCCTGTTTTTGCCAAGGAAAACTTTTCATTGCTAAGCAAATTTTTGTATTTAGCAGCTCCATGAATTTGACCCCAGGTTAATAAACATTGACATGGATGGGTTTGACCCATACCCACATAACTTACATGGAATCCGGCATCAGATACCATAATATCGGTATCTGATGCTGGATTGCATGAATTTCCAGGAATTTCCACGAAATTTCATACCGGAATTTCCTCCCATCCAAAAAAAAAAAATGATTTACGAGTCTTTTACAAGTCATCATCTTATATAGGCCTTATTACAAACCGTGTATTGGCCTTTTGTTTTTACTCTAACGCAGTATATCGTCTATAGAGTCACAAGCTAAAGCAGAAACTTACGACTAGTAAATCTGGAGACAATTAACATTGATTATCACATCAATCAAATGGATTTTGAATGCATTTTGACACGGCAGTGACGGATGGAAATGAAGTCTATTCTTCGCCTACACACGACCCAACCGATGAGGGCGCACCAAAGATAAACGTTATAACCTGGCTGCTGCCCGCACTTGCTGCTGGACTGGTAATAATTATCGCATTGGTGGCGCTGTACAGACGAAGGCGAAATTTGGGAGGATCCCATCGACTGGATTGTTTGTCACACAGTCGGTATGAACCTATCCCAGTGGGAATTGTATTGTTGCTTACTTTCATGGTAAATTTGAAAAAAAATCCTCGGTTTTTTTTTTTTTTTTTTTTTTAAAATTTATCTCAATATTCGTTTTGTTCACGATTCGAGGTCGGTCCATTAAATCAGTTGTTTATAGCGGCAGCTTGTCAGTTAATGATTGAAAGTTACTTGATTTTTCAATTTCTCCACTTCGTAGGTTTATATTTCTTTTCATTTTAAAGTCCTATGTTTTCACATTTTCTTGACAGATCTGATAAAGTGAACAGTCGTGTACTTTTCTCTGCCTCTCCAGCCAACATCTCGCAAGGTAACTAAACATTTTGTCGTGACATTTTGTTCGAGAAAACAATTGTATAGGAGTTAACGACACTGTCTTGTTTTGTTTCTGTCAAACGCTAGAGACTTGAATCAGACTCTTAGACTGACAACTGTCTCTAACATTTCTTCATCATACCCTGGTTGGGCACACAAGTATATACACAGATGTGTGTGTGTGTCGATACTAAGATGACTCGACTGAAAAAGGGGAAAAAGATATCTGAGAGTAGCGAAAAAAAGGTTTTTTTTCTAAGACAGTTCGGACTTCTGCAGGTATGCCGGAAGTCGAAACATTGATGAAGTTTAACTTATCCTGTCATTTATTACAGGAAGGATGAACGATGAGGGTGGTGACGTCATGCCGTCAGGTGCCCAGCGGATACCGTTGCTCACCTCGTCTGCTAACGGTACCAATCTAGACGACGGTCACGAACGACCAAGAGAAGTCGCAATGAGGCGGCGACCAGATGCTGCGGAATCGACCGACAGTATTGAGTCTAGGAACCGCGCGAGTCACCCGTCATTGCGTGATTACGAAGAGGTTCCTGACCGCGATAGTTCAGGGCAATCATCAAATTACATTTATGATTACGCTGCAATTGACAACTTACCCGTAAGCACAGGTGTTAATTTGGGGTCCCACATCAAATCCCCTCCAAATCGAAGCAACCATGAACCCCCGATGGTGCACCCCGCCCCACCTGCTACTGACCCAGGTAGACCCGATTCTAAATACGATGACGTTGTTGTTGGAAATAATTCCGATCAGCTCGTCGTTGATGCAGAGCAAGATCGGGCATATGTGAACCAAAAGGTCTTTGCAAAGCGTCGTTTGGGTAAAGATAAGCAATCTCCAAAACGGAGCGATGCTGGGACGAATTATCCACCATCTGACCGGAGCCAGCAGCCTCTGAATGCGGTCATAACTGCCAGAGATCCCCCAGTCCCTACCGATGATGCCTACGCCTATGCAGAGATCCCCTCTATAGTTACCAACCATAGTCCCTGTGACTCCCCACCAGCGTGTTACGAGAGCATAGCACCGGGACAAAGTCCGCTGAGTGACGGGGGCTATCAGGCTTTGAATCCGGCCGGGCTAGAGGGAGAGAATAAGTATACACCCCTGATTCTTGAAAAGTGAATGACCCATGACCCATTCCTTAACACCATGTTGGCTTAATTAAGAGGCTGAGGATCGGGCACGATCGTGGGGTTTTCATGGTTGCTCTTGTTTTCAATTTTCTCTTGAAGGAAAACCAGATTGCAAGTCTGGAATTGATGACAAACAAGACAAAGCTCTTCGGTGTAATTTAGGTTATTGTATAAACAAAGCTTGCTCGACTGGATTTCTCTGAAGATCATCAATAACAAAGGTATTAAAGACGTTAAAGAATACTTAAGGAGTGTTGAGATTCCTGAAACTGTTTCAATAGTTATTTCAAAATTGAAGTTCGTGGAACAATCTGGCTATTTTGAGAGGAAAAATTCTGAACCGGAGTACGTTTCTTGAGAACTCTCAGACTACCGTGGCAATTCGTGACATAGTCGCACTGAGCACAACATTTATTTTAGCGGGTTATACGCTGATTTCGAAAGAAAATGTTAGTGTATTAAGAGCAAGATAAAAGCGTTTGGAGCAGCTCTCCAACAAGATTAAATATTGTAGGAGACAGACTGTGTATAATAACATTAATAAATGTAATGCCTATGAAATTGTATTACTACTAACAAATTGGTATCGGATTTAAAAAAAGAAGTAAATTACTCTTCTTAATAGATAATTTCCAGAGAGATTAACATCCAATCCTTTTCAAAGCAATGAGATTATGATTTTTTCTTTAACTATTGCTTTCCCCGTGCTCATCAACAAGTTCATTTTTTTTCAACTTGTATGTTTTATTTAAACCAAAATACCTCATTTTCTCCTTTTTTTGCTGTCCTCAACCCTCCAAAAAGAAAGGGTTTTTATTTGGGGCATAAACAGATCTCACAAGCGAGCAGACTGGCTCTCGGTCCGACATTATCGATACTGATTGTGGGGCGGGAACCATCCCATCTCGCGAGAATGGAGTTATGGCCGGGCCGCTAGTAATTCGAAATCCACAAATTAATTATTCAATAACTAAACGTGGGTCGAATTTTCGGGCGATTTCCATTCAAAAGTGAAAAAAAAACTTATGTATTGCCAGAAATAAATAATTTCGAAAAGGATTTTATTTTGTGCTGAAACCCGTATTTTTAGCATGGGAAATGAAAATTTAACTTTCGATTCATTCGTGTCTTGTTTCTTCCATTAAATACACCGATTGTTCAAGTTTGCATTCGGATCCCTGGGAATGGAGAAATAAACAAATAACACACTGGTAAATGCTGTAAATAGTAAATTACTGATTGATGAATGTTTTGTCACCATTTTTTTGGCTGTAATTTTGCACTTAAATGACAAATTTTAATCAACGTAGGCCTATATCAAACAAAAATAATTCTTTAAACTTTAATGCGTTAAGTTATATTGTGAATGTGTGTATAAGCATATTGCATTTCAGTCTGGTTTATTGATGTTGAACAACATTGACAGGCTGGCAGATTATTGTGATGGACGTCAACGATCATAAAAATCAGACGTATTAAAATGTGCTGGTGATGGTGGTGAAAGTGGAGGTCAGCGTGGTGATAGTGCAGTGGTGATGATAACAATATATATGAACCTGTGTAAATAAATAGGATTATATTGCAGCTTAGTCAATACTTCGTATCATATTTTATAGTCATTGATTGAAAGCTTATCAGTCTATTAGTGCATGTATATTCAAATTACTGAGTAATGTTTATTTTAGATAAGGTGATCTGTGAAGCTGGCAATTTCTGAAATTGTCCACGCAACCGCACAAAGTGTGCTTTGTAAAACAGCTACTCAAATCACTCACATAATAACTATACATTGCTTATGACTTGTTCTCTGTTGAACTTTCACTTAGCTGATTTGCTAACGATATCTCTTGCTTGTTGAACATTTCTAGGAGGTATACCTCCTATAGAACCCTTCCCAGGAAGGTTTGTGTTGCCTAAAAGACCCGAAAAGCCTTGATTTATCATGTAAATATAATACCTTCCTCGTTTGCCCAATTAGGAACCTAATTGTAGTTTTATCTTCACGCAGAACTAATATTAGTCTTTACAAAAGAGCTGGCAAGTATAAGTTGATAAAACCTGAATAAAGGAAGTATTTTCATTATTATAGCGGTATCGTGCAAATCGCCATTAGGTTCTGTCCGTTCCGATTCTATTTTTTTTCGTTTTAAAAATTTAGTTTCGAGGTTCCTCGTATATGAATAGATCACACTTTTGTCAAAGGTCAAACATGGAACAAAATTTACAAATTTGTGTCAATTCAGTGTATCGCTTTGACAAGACCTTCACCAAAATATGTACAGGAAACTTCGCGTATTGTGGGTATCACACCGCCATGATCAATGTCTGTAGGCCCCACATGCGGTACATCCACGGTTGTAAAGTTAGCGGGCCTGGATCTTTCCGTGGCCCATCTTTATTTTTGGGAACAGGTCAGCTTACATAATGTATTTCGCGAGAAACAAGGAAACTCTCACTGAAAAGGGTTGAATAATTATTGACACCCTGTCAGCATTGATCTTCACATAGGAGGCCCCCCTCATAAACATGAGTCAGAAAAAAAACAGACAAACAAACACATTATTTGAGCTTGAATAGAGCGACAACTTGTACAGTTTCCAAAGACCGAAAATAAACCGGCGAACCTTATAAAATCTAAGTGTTTCAACTCCCTCCCTCCCCCGACGAGATCACTTGCGTTCTCGCATGAATGCGGGTACATTAAAATGAGAGCATATAAAAATGAACTGAACTGCTAAAAACTGCTTACTGACAGGATTGATAAATGAAATAAAGAAACAAAACAATAATACTGATAAGAGGGAATGAGGTTTTGGTCTTAACAAAAGCCTTTTTTTTCCCTTTAAAGAAGGTCTTGTTAAGATCGGAACCTCAGGCCCTCAGAACATTTGAAAATTAGACATCCCCTAAGACTATATCTACCGTTAATTATTATACGAACAGACTCCACCTCATCATCAACCACTATCAGTGTCGTAACAAAAAACAAATCATATTGTTCATGTAAAAAAAAAAACACTTCTGCTTGACAGTTATGAAGTACAGCTAGATTACATGTAGCAACAATATGCTGTTATGCGGACTAGAAATCATTATCCACGCAGCCTGGGATTTTAGCTCAATTATTGATTACATATTTCCTTGTTCACGTCTCAGGAAAGCTGCGGAAAACCAAAAATCCGGTATGGTATTTACATTACTATATCATATTTTGTCCGTTTCTTGGAAGGCCAGGAACAACGTAAAACTCGCGGTTTTGATAGGAATCGTTGTATGCCTACGCCCAAGTTTATTTTTCAGTTCATGAATAAAGCTTATTTTTCAGTTCATGAACACTCGCTCTCTCTTATAGAAACGACAAATGTTGGATGATCAACTTACAACTGTCTAATATCCTCGTCGCTGGAAGTCATTCACGGTTTGAAGATGCTTTCTATGAACCATCTTGAGTTTACTGTGATCGTATGCGTACAGCTGGTTGTGATATGTGTCCATCTGAACTCGTTACCGGTCATGTGCCAGGTCATTCTGGTCGTTCTGGTCATGTACTTGTTTCTTGCGGGCTGCCACCACGATGCACATACAGAATTAAGACAACACAAGCCAGAACTGACACTACGTCTCGTGCTAGCCATTGCAGACAACAAAACATGCCAAAAAAAACCCAAATCCCTGAAATAAATTAGGCCCCTATAGGCCAAAAAAAAAGTCTCCGGTTTCTGGTATGGAGCTTGCCCCAAAAGTGGTGCGGCGACGCGGCTTTTTTTTTTTTTTTTTTTACCTGGTTTTTTTTTTTTTTGGCTTCAAATGTCGGCTGATGACTGCAAATGGTGCCCGACTAAACTTAGTGCAAATATATGGGAGTTCAGAGAGGCCACATAAATCTTATTCTCGATCATAACCCCTTCTAAAAACACGTTAAAATTGTGCAGCAGCAGAATTCCAGTCAAACCAGTGAGTTTGGCGGTTTTGAAACATCATCTTGTATTGAAAAAAAAACTTTTTCATTTTGCCGACGCGCATGGCTACGGCGACGCGCGCGCATACCAGAAACCGGAGACTTTTTTTTTTTTGGCCATAGGTCTTCCTCTCAGTTTGCCATCTCTGTAGGAGAACTGCAACAGCATATTTTGCGCAATCAAGCACGCATTGCGCAATTTTGAAAATGTTCCAAACACACACGCTTGTTGCTCGAAATGTGTTCGAAATACGACACAGCCGATGCGCGTTTTGCAACTTGAAGCTCAAAATGCCGATACACATGGCTGGTAGGAAATGACGTCATTTGAGAGAGACCTATTGTTTCATTTCTCAATTAAAACATGTGGTATTCCTTGGGGAAAGAATTCGCTTAGAAAGAGCCAAAAATAATATCACAAAATTCAAGAACTTATTTCTGTATACAAACACTTTTTGGGTAAATACATAAATATCTGCTGATGAATGCCTTACGGTAGGGAACAGTCCGTCCAGAAGAAAAATATGCCAACTCATATCCTGAATTTATTGCATAATTGTATCTCTACAGAGATGTATCAAGTACTGTGAACTGTGATAGAAGATGATTTCACTGGATAAATCTCTTTGTATATACATGGAGGTACCTTCATGATTATATATATGTTTTGAAATCACACCAGGGTACTTCTAGAATTAGAAGGCTTCTCTAATTCTAGAAGTAACACCAGGGAATCTTACCCCTTACATTTTTTATATTGAACAACCCTGGGTCAGTTTGAATTTGAAAAAAAATAGAATACGATTGAAAAATGAGAATTTCTTGACCGTCTCAGTGTCTGTATGCGCTTGTCTTTTTAAAAATATCCCAACTGGAAACAATCAACGAAAACCGTATGTCTACTCTAAAATATACACAGTATTTGAGACTGAGAGTCCAAAATTTTCGGACTAGGCCAGCTGTTAACGCAATTTTCAACTGCTATTGTTACGGGTCCTACTAAAGTGCGTCAACAGGTGTCAACAAATGTCAACAAGCCTCAACGGTCGTCAACGAGCATCAACAAATTTTGTACATGCTTTTGAACATTAAAAGTAGCTTTATATGGTAGAAAAAGCAACAAAGAACATTTTCTGCATATCAATTAAAGTTAAAATTATTTAAAAACACAGGTTACAACCTCGTGCCCCGTGGGTACGATCTTGCTGCGCCATGTTGTTTCCCATCATGTCTTGCGCGATCGTAACCCCTGGAATTGTGTAATTTAAATGTGCCAAAATACGGTACATTATAATAAGGGCTGCAGTTTATCCTTTTTACGCGCCGACGCCATCTTTAAAATGTTGAAAGTTGTGTTATTGAAGAATCAATGCTTTCAAAATATAAGGTTTGGACATTGTGTATTTTAGCAAAGATTTGTATTAAAGATACGTACCCCTTTCGTCCCTTTACAACCGCAGATACAGGTTTTTTTTTGTTAAGCAAAAAAACGAGGCTGCCATAATCCATAACGTACAGGTATCGCCCAGTTTTGAATATTTGTAGTGACGTTACGTGCAAAGCACGCGAGCGCCCGGCGTGCAATCTTCGAAATGCGCGCGCAGTACGCTGTGAGAGGTTTCGCATGCAAACGGATACGTTTAGTGCGACGGATACGTCATCAGTTATGACGTCATACGCCACTCACTATCCGCTAAACGTGCAGACGACACGCATATCTCGCTCGCTACACGTAAGTAAAAAACGGATACGGATAGCTAAACGTATGTGTAAGCGTATCCGTTCGCTTTCGAATAGTCATTCAGCGTCATTTACGTCATCATCACAGCCAGGGGTTAGTGTAAGGAACGAGCACGCGCCCCTGGAGTCGAGGCTGCTTAGGTCGGGCAGCGTAATTTTTATTCCTAGGAGGGTTAGGGGCAATGTCATCAACAGCATTTTTGTTAGTTACTCAACTAGTTACAATACATTAAAGCATTTTAAAGAACGGTTGTCTTCGAGCTACCACACAGTAGCCTAGTGGATAGCGAGATGAGCTATGGATACAAAGATCCCTGGTTGGAATCCACGTCGTCGCTGCTCATTTTCATCAGCTATTTTTCTTCTCCAAATTTATCACTGAGATAATTTTTAATTAAGGGGAAAATAGAACGAGAACCTAAGTCTTGCAATGATTCAAAGGAAAAACTGAATTATTCATGAAATTGCCCCTAACTCTCCTAGGAAAAAAAAATTATGCGGTCGGGCAGCCTCGGTGGCTAAAATTAAACATGACGACATTGATGGCCCTTTTTCAAAGTTCGGCTTCGTTTCCAATTTCGCTTTATCGCTTGTAGCTTTTAATGTTCTGATCAATTTTTTTAATAAATCACTTGCTTCGTAATATCATACAGCTATGATAATACAGTTTGATGTTTCTGTAAGATAACATTGACTAATGTTGATCTGGAATCTTCAAAATTAGGCACCCAAATAGCACTGTTAGCAGGCGGAGCCGAATGAAGACCGAGTTTTGGAAAATCTCGCTAACGGTCGTCAAATTAAAAATTGAACATGACGCAGCAAAAAGTTCGCCCATACGATCCGAGTATATTTGATGCACAAAATCGTCGTTGAATTTCAAGTTTTCTAAATGAAAGCAATGAATATTAATTATCAACTCATTTAAAATAAAATTAATAAGCAATTAGCAGTTAATTAAACCTGTATTATATACTCGGAAATACTCGGGCGCTAATCGATTGTCGACGAAAAGACTTCGGCAAACTTCGGAAATTTTCGGAAAAATCCCATTTTAGTCACGTGACGTAAATTGTAATACAATGTATTACCGGAGGCTACCGGAACTAAGATTCATCAGGAATAGTCAGAATCTTTTGGTCTGGGAACCAGACAAGCCATGCAGAGCATGCAGGCTGCAGAATAATTCCCACAGACCCCGATGACAAGATACACACAAAATATATGAATTAAGATATAGAGAAACAAAATAAAATTTAATAGGGGCAAAATACTTACAACTCTCACAGCTATTCAATACAAACATCAACGTTACAGCTTTATAAGCTGTATTACACTCTTTCATTTTTTAAATTTTTTTTTTTGGGGGGGGGGGTACTTCCAATCCTTTTGGGGTCAACTCAATCACGCACGATAGCCCCAACCTTATGATCCATTAAAAACTCCACAGTTTATCCCAACCCTGACCACAAACAAATCATAGTGCATAAAAGTACTTGCATCTAACCCAATACATATCCTAACTGACTAACCGTATAACAACCCCACCACTCCCTTTCAATAAAATTATTTAAGCTGTTTATAGTATAATTGTTAAAGTATGGGCGAAAGTAGGCTAAATTATCACAAACTATTACTTCATATAATTGATTTTTCCCACTCCTTGTGGCAAACTTGTAACCATTTCATTTCCGAGCATATCAGAGAGTGTGATTAAACTTCACAGTTCATTGTCAAGTATTTATTATTCGAAAACCTAGCTGCAAAACTCAAAATCATATTTAGCCCAAACACTCTTCCTAAAAGTTGTCTGTATTCAGGTCGGTGCGCGAGAGTTTAAGAATCAACAAAATCCTTGAAACCCACAGTATAATGGATTTATTTTCAGAATAAGCCTTTCTTTTCTGATGGATCTGTGCATAGGCCTATATGGTACGATAGAAGTTTAATAATGCTCCATTAATTTGAAATTTACATTGAATATCGAAACTCAACAAAAAGATATATTCATGTGCAGGCATAGATAAATCATTACAATGTGTACATTCACACAATGATGAACGATCAAAATCAGAAATTTGAGAATCACACATTTCTTAACACCATAGCGTTAATCGTACCTACGGATTCCACCTATTCATCCTCTATATACATGCAGTATCGTTAAAAATATCATTTTAATTTTTTTTTGTAACAAGACTTCAGCTCAAGAGAGTTATGAAGTACACCAAATAGCTATATGGCTACTCAAATAAAACTATAGAAATTATAATTTTACTGAGAAACTTCAGCTTAGATATATTGATTTAGGCCTATATTTCCTTGTTTTCGCTTGCTACATGGTCAGTTGCGGAAAACCCAAATCCGGTGAACGTGAGTGGTGGAACAGAAAGTTAATTAATCCATGATCGTGAACATTTACTTTGAAGAGGAACAGAATTTATGATTATACATGTACATGCACTACTGTCATGTAGCACCAAGTGCATAGACAATGTGGATGTTTTACAGAAATTACTGTGTAAAACTCACTCAAGCTTCGGTAATCAGTTTGACTGATTGTTTTTGATTTGTTCATTTGATCTTGAGACACTTTTCCCGAAAAAAATAAGATGGTAGTGCTCATCTTCAACAAACCCTCGGCTTTCTGGTCCGTTTGGAAACGTGTGTTTTTATTTGTACTTGTTCTGTCTGAGATTACTTTTATTGCCGCTGAAATGTCAGCGAGGGATACCTCTTTCTGGACCGTAAACATGCGAAGACGACGAGGTGCACTCTCTTGGGTCCCGGATGTAGTAAGTAACTTCTGCCCGTGGTGAGTACACGTACGCCAGAACAATCATGCCAAATAAGTGCACATAATCAGTTATTTCACAGTGTCAAAAGGCCACGTTACGTTTTCTTACATTTTTTTTAGGAAAAAAATGCTTTATAAGGAATGTGAAATATGCTGATGGCGAGTTTGAATGCTCGCGACGCAGATTTCAACACCGATTTCCCAGTATCTTTTTCAATTTAGACGATACTGATATTTGATAATGAAAATTCCCTAGAAAATAGTTCCTCTTTGCCGTTTACTGAATTTTTACAGCATTTTCAAAAATTTCCGTAAAATAAATGCACTCGCATGGCATCGTCAGCACCAGGTGGTCAAAAATCCATTCCTTTTAAATGCGTAGAATTTGAAAAGGTCGAGGTTTTAGTGGAATTTAGCTCGGGTATTATTAAGATCATAATGTGACGCATAAGGAGAGGAGGATTCTGTTGGAAGCCTCCGATATATGTTGGGGAAAACAAGTTGCGTCTTTGTTCTTCATTTAAATTTTGCTTGTGAACTAGGAAAGATGAGATTTAATTTCAAGAACACTAAGAAGCAGGCTGCAATCGTAACCGTTTCGAAAAACAAAACAAGTTTCTAGAAAAAAAACACGCGTCAGTAGAAGACGAATGAATATTAAAGCATGATATTTTAAATTGTAAATAATTATATGGAATAAGGCTCGCTTTTGTCTAGACCCGTAAACGTGGCTATAGACATAACCACACTCTCCGTTCATAATCTCTGGACTTTCGACATGTTCCAAATCCCGGTTGGAGACGTTCCACTTTAATACAGTCCCGAAATGTAACGAACACTGTAGGTTCAGTACTTATACATGAGAATTTTTCCAAAAAGTTACAATAGCATATTATTTGTCATTCCACAGAAATTCGAGGGGATAATGCACCCATATCAACACGAACGTTAGAAATCTAGTTCAGAGATAATGAACGGAGCATTGCTTTGTATACTGTATAATAAACCTCCTTTTCGGGTCTGCAAGCTGTAATTATAGCTCTATGGTTTCATATTATTTACTTGCCTTTCTGGCGCATTCACCGATCTTTATGTTCATCGGTGGGCGCATCGGGCTCACGGTGAACAAGTACACCAACGGTAACAAAGGGAGAGTTGGGGGAGACCAATAGGAGAGACATTTGAACGCATTGCTATGCTACGACGCCTGGTGCCTTTCCTTAATTATGCGCGTTTTTTGGTATCCGTCAGCGCAAAATGTTGATCGTAAGCGTGGAATTCTGTGGTTAGCAAAAAACATCATAGTCTGGTTCCCCGGACCGAACGATACTATTTCTGATGAATTTTAGCTCAGGTTATGGCCACCGCACGTGACCAAAAACGGGAGGAATGCCCCCCGTTTCCGAAAATGTCCGAAGTTTGCCGAATGCATTTCGCCGACAATCTCGGAAAGCGCCTGGGTATATTTCCGGCTATAACATAGGTTTCATTTACCCTGTCAAGGTTATTAAAAATTTGAAATGAGTTGATAAGTAATATAAGTTATCAAAGGCTCAATATCCAAGCCTCACTTTCAGGTTTTTTTTATGTGGCTTAAAACATTAATCACACATTTTGATTTATTCAAACTGGTATAAATTTGTAATTTACTTTATTGTATTACTTTCATTTCTATTCGCAAGTTCCAAAATGTAAATTTTACCTCGCTTTCAATTTAATATGGCCGACTTGTGAAAGCCTATATGCAGTTGTAATTTACTTACGATATGGCATCGTATGAGAGGGGTCCATTTATATTTTTTTTCACAACCTCGTTTCCATGGGTACAATCTTGCTGCACCATATTGGTTCTCATCATGCCTTGCCCATTGAGTCGAAGCTGAATTTTTCATCACTTAATTGTGGGAACCAACATGGCACAGCAAGATTGCACCCATGGGAACGAGGTTGGTTCGTAAGTGTATGCGTTCTACGCGCGCGCATTGGCAGAACACATTCCGAGAGCACCACCTTTTTTCTTTCTTTTTATAAGAACACCACCCTTTTGCTGCATCCGGTTCCTTGGGCGTGGTTGATGTTCAAATGACATAACATTTCGATTTTTTTATAAGTGTCGATAAGAAGACGGCTCTATAAATGAAGAAAAACATTTTGACCTTTTTAAGCAGTCGTTTTTAATCACATTTTTCAGGGCCGAGTGCAGGGGTTTGTTCGGTTGTAATCCAGGAAACCAGTGTGGAGCAGCTCTAGCAGGATTCACAGGTACACAGTCACATCACCCTAACTGACAACTTTGTACACTTGTTCTTGAATGAGCATTTCTTTTTTCCCCTAACGATACAACAGTTGTAACTGTTCATTATATAAATAATTTCTAATGATGATATGAAATTATGTTTCTTATACAAAGGTTTTCATGACAAGTCACACACGCAAAATACCAGTGAAGGGACTATGTCGGAGGATTGGGGAAAGAAAATATCCCCCCAAAAATCATTGGTCCATATTTGTACATTTGCATAAAAAAATGAGGTGAAAACGACGTAGGCCTACGTGCCACTTTCAAACCAATAACGTGAATGAAAAAAAAATTAGACAATTTTACCTGCTTACAGGAAAACGCAATAAAATCGAAGAGTTATTTAAGAGAAGAGATTCAAGTAAATATTTAAGTACCTCAGCATTTATTTCTATAAAAAGACCATAAAAAAGTCAGATTAGGAGAAGGCATTTAGATAGATTATTTAGATTATTTGATTTCTCGTTTGTCACAATCGGTACAACCAGATCGCGGTCGTCGAGATAACCCACCCCGCAGATGTTTTTCGTACGGACGAGGGAGAGACTGTTCCGAGGCCCCAAAGGAGGACGAATGTGCTTGTATTACTGATGACGGTAGAATACAAATAGGATATGGACCCCAGGGCGATGGCGAAGGCAAATCACCTGATGCTCCCATCGGCGATTTCTGTTCTTCGTCAACGTACAATGGGTGAGTTTTGTATTCATATCATTATATGGGGTGAATAGTTATTTCTTCCTGCCTACACGTCCACCGATTTTGATTAAAAACAATATAATAAAATAACACCCTGAAACATCAAAACAGGTTTATGGTCTGTTTTGGGAAAGGGCGGTATCACTAAAGTATCCTACCCGACCCAAGGGTGGATCCGGAAGGGGGGGGGCAAAGGGGGCCATGGCCCCTCCCCCCAAAAAACGAATCAATTTTTTTTTTTAGTGACTTCGCAATAAAGGCATGGAAATAAGAACACCACCATCTTTTCCTCAAAAAACCTTGATTAAAGTGGTCAGAAATTGCCTCAGATCGCACCACAGAGCATCTAGAATCATTTTTTTCGGGGCCCGCAGTGTGCCAGAAATAACATCGCAAAATAGTGATTCAACAAGCAACTTTTTCTGAGCCGCATATGAATATTCCTTACTAACATCATTAAAGTTGAAGTCGTTATTTCTGAACGCCAAAGTGGTAAAGATGTCATACATCATTGATATGTTTTCAGCAGCCATGACGGAAGTTTTGTAACAAAGGAACCAACATTCGAGAAATGCCAGTTTAAATTTGTGACCTATTGTGGCTAAAAATCTCCATCTCCCAAAACCTTGTTTTGAGTAATCAGCGCCTGAAGTTGGAGATATTTTTGAAAAGAAAGAAAGGGAAATGCTCTTTTTTGGTGGGACATTTTTTTATTTAGTCATTTTCAATGTCCTGTATAAAAATCCTTCAATTTTTAGAGAGGTGTATTTCACTCAACACCCGTGTCCAGCAACCGCACCCACCTCGATCCCACTGTCTTCGCCCTCGACAGATGTAACAACAACCACAGCCCGGGTCGATGGGACGGGGGACGCGGTAATGTCCACACCCGTCAGGAATCCAAGTTAGTAGCATTCATAACTATTCAACCGGTTTGGAGTTACGCGGTATACTTTCCACGCCTTGTATTCTGCGATTCACGTTTAAATATCAACAGGGGCCAATTTCATGGAACTGCTAAGCACAAAAATTTGCTTAGCACAAAAACGTCTGGCTTAGTAAGAGCAGGTTACCAGCCAAAACTCCGTGTGATTTTCATGCTGAGCAAACAACAGCTGAATACCGATCACCAGCAATATACATCACAATGGACATTTAGTTGGTAATCCTGTTTTTGCCAAGGAAAACTTTTCATTGCTAAGCAAATTTTTGTATTTAGCAGCTCCATGAATTTGACCCCAGGTTAATAAACATTGACATGGATGGGTTTGACCCATACCCACATAACTTACATGGAATCCGGCATCAGATACCATAATATCGGTATCTGATGCTGGATTGCATGAATTTCCAGGAATTTCCACGAAATTTCATACCGGAATTTCCTCCCATCCAAAAAAAAAAATGATTTACGAGTCTTTTACAAGTCATCATCTTATATAGGCCTTATTACAAACCGTGTATTGGCCTTTTGTTTTTACTCTAACGCAGTATATCGTCTATAGAGTCACAAGCTAAAGCAGAAACTTACGACTAGTAAATCTGGAGACAATTAACATTGATTATCACATCAATCAAATGGATTTTGAATGCATTTTGACACGGCAGTGACGGATGGAAATGAAGTCTATTCTTCGCCTACACACGACCCAACCGATGAGGGCGCACCAAAGATAAACGTTATAACCTGGCTGCTGCCCGCACTTGCTGCTGGACTGGTAATAATTATCGCATTGGTGGCGCTGTACAGACGAAGGCGAAATTTGGGAGGATCCCATCGACTGGATTGTTTGTCACACAGTCGGTATGAACCTATCCCAGTGGGAATTGCATTGTTGCTTACTTTCATGGTAAATTTGAAAAAAAATCCTCGGTTTTTTTTTTTTTTTTTTTTTTTAATTTATCTCAATATTCGTTTTGTTCACGATTCGAGGTCGGTCCATTAAATCAGTTGTTTATAGCGGCAGCTTGTCAGTTAATGATTGAAAGTTACTTGATTTTTCAATTTCTCCACTTCGTAGGTTTATATTTCTTTTCATTTTAAAGTCCTATGTTTTCACATTTTCTGGACAGATCTGATAAAGTGAACAGTCGTGTACTTTTCTCTGCCTCTCCAGCCAACATCTCGCAAGGTAACTAAACATTTTGTCGTGACATTTTGTTCGAGAAAACAATTGTATAGGAGTTAACGACACTGTCTTGTTTTGTTTCTGTCAAACGCTAGAGACTTGAATCAGACTCTTAGACTGACAACTGTCTCTAACATTTCTTCATCATACCCTGGTTGGGCACACAAGTATATACACAGATGTGTGTGTGTGTGTCGATACTAAGATGACTCGACTGAAAAAGGGGAAAAAGATATCTGAGAGTAGCAAAAAAAAAGTTTTTTTTTCTAAGACAGTCCGGACTTCTGCAGGTATGCCGGAAGTCGAAACATTGATGAAGTTTAACTTATCCTGTCATTTATTACAGGAAGGATGAACGATGAGGGTGATGACGTCATGCCGTCAGGTGCCCAGCGGATACCGTTGCTCACCTCGTCTGCTAACGGTACCAATCTAGACGACGGTCACGAACGACCAAGAGAAGTCGCAATGAGGCGGCGACCAGATGCTGCGGAATCGACCGACAGTATTGAGTCTAGGAACCCCGCGAGTCACCCGTCATTACGTGATTACGAAGAGGTTCCTGATCGCGATAGTTCAGGGCAATCATCAAATTACATTTATGATTACGCTGCAATTGACAACTTACCCGTAAGCACAGGTGTTAATTTGGGGTCCCACAACAAATCCCCTCCAAATCGAAGCAACCATGAACCCCCGATGGTGCACCCCGCCCCACCTGCTACTGACCCAGGTAGACCCGATTCTAAATACGATGATGTTGTTGTTGGAAATAATTCCGATCAGCTCGTTGTTGATGTAGAGCAAGATCGGGCATATGTGAACCAAAAGGTCTTTGCAAAGCGTCGTTTGGGTAAAGATAAGCAAGCTCCAAAACGGAGCGATGCTGGGACGAATTATCCACCATCTGACCGGAGCCAGCAACCTGTGCGTGCGTTCATAACTGCCAGAGATCCCCCAGTCCCTACCGATGATGCCTACGCCTATGTAGAGATCCCCTCTAATAGCATTCCTAGTCCTTGTGACTCCTCACTAGCGTGTGCCGAGGGCGCAGCACCAACTCAAAGCCCGCTGAGTGACGGGGGCTATCAGGCTTTGAATCTGGCCGGGCTAGAGGGAGAGAATAAGTATACACCCCTGATTCTTGAAAAGTGAATGACCCATGACCCATTCCTTAACACCATGTTGGCTTAATTAAGAGGCTGAGGGTTGGGAACGATCGTGGGGTTTTCATGGTTGCTCTTGTTTTCAATTTTCTCTTGAAGGAAAACCAGATTGCAAGTCTGGAATTGATGACAAACAAGACATAGCTCTTCGGTGTAATTTAGGTTATTGTATAAACAAAGCTTGCTCGACTGGATTTCTCTGAAGATCATCAATAACAAAGGTATTAAAGACGTTAAAGAATACTTAAGGAGTGTTGAGATTCCTGAAACTGTTTCAATAGTTATTTCAAAATTGAAGTTCGTGGAACAATCTGGCTATTTTGAGAGGGAAAATTCTGAACCGGAGTACGTTTCTCGAGAACTCTCAGACTACCGTGGCAATTCGTGACATAGTCGCACTGAGCACAACATTTATTTTAGCGGGTTATACGCTGATTTCGAAAGAAAATGTAAGTGTATTAAGAGCAAGATAAAAGCTTTTGGAGCAGCTCTCCAACAAGATTAAATATTGTAGGAGACAGACTGTGTATAATAACATTAATAAATGTAATGCCTTTGAAATTGTATTACTGCTAACAAAATGGTATCGGATTTAAAACAAAAAGAAGTAAATTACTCTTCTTAATAGATAATTTCCAGAGAGCTGAACATCCAATATAACGTCCTTTTCAAAGCAATGAGATTATGATTTTTTCTTTAACTATTGCTTTCCCCGTGCTTATCAACAAGTTCATTTTTTTTCAACTTGTATGTTTCATTTAAACCAAAACCCCTCATTTTCCCTTTTTTTGGCTGTCCTTAACCCTCCAAAAAGAAAGGGTTTTTATTTTGGACAGATCTCACAAGCGAGCAGCCTGGCTCTCGGTCCGACATTATCGATACTGATTGTGGGGCGGGAACCATCCCATCTCGCAAGAATGAAGTTATGTCCGGACCACTAGTAATTTGAAATCTGCGAAGTGATTATGCAATAACTAGACGTGGGTCGTTTTTTCTTGGGCGATTCCATTCAAAAGTGAAAAAAAACTTGTGTGTTGCTGGAAAAAAATAATTTCGAAAAGGATTTTATTTTGTGATGAAACCCCGCATTTTTAGCACGGGAAATGAAAATTTAACTTTCGATTCATTCATGTCTTGTTTCTTCCATTAAATGCACCGATTGTTCAAGTTTGCTTTCGGAAACCTGGGAATGAAGATATAAAAAATAAAAAAATAATACACTGGTATTAAAAATGCTGTAAATAGTAAATTACTGATTATTTAATAAATGTTTTGTTTTGCTGTAATTTTGCACTTAAATGACAAATTGTAATCAACGTAGGCCTATATCAAGCAAAAATAATTCTTTAAACTTAAATACGTTTAGTTATATTGTGAATGTGTGTATAAGAATATTGCATTTCAGTCTGGTTTATTGATGTTGAACAACATTGACAGGCTGGCAGATTATTGTGATGGACGTCAACGATCATAAAAATCAGACGTATTAAAACTGTGCTGGTGATGGTGGTGAAAGTGGAGGTCAGCGTGGTGATAGTGCAGTGGTGATGATAACAATATATATGAACCTGTGTAAATAAATAGGATTATATTGCAGCTTAGTCAATACTTCGTATCATATTTTATAGTCATTGATTGAAAGCTTATCAGTCTATTAGTGCATGTATATTCAAATTACTGAGTAATGTTTATTTTAGATAAGGTGATCTGTGAAGCTGGCAATTTCTGAAATTGTCCACGCAACCGCACAAAGTGTGCTTTGTAAAACAGCTACTCAAATCACTCACATAATAACTATACATTGCTTATGACTTGTTCTCTGTTGAACTTTCACTATAGCTGATTTGCTAACGTTATCTCCTGCTTGTTGAACATTTCTAGGAGGTATACCTCCTATAGAACCCTTCCCAGGAAGGTTCGTGTTGCTGATAAAAGACCCGAAAAGCCTTGATTTATCATGTAAATATAATAGTTTCCTCGTTTGCCCAATTAGGAACCTAATTGTAGTTTTATCTTCACGCAGAACTAATATTAGTCTTTACAAAAGAGCTGACAAGTATAAGTTGATAAAACCTGAATAAAGGCAGTGTTTCCATTATTATAGCAGTATCGTGCAAATCGCCATTAGGTTCTGTCCGTTGCGACTCTATTTTTTTTTTCATTTTAAAAATTTAGTTTCGAGGTTCCTCGTATATGAATAGATCACACTTTTGTCAAAGGTCAAACATGGAACAAAATTTACAAATTTGTGTCAATTCAGTGTATCGCTTTGACGAGACCTTCACCAAAATATGTACAGGAAACTTCGCGTATTGTGGGTATCACACCGCCATGATTAATGTATGTAGGCCCCACATGCGGTTCATCCATGGTTGGAATGTCAGTGGGCCTGGATCTTTCCGTGGCCCATCTTTATTTTTGGGAACAGGTCAGCTTACATAATGTATTTCGCGAGAAACAAGGAAACTCTCACTGAAAAGGGTTGAATAATTATTATTGACACCATGTCAGCATTGATCTTCACATAGGAGGCCCCCCTCATAAACATGAGTCAGAAAACAGACAAACAAACACATTATTTGAGCTTGAAGAGAGCGACAACTTGTACATAAAATCTAAGTGTTTCAACCCCCTCCCCCCCCCCACCCCCGACGAGATCACTTGCGTTCTCGCATGAATGCGGGTACATTAAAATGAGAGCATATAAAAATGAACTGAACTGCTAAAAACTGCTTACTGACAGGATTGATGAATGAAAAAAAGAAACAAAACAATAATACTGATAAGAGGGTATGAGGTTTTGGTCTTAACAAAAGCCTTTTTTTTGCCTTTAAAGAAGGTCTTGTTAAGACCGGAACCTCAGGCCCTCAGAACATTTGAAAATTAGACATCCCCTAAGACTATATCTACCGTTAATTATTATACGAACAGACTCCACCTCATCATCAACCACTATCAGTGTCGTAACAAAAAACAAATCATATTGTTCATGTAAAAAAACACTTCTGCTTGACAGTTATGAAGTACAGCTAGATTACATGTAGCAACAATATGCTGTTATGCGGACTAGAAATCATTATCCACGCAGCCTGGGATTTTAGCTCAATTATTGGTTACATATTTCCTTGTTCACGTCTCAGGAAAGCTGCGGAAAACCAAAAATCCGGTATGGTATTTACATTACTATATCATATTTTGTCCGTTTCTTGGAAGGCCAGGAAGAACGTCAAACTCGCGGTTTTGATAGGAATCATTGTATGCCTACCCCCAAGTTTATTTTTCAGTTCATGAATAAAGCTTATTTTTCAGTTCATGAACACTCGCTCTCTCTTATAGAAACGACAAATGTTGGATGATCAACTTACAACTGTCTAATATCCTCGTCGCTGGAAGTCATTCACGGTTTGAAGATGCCTTCTATGAACCACCTTGAGTTTTCTGTGATCGTAGGCGTACAGCTGGTTCTGATATGTGTCCATCTGTACTCGTTACCGGTCATGTGCCAGGAAAGCTACGGCGGAGTCAGACAACGACGTACCGCGCAAGGGTAGGTTGGATGTTCAAGACCTAATACATTAGTATCTGCGTCATTCGCATTGTTTATGTAATGAATGTAAATTCTGGTCTATTTATTTTATTTTTTAAATGTTCCTTTTAGTAGTCTTGATGTAATAGTTATATTGTGAGAAGTATGTTTTGTGCAAAAATGTTATGAGAAATAAACGGAGTAGTATAAATCCAAAGGGGAAAAATCGTATTTTTAGACCAAACTGTAGTTTTGATATCTTCCCCTGTCAGTGTTAAGTACTGAGCTTTGCAAAATTGAGTGAAGTTTTGTAACTATGTGTTTCTAAGGTCGGGACGTGCTGCGACTTGTGAATGTGGAAGCGAGTCTGCAACATTGACGTGTTCTGATGAGCCAACAGGTAACAAATGGTTTATTTACATTAAACAACACCTATTACAACTTTTGTTGTCTTGAAAAGCGTCATTGTCTGTATCTTTACAGCATCTGAAGTTATAATTGAACGCCTTGGTAGTCTTTCTAATTATGCAGACCGTTAAACAAGATAGTGGTCACTAATCAGGACATGTAGGACACCACTTTCACTTACGAGTTCAGGATGAGAGCCAAAAATTAGACAGATAGTTGTTTGAGTGATTCAGTAACGCGGGTATAGGATCATGTACAAGTTGCGTCATTTCCAACAGATTAAAACATGAAGTTATGGGGTTTGAGGAAGTACCATTATACCCCTCGGACACATCCAAGGGCGGATCCAGGGGGGGCCAAAGGGGGTCATGGCCCCCCCCCCCAAAAAAAACAACCGAAACCAATTTTTTTTTTTATGTGACATCGCAATAAAGGCAGGCAATGAGTACACCACCATCTTTTCCTCAAAAAAACATTGGTTAAAGTGGTCAGAAATTGCCTCAGATCGCACCACAGAGCATCTAGAATCCAAAATTTTTTCGGAGCCCTTAAGCGGGCCCCGAACCCCACGCCGTAATTTTTTTGGCCCACTTTTGGGGGATCAAATTTTTTTGGGCCCCCCCCAAAAAAATTGTGTTCTGGATCCGCCCTTGGACACATCACAATAAAGTCGCCAGCTACGATGTCTGTACATTCACATGAGGCTGTATCTATAATATCACTTTATAGTTTATCTATAAACTCAACAGAAATTAAACTTGTAATCATAGTGTTAATAGAACTTATAAGCACATGCTGCCTTTGCTTAAATTGGAGTTCAACCCATAAGCACTCCATAAACATACTAAACTTTCCTCAAAGTGACATATCGTAGGCCTATATGAATTATGGAAATCGACTGCATGTTGAATGTTGGAGTATAATGTATAGTGGCCGGAGATTGTTTTGGATTCAAATATCGCGTACATTCAGGCATTTTGTTTGATAAATCAGGCGAAGTAAACTGTCTGTTATCGTCCAATCACTAATTACGAATAATACTATGAAGGATTTCGAACCTTTATTTTGAAGGCATTTATATCGTTCATACTACCATGAAATGCCAGAAGAACAAAAAGAGCGCAACGTGTAAGTGCAAGGTAAAAGTTCATTTAAGTCCTAAAAGTTGCATCTTATTATGCAGGATCTGTCGTCGCCCCCGATTTTCCTAGTAAATTTTACTTACACAATTTTTGGATGCTTTCAGATTGTGATGATGGCGAGGTGTCACACGGAGGTTCCTGCTACAGATTCATCCGCGATGACCTCAAGTCACGTGATGATGCCCATAGGGATTGCATTGCGCGTAATAGCCATCTAGTCTACATCGAGTCAGAGGAGGAACAAACATTTCTGACACAAAAGGCACGCACATTTGGTGACGATAATAATGTTGCTAGTAACCATTACTGGATCGGACTGATTCCAACAAGCATAAACGTGTGGCTGGATGGTAACCAGATACGCAACGATTTGTTTGAATTCTCTGACGGCAGTGCAGCTGGATGTTTCTCTCTCTCTAAATCTAACGGGAATTTACGTTTAAGTGGGGAGAACTGTGATGTGGATCGCCAGTTCATCTGTGAATTTCCATATACATGTACCAGTAAGTTCTTTAAAGCATTTACCAAACTTCAAACGTACATGTATAGCAAACAATTTGTTTTAAGTTCCTTTGAAATCCTCTGGCGTATTTATTCTCAGACAACACACACAAGTACACACTGAAGAAATGATTTGACCTTTGGCATAGTTTCTTTAGCCGCTAGTTTAACTTCAAGTTGATTAAATGGCCCTTAAAGGGAGTGTACATCACTGGCTTTTGCTGTAATTTTCAGAAATGGAGTATTTGAGGGGTTAGTATAATAGATCAAATATTGTTACACTGACATGTTTGAAGTTTTGTGTTCGAAAATGCTGGAAGAGCCAAGCAAAACAAAAATGTTCAAGTAGTCTGGTTTGTGCGGAAAAAACAAACACAAAAAACACAAGCTTAAGTGGCCGAGTTGAACTCGAACCCACCTCCTGTTTACGTGTTTCGTACGGATTCGGGAGCCTTATTTGTGGAAAAAATATTCTGAACGAAAATCCCTTTTCGCTCGTACCCCCCGCCCTGCAAACAGGGCGCTGGGAAGGGCAGATGAGCTTCACAGAATCTTGTGAAGGAAGTGGGGATAGCATCCTGGGTAATTTATCATGACCTATGTACAAAGCATCTGGCTGCAGCTGTAGACCGCGGTTAGCCAATGCGCGCAAATACTATCCGAAAAGTGTGCCACAGAAATGCATACACACTATACCGGATGTGATTTCTTTTTCATTGCGACCATGTGGACAAATTTTGAGCGTCTAATGATATGCATTTTCGGGGCCCCTCGCGAATTCGAAACGGAGCCTGAGCAACTGACGGGAGTTGAACATTTACAAAACAGATAAGTTTCACAGATTTTCCTACATAAGTATACTTTTCAACCAAAAAAGGGCGCCGCATTTATGAATGGGAATAAAAGAGTAATGTGTCTTAACGGCCGTTTAAAACCTTGCAGGGTCGTGGTCGTGATGACTTGCAGGTCACAGGTTACGCAAAATCCAACCAATCAGAGCGTTAATTCGTCAGCCCTTCCCAGCGTCCTGTTTGCAGGGCGGGGGGTACGAGCGAAAAATCCTCTCCAGACTCTGATTTCTCAAAACATTATTTTCATAAATACAATTGGAGGTACAGAACCATCACAATAACGTTATGAGGTTGAATCAAGTTAATGGTTCACATTTTCTTTGAAATATTATCGCGGTCCGTCCGGTGCGGTCAAACTATAGTCGGTTATGCGCATGCTGTGAAATATTTCGAACCAGGTAGTCAGGAAGTAAAATAGAATTATTCGTTACTAATTGTTTTCTAGGCCTTCTTGAACAATACTTCAACCACGATGGTTCCTGTTACTGGGTCGGTGGTTCCTTGAGGTCACACCTCTTGGCCCGAGGAGATTGCAGTGATAAGGGTGGTCATCTGCTATACATCGAATCACAAGACGAATTGCAGTTCATGGACAGTAGTGTTGTCAGTGATGACGGTGTAGGATACTGGATAGGTCTGACTACTCAGTACGCTTGGATGGACGGTAGCCGAGCCATCTATCAAGCATTCGTACAGACAGATACAAGCAACAATGTTGGTAGCCTTTGCTTCAGATTACGTGCCCAAAACGACTTTCTGTGGAATGATATTGGGTGCAATACAAACTACGCCTACATATGTGAGCGAGAACTACCTGTAATTTCTTCCCAAGAAATTCAAGAAAACCCAGGTTGGTTTGTTTCGCAATGTTACACTGAGCCCTGTCCTTACTCCATGCAGATATCGCTTGTAATAATCAAATAAACCACTACATAGGAACAATAACTAAGTTCACTTTTACAGTTTGAACGAATAGGTAGAATCAAGAAACTTAAACCTGCGATACAGGCCTTGATAGAAGAATGTCATCATTGTTCTTTCGTAATTTTCTCTTCTGTCCAATGTTGAAAAATGGTCTAATTTAGAATTTCTTTATTTTTTGCTACCCTGTGAAACCCTTTTTTTTTGCCATTCCCTCGTAACGCACTGGATCCACCAAATAACTGTATATACTTATCGTCATCTTAAGCCGTAGGTCTATAACAATTCTGTTTCTTGACATACACTGATCAGGAGTTCCATGCAGACCACCCGTCGCTGATCTCAATCGTCTTCTTGACTCCGTACCTCTGTGCGTCCGTAGTGACAGCCACTACTTCAACAACTACGTTCTGTGTCAATGTGATGACAACGAAGCTTGCATCAGTGGCTGTGGCTGTGCACGTGACAACACTATGGCCGGGTGAGCTATAACCAGAAAAGACAAAAATGCATTATACAATGTAGTTCGAATTCGTCTAAAACATTTGCAATTTACAGTCACTGTAAAGGTGAGGATTTAGGAGAGTCTTTGAAGGAACAAAGGGCACTCAGATACGAGAAACAGATCACATACCGTACCTCCACCAACCTATACGACCAGTGGCTCCACCCATTCATCATATTTTATTATACTTATGTTTTTCTTCATGTAGGCCTGGGACAATACGATGCAGCTGTGGCCTCAGTAGTTTCACCTTTGCCGAGTCTGAAGACTTGATCATTAACCGTGAGCACATTTCAAATTTACTTTCCTTTCAATGGCATGTTGACATGGGAACGCCGTCCTGGCATGATTGGTTGATGTTCAGTACCAAGCCTTGCCACTCCAAAGGCCAATCTCACCGACTTGGGGATATAAAACTATCCCCACTTCCCCAGGACGGTCCTGGTATGTGAATCATAGATCTTCGACAGTTGGATTATGTTATGGGATTACTATTGGTCTTATCCTTTATATTTATTTTTGGTTCTAAAGTTTGTCTAGTGAGAAAAATTCATCATCATGATAAATTGATTTAATTGTTTTTCTCCTTTGACTTTTTGTTTAGCCATGGTGTGGCCATCCGATTTTAGCTGCGGCTGCGCTTTCAACGGAGCTTCATCCAATGTGACCGTAGTCAATGGCGAATTCACCTGTATGCCAGCTGACTCGGAGTCTATGACAACACCGGGTGGTTTAGGTCAAAGGTCGACTGAGAACAGAGCCATAGGGATACCAGCGACTACTGACAAGCCAATGACAACGGTAGGAGTGACCCTGGCCTTATTAATCCTCTTGGTGGCGCTCGTTGTTGGAATTATCTGGTGGAAGAGACACCCTAGGGGAACAGCCTCAAGGTAATGTTCTTACACAATGCTTCTTTCAAACCAGTCCGAACCGATGCAGTTGGTTTGCAATTTCCCGTCCTCACCAATCAGTGTTTGAATAAATTCAGTTGACATCCCCAAAAATTTAAGTTTGACTGTTTTGATACAATGATAAACATGTATTTATATCAAAACCGTTCAGCAAGATTCATCAACTTTACTTTGATAAATAAAAGCGCACACATATCAGTGGAGCATCGCCAGACTACAGGTAGTTCGTATTCTGCAAAGTTGGACGTAATCATCACTGATTTTCTAAATGGAATTGTCTTTCATTTCTTCTTGGTACAGGATTGACAATCAACTGGCACACATCGTTAGTTCAGATACCGCTAACGGTAAGAAATCATTAATTAAAATCATTCCTTTCATGGCGGCTTTTTGTTTTCATAAAAAAAGGTCACTTGAAAATTAACTTTATTGGCGTCAAATGTGAACATCCACAGTTCGTATTCACAAAAAGCC
The DNA here is from genome assembly GCA_029964075.1 of Patiria pectinifera. Lineage (NCBI taxonomy): Eukaryota > Metazoa > Echinodermata > Asteroidea > Valvatida > Asterinidae > Patiria > Patiria pectinifera. Next base: position 4,409,140 of record CM057143.1, on the reverse strand, counting down.
ATTGAATATAGCCTAGTCTTTCCTCAATCGAACTGTTATTTTTTGTCAGTTGCAAAATCAAACAGTTCACTCAATTGATTCAGCTCCTTCGTGTCTCACGAGTCATATTTTCGTGAGGATTTTCACTTGACTAACTTTAAAATTCCAAGTCATAGTGTCTTTTTTCAACGTCTCTTTAAGTATTACAGTTGAGTAAAAGACGATTTCAGATATCCGAATAGCACACGTGAAAAACCGCTTCATAAGCCCTTGAAGCAGCATCACGCTAACTTTCGGTTAAAGGTGCAAAGGTCACATGCAAATTTGCAATCACATATGCAAATCAGGATATAACAAACAAAGGTCAAAATTATAGAGTAATCTTGGAAAGTACACAAAGTTTTGTTTGCTTTTTTATGTCAATGCTTCCTACAGATGCAGCAAACAACAGCGGGGGCAGTCCTGCCGTAGGGTTGGTCGTGAGTTCTGTGAACAAGGATGAGGGTTATGTTAACAGTACAATGACAAGTAAGGTCTTACGTCTTGACGATACTTCAGAGAAATCATCACATTTCGTGTACGATTACGCTGCCATTGACAACTTACCCGTAGGTAAAGGCCTCAGTCGGGGGTCTCACAACAAATACCTTCCCAATCAAAGCAACCATGAACCCCCGTTGGTGCACCCCGCCCCACCTGATACTAACCCAGGTAGGCCCGATTCTGAATACGATGATGTTGCTGTTGGAAATGATTCCGATCAACTCGTTGTTGATGTGAACCAAGATCTTTATGTGAACCAAAAGGTCTTTGAGAAAGCGTCGTTTGGGTCAAGATAAACAAGCTCCAAAACGGAGCGATGCTGGGACAAAAATGTTCTCCATCTGTCAGGAGCCGGAACCTCTGCATACGGTCAAAACTGACAGCAATCCAGCAATCCCTACTGATGATGTCTATGCCTATGCGGCCATCCCCTCTCCAATTAACAATTCTAGTCCACGTAACCCCACACCAGCGTGTGAAGAGAGCATAGTACCAGGACAAAGCCCGCTGAGTGACGGAGGCTATCAGGCTTTGAATCCGGTCGGGCTAGAGGGAGAAAATACGTATACATCCCTGATTCTTGAGAAATGAATGACCCATAAAAAAGACATGAAGACTTTTGGGGTTCAGTGTTAGGAACGATGGTGTTTTCATGCTCTTAGTTTCAAACTTCATTGAAAGGAAAATCAGATTGCAAATTCAGAATTGATGACAAACAAGATGATAGTACATTTTTTTTAAACAGAACTTGGATGACTGTGCTTTAATGAAGATCACCAATAACAAAGGCACTAAGGTTTTTTTGTCAAGCATGTTTAGGGTATATTAAAATTCCCGAAACTGTTCTAATAGTTCTTTTAAAATTGGAATGCGCGAAACAATCTGGCCATTTTATGGAGAACTTATTGAACCAGACTACATATTTTTCTGGAGAACTCGGACTGCCTTGGAACTTTTTGGTATGGTTGCACTGAGATCAAAATTTATTTACCGGATATAATGCCGATTTTGAAATAAAATACATCAAGAGAATGATAAGAGCTTAATTGTGAAAATAACTCACCGACAATTTTGTAGTTATATATGCGATATTGAAACTTGAAACTCATATTGTTCACAAGTTGAACTTCCCGTTTGTACACCACCAACATAGCTTAATAAAGTTGACTGGCTCGCTCGAGGAAATACATGGGGAAAAAGCGAAGCGAAGCCTTTATTCCTATAGGGATGTAGTTTTCTACATGAGAAATAAGAACCAAGACTTGAACGAAAGACGGAAAATTCCGACCTTAAACTTAGAAATCAAATAATCTGATCAATAAGTAAAGAGATAAACATGGAATGATTGAGGCATCATGCAAATGATCAAATTGTATGACATGGTATATGTTGTACGATATAATGGTGAACCATAATTATAACATTAAGCCTAACCCTCTATAGGGTGTGTGTGAAAAACAGAACTGTTGGGGTTCACACACAAAAATGGCAGTAACATTTTACCGTATTTTTTTTTGTAATAATTGTATTTACTAATACAAAAAAGCGAGAATATTCCAACAACTTGTCTTTTCAATGAAACTTGGGGTTAATTACCATTCTGAGACAGGTACAACCAATTAGTTAGAATTGACATTGTGGTTTAGTTTTTTTTGTCCAATTTCTCATGCATTTCTAGAAAATGAATCAACGTATAAAAAAAGTTTCCCCGGTCAGTGGATTCTAAGTCTATTTTAATCTCGTTCACCTTTGATAGATTTGTATCCTGTTCCTTCCATGAAATTCACCGATTTTTCCATAAATAGTTTTGCTTTGTGCACGGTTCTTGGAATACTCATAGGAACATGCTGGGCAGTGTAAATTGACGATAAGCTTAATCACGTGTTGCCATTATTATTGCTGTAATTGTGCCTTAGGCCAAAAAAAAAAAAGGAGGTCTCTGGTCAGACCGAAGTTCCGGAATTGATGCGGCGACGCGTTTTTTTTTTGGGGGGGGGTGGCTTTTTTTTTCAAGCTTGTGTTGTACAGACATGGTGGGTACTATTTTGCTTTTTTTGTGACTTCATTATACATTGGTGTCCTCCACAATTTGCCTTGGTGCCCTTTATCATTTGCCTTGGTGCAATAAAAGTACCCATTCCTTGGTGCTCCTTTGTACAAAAATTTGAGGAGGCGCGGCAATAGAGGGCGCTGTTGTAGCTTCCGTGTTAATTTGAAGAAAAAAACAGGTTGACGCGCATGATTAAAATCGACGCGCGCGCTGACCAGAGACCGAGTATTTTGTTTTTTTGGCCTAAAAGTTACCAAATCAAAGTAGGCTATAGTCACGTGACTGTAAACCGTCAAGTATTATGTGCGATTGCATGTATATTGCTTTTTAGTGTGGTTAATTTAAGGGGCCATTCAGAATTTTCAATGTTTTAAAATTTCGATTTTCTTTCCCAAATTGTGGGTGGGTGGGTCAAGCTATATAACTGAAAATCGAAATTCACCTTCCATGGAAAAAAAGATTAAAAAACAAAGAAAGATAGATCTTTTGATTTGCCTGAACTACGCGCAAGCGTTCCGATATCGTGATGCGTGTTTCTTTTCCAACTTCGTCCTCTGTATGTACTGTACATGTACGTCATGTACATGTACATGTACGTGTATATAGACCGTACCCACTGTTTTCAGTAGACTTGGACGTCGGGCGTTTGTAGCGGTTAGGCCGTGCAGAGGCAGCAGGGAACCAGGTGTACTAGATCGGCTGTATAACACGCCGCGGGCGTCGATTACCAATCGCTATAAAAACTGGACTATTCAACCACTGGACTCCAAGACTACGAGGACCGCAGTATGTGATGTCTGCCCAAACCTGATGTTTTTCTTTCGCTCTGGGGAGGGGGTACGAGCGAATGTTTTTCTCAGCTACCTCACGTGACAGGCACAACCTCGTATGTCACATGTCATCCACCTCATCCAGAAAACGACAAAACCACGGTCATCTTTGTGGCTTCCAAAACTGCAACCTGTCATTCCCAACAGCATATCAGCTGGCAAAACACAATAAAACATAAGGTCACCAGTGCAAAAGAGGAAGACCGACAACTTCACGCCGTCACTGAACTAGACACACATGTACATGGGTATACATGTTCATGTTCACCCCTATGTACATGCACAAGTATATGTACATGCAAGTGCATGTACATGTACATGTTCAGTTTTTTATTAATCGAAATTAGGGGTGGGTGGGTGGGTGGGTCAAAATAATTTGGAAATTTTAGAATATTGAAAATTCTGAATGGCCCCTAATGTTGAACACTGTTGTCAAGCTTGCTGGTGTTTATCGTGATGGTGCAATTATGAAATCAGATAGTGAAACTTGATGGCGATGGTGGTGACAGTGGAGATCACTGTGGTAATAGTGCAGTGGTGGTGATAACAATAACTGCATATGAACCTGTGTTGATAAAATAGGATTGGATTGCAGCTTTGTCAATACTTCGTATGATATTTAATTGAAAGCTTAGCAGTCTATGATTACATGTATATTTACATTTATTGAGTAATGGATCCTTGTAAACCGTGATTCAGAATCTATCAAGCTCACAAACTGTCCACGCTACCAACCAAAGTTTGCTTTGCAAAACAGCTTGTCAAATCAGACACATAATATGTATATAGCTTCCAGCTTAGACAATACTTCGTATCCTGTTTATTAGTTTTTAATTAAAAGCTTATCATTATATACAAATTATTGGTGAATGTATGTTTGCATTTGTGTGAATTTCGGAAGCTACCAATTAGCTTACAAAATGTCAATGCAACCAACCAAAGTTTACTTGTAAAACAGCTGATCAAATCTGACACATAATATGTATATTGCTTGTATATTACGTGTTCTCATATGAATCTTGCTTATTACTGATAACCAAATTAGAATTAACATTGTGCTTGTCCCCTAATTTCTCAGAAAAATGAATCAACAGAAACCACTAATTCAGTGGATTCTAAGCATGGGCGTCGCCAGGATTTTTTCTAGGGGGGGGGGCAAAACATACCCCCCCCCAAAAAAACCCTGTATTTCTCAACATATTCTCGATTTATCAGTTTTAGAGAGGGACAGGGACATTCCCCCCCCCCCCACCCATTACATTTACACGAATATGACTTCGCGCCTCTTTTTTTGTTGTTGCTTTTCCGGGGGGGGGGGGGCGCCCCTTCCCCCCGACACGCTCATGAATCTAAGTCTATTTTTTCTCGTTGACTTTTGATAAATTTATGTCCTGTTCCCTCCGTGAAATCATCCGATTTTTCGAACAAACTTTGCTTTCTGCATATCCTTGGGATAACCTCAGAAACGTGCTATACAGTGTAAATTATTAACGATAAATTACTTGTTATGATTATAATGCTGTAATTGTGCCTTAAATGAACCAAACTGATGTAGGCCTAGTCGAGTGACTATTATCCGTTTTGTGCATTTTGTTACATTTGTGCATTACGTTTACATTGCTTTTTAGTTTCAATGTTGACGTGCTTGCTGGTAATTATGACGGTGGTGCAAACAAGCATGAAATCAGGTGTAGTGAAGTTAGATGGTGATGGTGGTGAACGTGGAGGTCACAAGTGGTGATAGTGCAGTGATGTTGATAACAAGAACTGTGTATAAAACTGCGTTGATAAAATAGGATTGGATTGTAGCTTAGTCACTACTTCTTATCATACTTTATTGTAATTATTTGAAAGCTTATTCTATTTTTACATGTATATTCAAATTAGAGTAATGTTTATTTGCGATATGCGTGATTTCAGAAGCAACCAAGTTCACAAATCGCCCACGCAACCAAACAACCGAAGTTGTCTTTGTAAAAAACTGCTAAACAAATGAAATCATATTATATATTGTAGGTATATTGATTGTGACTCGTTCTTAGTTGAATTTTGCTATTCACTCAAATTTGCTAACGGTATTTCCTGTTGATCATTTCTGCATGTGAGGTTGGACCCTTCATAGAAATGTATATATGTTTGATGTAAGACCAGAATTCTATTTTTTGAATTATCATGTAAATACAATTGCTTCCTTGTTTTTGCGCGATAAATATTAACCCTCATGTCATGATTGTTTTTTGGTTATCTTTACGCAGAGCTATACAAATATTTGTCTTTACCAAAAGACCTGACACCTAACCTGAATAAAGGAAGTGCTTCCATTATTATGACAGTGTCATGTAAATCGCCATTAGGTTAGTTTTGTTTTTAGAATTGACAGGCGCCTGTTGTTGTTTTTATCTTTGATGTTCCTCATACGGACTGTTTGGAGTGAACGAATCACAATTTGTTGATGGCGAAACACTGAATAAAATTTACAAAGTTGCGCCTATTCAGGGTATCGGCTTGTATAGGACAATATTGTGAAGGGAAGGCAAAGTTCGCAAAGCATTGTGGTTATCACCCCGCCATGATTAATGCATGTGTCGTACATCCATGATGGTTGGAAAGTCAGTGGGCCTGGATCTTTCCTAGTCTGCGGATCAGACGTACGTTCGCGTGTGCAGAGCCGCACAAAAACTCCGATATTTCCTTATATACATGTACATTTAATGCGACCCCCGTGCCAGCCAATCGGAGCCGCCTTTAGAAGTTGTGACGTCATTTGGAGAAGATAGCAGCTGCTGATGAGTGGTCAGTAGCTGCCATGCTGTTCTCATACAACATCGGGTTACCGAAGACAGGATAGAAGGCGCTGAATGGTCAGAATGTAGAGGTCAAGACGTTGTTTTGCAATATTAGACTGGTCCCCGTTTCCCATAAAATATGTGGACCAGTAACTATTATTTTAAGGCCATTGATTGGATCACCTCTACGCGTGCGCAGTATAATTTGTTTATTTGAGAAATCGATGATATTACAGCTTTGCGCACGGATGACAGTAGAACACAGGGCTATCAAAAAACTGACTTTTACCAAAACCAGTAGGCAAAATTGCCATTGGGTCTCCACGAAGGCAACTTTCATGCTTTTTATAAATTTGATGGCATTGCTTAGAAAATATTAAAAAGTTGTGCCAATCTAGCTCTTATAGTTGACGGAGACACTTTCTAATTCAGCGAAAAAGGCTGGTTCCTCGCTGACATTATTGCTGTGATTTTGTATTCCAGGGCCGGGAACCAGACCGAGGCTAGTCCTGCATATAATTTGCATACATTAGGAGGAAAGTCTCCTAATGTATTCAGGATTCACTGCCTGCGCTACCTGTCCCTATATTAAAGTCTGAAGGACAATGGAGGGACTGGGAACCAGTTTATTGCAATATCTGCACGCAAATTGCTGTACAAAATACCTTCAATGAATAAGTATCAGAAAAGACAAACAAACGTCATTGTGAGCTTGAAGAGAGCTTCCACGTAAAGAAACGTCTTCAAATCTACATGTGAACCTTATAAAACCTTATAAAATCTGCATAAACACTTTTCTCCCATTGGTCCAGTTCACGTGTGTTCTCGCATGAATGCGTGTACAAGGTTAAGAACACTTAGGGACAATGTTCAGGACAAGGTGAACGAACTTTTCATAAATTACAAAAAAGAATAATTTTATACAATATTCTGATTACTGAGGACAATCTTGATGAATGAGAACTTGTATTATCAATCCGTCTTGGTACATCTAAAAAGAATCATTATTTTATGATGAGTTGACTTTATTTTTTTCCACACACCGCACGATCATGGCGTGTAGTGAATGTCTCATAAGTGAGCACGTATATAACTCGCGGTTAAAAGGTTAAACTTTTGAAAATTGGACGATAGCGAGTTTTGTATTGTCAAGTACACAAAGCTAGGTACACAACAGTGGTTTTGAAAAGGTCACATGACGAAAGTGTTGTGTGTGTGGTACTACGGAGCCCATCACAGCGCAGCTAGCTGGGTTGGTTTGTAAGTGGGTTTCATGTTAGTACAAGGTTATTTCCTGCTCCCGATTGTTCATGAATACTAGCTCTCTCTCTGATAGAAACGTCAAACGTTGGATGATTAAACTCAGAACTGTCTAATATCCTTGTCATGTGAATTCAACCAAGGTTTGAAGATGCCTTCTGTGAACCATCTTGAGTTTACTGTGATCGTATGCGTACAGCTGGTTCTGATATGCGTCCATCTGTACTCGTTACCGGTCATGTGCCAGGAAAGCTACGGCGGAGTCAGACAACGACGAACCGCACAAGGGTAGGTTGGATGTTACACGACAGTAACTGCGTCCGATGAGTGTTGTTAATAACTTTTAAGTGTTTTGCGAATGACCAATTTTAATTAGGACAATTTACATACTTATAACCAAACCCATTTTTTTTTTTACATTTTCGTAATCACGAACTCTTTATAAACTCTATTAAAAGCGATACATACATACATGTTGAGTGCATCTGCAATTGTTTTTTTGTTAGCAGGAAAACGTTTTGTATTGAAAAAAAAACAACCCATTTCACTGTGAATGAATAATGACCGCATCATTTTAACTGCTCCTTTCAGCACCAGTGATATACAGGAACGGATGTTGTTCCAATTCCTTTAAGAATAATCGTATGTTAAGACTACTAAATAAAGCATAGAAACATGTTCTAGCGTTAGTCATTGTGGTTATGCCGAGAGTGAGTTTTTTTGGTGTGCAATCATTGTGTTTTAAAGGTCGGGAGGCGCTGCGAAATGTGAATGTGAAACGGAGTCTGCAACATTGACGTGTTCTCAGGAACCAACAGGTAATAATTGTCTCCATGGTACTACCACATATCGTATACTGTTAGGTGTTTTTTGAACATTGACTGCATGTTGACTGTTGAAGTGCATGATGGCAGTGGCCATTGGACCATTATTCTGTAATTATAAACGAGCTTAATTAACCAAAATCAAATAACGCGCTCACTGATGCTTACGGTTTTGATAAATCTAACCAAGTTCTGTAAACTGTCTGTTACCATCCAATCAATGGCAATGAAGGACAATATGTTGTGGCTTTCAAAATTATTATTGTTTTATATGCCACCCTGAAATGTCAAAGAGCAAGCAGAGCGTAAGGTGTTGGGTAAGAAATGAACTGCCATATTCTTCCGCAAAGTTGCATCTTTGGCGGGCTGCATGTGTGTACACCACCCCCTATTTTCCCAGTAAAATTTCTTTACATAATTTTTGATATTTTTCAGATTGTGATGAAGACGAGGTGTCTCACGGAGGTTCATGTTACAGATTCATCCGCGATGACTTCAAGTCACGTGATGATGCCCATAGGGATTGCATTGCACGTAATAGCCACCTAGTCTACATCGAGTCACAGGAGGAACAAACATTCCTGGCGAATCACTCAGAATCTCTCATCGGAACTACTAACAGAAATAATTCAAGGAACCACTACTGGATCGGACTGATTCCAACAAGCAGCAACGTGTGGCTGGATGGTAACCCGGCACACAATGATCTGTTTGAATTCTCTCAAAACGGTGCAGCTGGATGTTTCTATCTCTCTAAATCTGACGGAAATGTACTTTTACGTGGTGAGAACTGTAATCGGGCACACAACCACATATGTGAGCGTCCTTCCGGTAAGTAAACGAGTTGACTAACGTTTCAGAGCATATTAAACAAAGAAGAATCGACAAATTATCAACTCAGCTACAGTATCTCTGATGTAAAAAAACCCTACATCTTTGAATATATAATTTTAATCAACAGGCGGTGTATAAGATTTGTTATAGCCTCGTATTCTTGTTGACAATATCTATGCTATGAAAAAAATATTAACAGGTATTTTTCAAATGCACGTTGATCTTTCAGTGGCCAAATATTATGAGAAAAAAATCCTTGGTGTGATGTTAAAATATCATAATATATACATGTAGTCTAGTTGGTGGTGCAGTACTTTTTATTGATATTGAATTTTGATGGTTGTTTTTTAAACAGAATGTTCTCCGGGAGCATACATCAACCACAACAGTTCCTGTTACTGGGTCGATAGTTCTAGGAGGTCACACCTCTCGGCCCAAGGAGGTTGCAGTGATAAGGGTGGTCATCTGCTGTACATCGAATCACAAGACGAATTGCAATTCATTTACAGCAATCTTACCATTGAAGACGGTGTAAGATACTGGATAGGTCTGACTACTCAGTACGCTTGGTTGGACGGTAGCCGAGCCATCTATCAAGGATTCGCACAGACGGATAATAGTAACAATGGCGGTAGCCGATGCTTCAGGCTACGTCCCCAAGATGACTTTTTGTGGAATGATATAAACTGCAGTAGCAGCTACTCCTACATATGTGAGCGAGAACAAACTGTCATTTCTTCCCAAGAAATAAAAACAAAAACAGGTTTGTAATGCTTTGTCGATTTTGCAACGTCACTAAGTCCATGTCTTTATTCCATGTTGTAGATCTCGCTTATACTTTATAGCAATATAATCAAATAAACTACAACGTGAGCAGGGGCAGATCCAGAAATTTTTGTAAGGGGGCGGGTTCATCAGCCCCCAAAAATCTGAATTGTAGACAGGGTTTTTTTTCTCCCGACAATGGCCTCCGAAAATCAATAGGGGGCTCGTACCATATTTTCACAGAGTAGTGTACATACCCCTAACCAAGCTGGCTCTGTCCGTATTTTGTCCAAAGGCGGACATTATTACTAGTAACACATTTTTGGGTGTCAGAGCGGGGGGGGGGGGTTTAAAACTTTTTTAAATAATTTCTATTGAATTTTTTTTTTGGCAGAGCTTTTTTTTTTACCCACCCACCCCCCGGATCCGCGCCTAATAAGAAATAACCAAGTTTGAATGATTAGGTATAGAACCAAGAAATTGACTGAATCCCGCAGGGCTTAAATCTGGAACCCAGGCGTTCGTAGCAAAATGTTATATAGTCTGTTATCACAGGTTCAAGTCCCAATCTGGACAATATCTTTGCTCGTTTCGGCCAACCTGATAATAAAAACTATATTTAAGTACGGTTTTACTACATCCTCTGCGATAGTCATTGTTCTTTCATTATCATTATTCCACTGGTTATACTTTCTCTTATGCCGATTCGTAACGAAGGTTGTAATCTTCTTTTACCATTAACTCGTAACCATTTCCCCTACGTGATCCACAAAATAAGTATATACTTATTTTAAGCCACAAAGGTCATAACAGTACAGTTCTTCTTTATTATTATTAATATTATGGTTTATTAAAAATCCAATGTCTTGCAGCCTTGCGGCTGAATTGCACATAGTTACAAAGATAAAACATCAACAGTAAATACATTTAAAGGACACAATACGATATATATATATATATATTAACTCCAACATTAAAGTTAAAATTTAAACAAAAAATTAATAAAAATTGGCAACAGAAAATCTGGCGATTATAAATTACTCAATGAAACCTTCTTGACCGTTCAGGCGTTCCATGCAGACCACCCGTCGCTGATCTCAATCGTCTTCTTGACTCCGTACCTCTGTGCGTCCGTAGTGACAGCCACTACTTCAACAACTACGTTCTGTGTCAATGTAATAACAACGAAACTTGCATCAGTGGCTGTGGCTGTGCACGTGGCGACACTGTAGCCAGGTAAGAACTAGAAAATACATGGAATCATAGTTCGAATTCGTCTTTACATAAAAATCCATTGCAAAAACGTTGGAAATTTTAATTAAGTGAAAAGGCGAAGATTAAATAGAGAGTTGGACATTTTGGGCTCTTTGAAAGAAGAAAGGGCACTTAGATACGAAATAGGAAGATCACATACCTCATCCAACTTCTACAAGATAGTACCTTCGCCCTTTGATCATATTTAGTATTTGTTGCATCATGTAGGCTTGAGACCAAACGATCTATACGATGCAGCTGTGGCTTCTGTAGTTTCACCTTTGACGACTTTGAAGATAAGGACGATAACCGTGAGTAGCTTTTCTTTCCTTTCGAGGGCATGTTTGACAGGAAGACGTCATCTTGGCAATGTTGGTTGATTTCGAGTACAAAAGTCTTTTGTGATATTATGGTAAAAAAGTTCGGGATAATTATCCTCCCCAGGATGTTACGCCCTAGCTGGTCTGAATCCCAGATCTCCAACAGTTAATTTCTGCTTTGCAATTGGAATGTTTCTTTCCCCAAATGACGAACTGTCCTTACAGACGTGTAGACGGAAGGCATGAGATCGCACGACATAAAAAATTCACCGTAATTAATGGGATATATCTTCCATGCGACTTCCTCTTTAGGTATGGTGTGGCCATCCAATTTTGACTGCAGCTGCTCTGTAAACGAAACCTCATCTAATGTGACCGTCGTCAATGGTCAATTCACCTGTGTGCCAGATGACTCGGAGTCTATGACAACACCGGGTGGTGACAGGAACGATCAAAGGTCAACTGAGGACGCAGCCATAGAGAGACCAGTGACTACTGACAAGCCAATGACAACGGTAGGATCAGGAGGGGGAGGAGGCACAGCCGGCCAGACAGGCGTACCAATCGGTGTCCCTGTTGGAGTGACCCTAACCTTTCTATTCCTCTTGGTTGCGCTCGTTGTTGGGCTCATCTGGTGGAAAAGAAAGGAGAAGAGAAAGGGGTGAGGAGATTTTTTTTAAAGCAGAAATAGCAATCTGACTAAATGAAATCAATAATCATTGAATCTCCCCAGGACAATAATCGAAAAATACTTCAAAAAATGCATAGACCTTACATCCAACAGCCTCTTGTATCACTCTTCCAGTGAAACTTGATATGTTACTATTGATGACATTGGAATATACCGTTTAGTATGTTCGATTTGAACTCCAACTCGAATTGGATGTTTAAAATTTTGATACCAAAATGTAAATAACTTCTTCAGGGTATGCATTTTTATTTAAACAGGATTGACAAGCCGCTGACAGCAAACACACACGTGGCTGGATCAGACACAATTAATGGTGAGAATGTCTTGCAAATGATTTCAAGATCTAAAGAAACAATTCCCAGCCATTATTGACATATAAAAATAAAACATGTAATTATTCCCCGATTTAAATGCAATAACATCAATGGTTTAGACTACTCTTAATCCCAGCTGAAACTAGCCTTAAAGACACAAGCTTCTCTGCTGAAGATAATGTAATTTCTCCGTGTGCTTTGTTTCCATTACCTTGCTTTTATCTCTTCGCAGTCAATCCAACATACGGATTGGATGAAGATGATCACGTGACTGAAGACATCTTGAAACCCGTGGCAGTGGTTGGTCCGAGACCCTTGAAGTCGGATCCTCGCAATGTCTATGCCGACATAAAGGTGAATGATTGCTGCGAAATACACATCACAACATAGTTGGCAACACAGAGTCATTCCTCAAGTCGCATGAACATAGAAATTACTGTCTAGATTAGACTGTTAGGTTCACCGATTTGTGCCCCTGTGTACAATGATTTATGGCTTCATCTGATCATTGAAATGAAGTCTATTAACTTCATAGCGATTATTACACGGTCCTCGAAGTACATATATATTATTTTAGAATGACTAAATATTGCTTCCATTAATGAAACTATCAAATTAGGCGAAAGTTTTTGCTCAATGAGCATGCTGTTATATTCAAACTAAAGAACGTTTGTCAACCAAAATGAACCAACAATATGTACCATTTCCATACTTTGCCAAATTTCACTGGTTGAAAACAACCGAATCATATCCATTTGAATGTGTCTCGCAAAATTACTATTTTACCGTTATCTTTCTGATTGTGTCACCACCAGCCAAACGATCAGCCAACCAGTGCAGCGGGAACCAGCGAAGCTGAGAGCTACACCACCATCCAATCTGTTGGCTACACTTCATACAATCCCAAGGGACAGAAGGATGTCTACACTGCCCTGCAGGGTACCAAGAACAACAATAAAGACAGAAATGCTCCCATCCCGTCTACTGGGTACACAGCTTACAAGCCAAATCGAGGCAATGACGTGTACACAGACCTAAAGAAAACTGGGAACGATGATGATGATGATGATCCGGCGGTTTACACCCCGATCCCAAACAACGGTCCCAAACCAGACAAAGATGACCCTGAAAACGAGTACGTGGATCCAGAGTACGTGGTGGTAGCACCATCTGGTCAGCGGAATGGTGCTGGGGGAGTCAAGGCACCAGTCCCTCTACCCAAGCCCAAGAACCTGACAAAGGACAGTGGGTACGTGTCCGTCGATGCTCCAATCGGGGATTCTGTTCCAATGGGGCGTGCTGGTTATGTGGATGTTGATGCTCCATCGGTAGGGTTCTTTGATGGAAGTAAGCCATCGGCAGGCAGCAAGAAACCTGGTAGTGGGTACGTCAGCGTGGATAGCCCATCGGCGACCTTCGCTAGTAACCAAGATGATGACCCAGAAAACGCCTACTACTTCAAACTAGAGAAACCCACTGCAGATGATGAAGATGACTACAGTCTGGCAAGTGCGCCTGGAGGAAACGACTACGACACCTTCAATCGAGCAGGAGCTAAACGCCCTAGTGCGAATGCCCCAACTGACGACGGCATCTACAATCTCACAAGTGTTCCAGAAGATAACGAATATAACACCTTCAATCGTCCAGGTGATCGGCGCCCAAGTAACAATGCTCCTACTGATGAAGGCGTCTACAACCTTACAAGTCCACCTGAATCTAACGCCTACGACACCTTCAACCGAGCTGGAGGTAAACGCCCAAGAGCGAATGCCTCCACTGATGATGGCCTCTACAGTCTCACAAGTGTTCCAGAAGGTAACGAATATAACACCTTCAATCGTCCAGGTGTTCGGCGTCCAAGTAATAATGCTCCTACTGATGATGGCCTCTACAGCCTCACAAACCCGCCAGGCGATGACGAATACAGCACCTTCGATCGGCTTGGTAATCGAGGCCCAAGTGCGAATGCCCCTACCGATGAAGGCGTCTACAGCCTCACAGGCCCGCCTGAAGGCGATGCATATTCTACTGTCAGCCGTGTCGGCGGGAAACCAATGCCAGTGGTACCAGTGATAACTAACGAGAGTGAATACTCTACCTTCGACTGAGACCAAAATATACAATCATCAACGGAGACATTTTCCTGAAATTGCATTCACCTGAAAAAAAGAAGACCGGCAGATACATTGACAGAACTTTTACTTATACATTAAAGTTAAGACTGGTACAAACTCTCAAGTGTTGTTCCATTTAGCATGCATATTGATTATAACACCGAGGTCAACACCATATCCAGTTTGGGACACCGTAGCACAGGAGGCTGTATTTAGTGTGCCAATAATGGGTGGAATCTTTAGCTGAGCTAACATCAACAAAATAGTAAGGTTTCATGGGGATGTTTCTTCAAGTCTATATTTAGCACTGAGTATGAAACCCTGCAGGTTAGTAGGCCTATTCATCATCTTAAACATGAGAAATAATCTTGAACAAAATTCCAAGTTATTCTAGCAAGGGTTGTTTTTTAATTTTTCGAAAGTGGTTTAAACGTGAGTTTTGTTTAGTTGTAGTGGATTTATTATATGAAAATCAAGATTTTTATAATAATGGCCGGTGAAGAAAATCACAACACGAGAAGTTATGTTGATGCATAATTTTTAGGATATGTTTATCCTTTCGGTGGATTTAACTGAAGCAAAATTAGTGCTTGCTGAAGAATAAATTATTTTATAATTGAGTTTATGAATGGAAAGAATGCATTATAAACGTGGTGCAACTTGGTTGGTATTTTAGCAACAAATCGATATAAAAGATATTTACATGATAATATTTACATTATAGTCATATATTGAGGAGCTGTTACAGATGTGTATATATACGCTGAAGTACACCATTAACGTATTGACATGAAACCGCAATCTCTTGAAATTTATACATTTAAAAATTATTGCAGAAAATGTGCAAAGTTGACTGCCACCAGTAAAGAGTAGATGTTTAATTTAATCCATACTACATGTTTTTGCTGTATATTAAACTTGTATATATCCACACTGGTGGATGATTTGAAATTCTACGCGGATTGTAAATTAGATTTTAATTTGAACGACAGAAAATGTTGTTAATATGTAACATCTTTTCCAATGATGAACGTGTTAAAAAACAGTGGTAAAATGCCTTAGGCCACAAAGAAAGTCTCCGGTTTCTGGTATGGAGCTTGCCCAAAAAATGGTGCGGGGACGCGGCTTTTTTTTTTTTACCTGTTTTTTTTTTGCTTCAAATGTCAGCTGATGACTGCAAATATTGCTGCAAATGGTGCCCGACTAAACTTAGTGCAAATATTATGGGAGACCAGAGAGGCCACATAAAGCTTATTCTCGATCATAACCCCATCTAAAACATGTTAAAATTGTGCAGCAGCAGGATTCCAGTCAAATCAGTGAGTTTGGCGGTTTTAAGACATAATCTTTCATTGAAAAAAAAAACTTTTTCATTTTGCCGACGCGCATGGCTACGGCGACGCGCGCATACCAGAAACCGGAGACTTTTTTTTTGGCCTTAGAGAAAACAAAATGAGCCAAATCGAAAAGCGATGAAGTCAGAACCAAAAGAATTGTTTACTTATTACTTACGAACTCATAGCAAACTGCATGTATTATAGTTTAGAAAAGATCTCTGAAAAGCACAACACGAGGATCTGCGCTACCATGGTTGTCAAACGTGCGCTTTTCGAGGAGAATTTAAATGAGAGGTAAAGTTGTTGTTAAATGTTTGAGCACCGATATTAAGTTTTGACTCGGACAGCAATTCAGTCAGTGCCATTCCTTTGCCTATCGTAGCCATATGATTTGAAATGATCGTGTCACAGTTACTTTTAATGTTGTTTTTCGTAAAGGCTGGTTAGTATTCGAACGCAAAATGAAGAGAATTTATTCTGTCATTGCCAATGTGCGTGCTACATATTCGTAAAAAAATTAGTCACTTTTGATATCCGGCGAGTTGTAACGCCGCGAATATTTGGTTACGTCAGAGTCACGTCACATTTACATTCGCGTGAAGCACGAACCGACCCTTACTCGAACCAAAAATGGGATGTCTTTCCATTTATTTTTGCGTTGTATATATAAAGGCCTACAAGTTCATCTGATATTAAAATTTTGGACTATATACTCAGCTTGACATATAATATGCGAAACGATCAATTGCAACATTTTTGTATTACGTGTACAATACTTACGAGTTACTTGACTTGATTTATATCTATATTCAAGGAGAAGCGGTGATACACATGCAAAATTTAAAATTGCTATTGATTTAAATAGTTGTAGATTACTTTAAAATCATTACGTTGTGCTGCTCAGCTTATGTTGATGTGCAAAGACAAGAGGTGAAGAATTTATTAATATCGTTGAAAACACTGTGAAAGATTATCTTCGATTTACTTCGAATATAATATCTTAGATTAACTTCGTAAGTTTGACATCACACTTAGAATCGAAGGAGCTTTCATTGAGATTTTTTTTTTACACAGAGATACTTTATTGACATATTGACACAAAACAAATTGTATGCACTTCAGAAATGTTGGCAGGAATGTTTCAAAGTTGACTAGTCAATACTGAAGAAGTAAAAGCTAGATATTAGCTAAGCCCATACTTAGTGTATAATTTTTTTCTATACGCAGATTGTAAATTGGATGACCACTGTCGATAAGCAAAAATGATAAATTTATTTGATTAAATATATCTCGTTGTAAAACAAAAATATGCGTTGTGTATAGTATGCACGGTGTAGCGCATGGGGATGATTTCGGGTCTCGCTGGAGCGAGTAGAACTACACACACAGTTCGAAATCGGAGACCAAGAATGCACTGGATGAAATCACCCTTATTTATTCATTCATTGTCATTCGTTTCATTCAATGACATAAACGGGCAGCTAGTCGATGCACCAGGTACGGCTCGCATCATTATTCACACGGATTCTCGGTCATATTCAGGAATAACTCCGCCTGCTCAACTCTCAGATTCTCCCCTATAGACCTTAATATCATGCTGCCACCATTTCAGTCATGTTCCCTGTATCCAATAACAATACTGAATGATAACGTTTATTGTGTAAAAAGAAACCAGACTATGTTTCCTTCCAGCCTCGCTTTGGTTACATTGATTTGAATGGGGAAATTTAACCATGGCCGCAATTTGATAATGGTCTATTCGGACGCCATTTGTACTTTCTTCTTGACCCAGAAGTAGTTCAGGAGGACTACCGCTCGGAGCCTGGTCACCACCGTATGGGTTACCTCCACCCTTCCCCTGTTCCCATCACAATTAACACTTTCGTATTACTCCAAAGAATCTTAATAACTTGTTTAGAGTATACATAAATATTGCATATGATAAAAACCTTTTATATGCATGTAATAACTATTATTGTGGGTCTATGTAATGTTACACAAAAACCGATTGCCAGTCTTTACAGACGGATCCATCAGCGGGAAGGATATACGTTCTATTTTTAGATTAGTGCGCAAACACAGCTATATAGGTTCCTCATGGTATTTTTTGGGGTGAATGGGTGACAAGTTGTGTTGAAGGCCAAACATGCATAAACACACTTAACAGATTAATTTTGTGTCAATTCATTATATTACTTTGATAAGATATGGAAAAAATTATACATGTAATAAAGGAAACGGAAAGTTTGCAGACAGTGGGTATTTCGATCTTTTCGTGGTGGAGGAGTTAGGCTTACATAATAAATGTAGTCCTAGTTTTTGGAAAATCATAAAATTGGGTTGAATTGGCATTCTGCCATTCTTGATTTTGTTTCCATAGGAGCGCCCCTGTAAACGTTGTGAGCTTGAAGAGAGCAGCCACAGTTTTTGAAGTCCGAAAGTAAACATGTAAACCTTATAAAATATGAGTGTTTTTACCCAAGCTTGGACGTGATCACGGATCCGTTTTTGTATGAATGTTTGCCCAAGGTTAGGAACAATGTCAAAGCCAAGGTAAACGAACTCTTCATGAATTTAAAATAAACTTTAAAGTTTGATTACAACAATAGCAATGGATCAGATCTCTGAATATGGAGAACGATCTTGATCGAGGAGAAGTTGTATTAACAACCTGTCTTATTTCATCTAAAAAAAACCCCCTAATTTTCATGATGACTTGGCATGATGTTTTTCCACACAGCGCATGCTCCTAGCGTGTAGTGAATGCCTTATAAGTACACGTACAACTCGCGGAAGTAGAAGTAGTGAGTTTCGTGGAAGTAATGTCAAGTACACAAAGCTATGTACATAACAGTGGTTTTGAATAGGTCACATGACGAACGTGTTGTGTGTTCGACTGTTCGGTTCAACGGAGCACCACAGCGCAGCTGGGTTGGTTTGGGTCCCGTGTACGTTCAAGGTTATTTCCTTCTCCCAATTGCACATGAACACTCGTTCTCTCTAGTAGAAATGTCATATTGTGGACGATTAAACTTACGAATGTGTAAAATCCTTGTCATCTGGAGAACAAAGGTTTAAAGATGTCTCCCATGAACCATCTTGAGTTTACTGTGATCGTATGCGTACAGCTGGTTCTGATATGCGTCTATCTGTACTCGTTACCGGTCATGTGCCAGGGAAGCTACGGTGGAGTCAGACAACGACGAACCGCACAAGGGTAAGTTGGATGTTATACATAAGTTACTGCGCCGTGATCAGTGTTGTTAGTTATGTAACTCTGCATGTACTTTGTAGATGTTCAACAGGCATACTTCTGACCCAAACCTATAAAAGAAGATTTTTACATTCTCGGAATCAAGAAACTCTGATAAGCCGTGACAGAATCTATTGAAATTGTACGTAATGTTGAGTACATCTGCACATTTTTTGTTCGGTCAAGTAAAGCGTTTTTGAAATTACTATTAATGAATAAATCGAAATATTATCCGTGAAGAAGCATTTCATTGTGCAAGAAAAATGACAATATTATTATTTTAACCGCACTATCTGCACTAATGATATACAGAGACGGATGTTGCGCCAGGTCTTTTATGAATAATCGTATGATGAGACTAAATAATTGTTTTAAATAAAGGGAAAAAAATGTGAGTCATAATGATTTTTTAAAAGAGTTTTTGTATAATCATTGTGTTTTAAAGGTTGGGAGGTAATGCAACATGTCAATGTAGAACTGAATCTGCAACACTGACGTGTTCTGAGGAACCAAGAGGTAATAAATGATTAGATTATCATCCGTTTTAAAAAAGAAAAATAGTAATTGTCTCCATGGTCTAAATGTATACTATGGCATGCCGTTAGGTATTTTTTTTAAACATCGCCTGCATGTTGAACGTTTGAGTGCATAACTGCAGTGGCCCGTTGGACCAACAGCATTTTTTAGTAATTAAAAAAAAACTGAATTAAACAAAATCAAATAACGCGCTCGCTGATCCTTTCTGTTTTCATAAATCATGCCAATTGCTGTGCACTGTCTGTTATCCAATCAATGATAAAAATGAAAAACAAATGGAGTTATTAAAAAAACAATTAATTGTAAACAGTTTTGCGATCGTACAATCCCGACTAAAAAGGCCAACGTACGAGTAAATTCACAGTCATTAGTCCTCAAACTTGCATTTTTTTGCGGGCATTGTAGCCGCTCCCGATTTTCAAAGTAATATTGACCTTAACTATGTACATCTGTATTTTTGTGATGCATGATTTTCAGATTGTGATGAAGACGAGGTGTCTCACGGAGGTTCATGTTACAGATTCATCCGCAATGACTTCAAGTCA
Source organism: Patiria pectinifera (assembly GCA_029964075.1). Taxonomy (NCBI): domain Eukaryota; kingdom Metazoa; phylum Echinodermata; class Asteroidea; order Valvatida; family Asterinidae; genus Patiria; species Patiria pectinifera. The sequence goes on along the minus strand of CM057143.1, from coordinate 4,388,901 downwards.
CGTGACGATGCCCATAGGGATTGCATTGCACGTAATAGCCACCTAGTCTACATCGAGTCAGAGGAGGAACAAACATTCCTGGCGAATCACGCAGAATCTCTCGTCGGAAATGGTAGCAGAAATAATGGCGATGTCATGAATCATTACTGGATCGGACTGATTCCAACAAGCAGCAACGTGTGGCTGGATGGTAACCCGGCACGCAATGATCTGTTTGAATTCTCTCAAGACAGTGCAGCTGGATGTTTCTCTGTCTACAACTCCAGTGGGGATTTAACTTTGAATGGAGAGAATTGTGATGAAAACCTGTACTACATCTGTGAGTTACCTTCTGGTAAGTTTGTCGAAGCCTTGCCAATTTTTTTTTTAGAACATTCGGTGCGAGAGATAATTTTAAAGTTATCAACTATGCAGTTACATCAGGGGCTGATCCAGGAATTGTTGGGGGGGTTAGGCCCATCAGATATTTATATTTCCGATTGTTGCGAACAGGCAGACATAGGCCTATATTCATTTTTTTTACCACAATTGTTATTTTTTTGTGTCAGAGCAAGGGCAGTTTCGACCCCACAACCTCCTTTATATTCGCGCCTGTTATTTTTTTGACCACAATTATTATATTTTTGTGTCAGAGCAGGGGCGGTTTCGACCCCTCAACCATCTTTATATCCGCGCCTGTACATCTCTCATAATACGGAAAATCATAAGACATATTATGCACAGTAGGTAGTAGATGACACGTTAGCCGCATCTTGATGACAGAATCTGTATAATGAAAGAATCGCATTAAAAACGTCTTTTGAAAGGGTGCATGTTTTTAGCGATAGGCTTTCGACGGATCATAAGTTATTATAATCAAACAGATCTTTATAAATATTACTGTTTCATTTTGATTTTTTTTTAACATACTACTTATAGGAGTCCCCAGACTGAATTAAAGGACAGTTTACATTAAAAAACAATACATACTAGGCAAACTATCAAAGAAGAAAAAACAAATACAGTTATAAAAAGGTACAAATTCATAGACAGAGAAATACAAATTACAAATTATGAGTATTGCAATGGACATCAAAAACCACACAAACATATACTTTTGCAAAAAGAGAAACTGATAATAATGAAAGTAAACTAAGTGCACTATCGACGAGACTACTGAAATGTGCTATGATAAAAACGGGTTGTTTTACAAGACGAGACATGAAGTGTTCTTTTGGACCGAAGTTTCATAGTATTGGAGCTTTTATAATTGATAAACCACTCATTAAACTTATTGGACTTGAAGGATTTCATCGCAAATGTATTACATAGAGAAGTTCTTCTCCGTGCAAGGGTTCCAGTCTATGAGAGGAATGAAAGCTTGATCATATCGAGTGTATTTTTGACCCAATACGATTTGACACACTCTTTTTTGGATGTATTCTAATTTGTTAGATAGTGGTGATACTAAGTGCCGTAATTGGGCAGAGTGTTCTAGAAAAGGTTGGTGGTGGAGTAGTTTTGTAATTATGGAATTTCATCATTATTTTAGCAGAATGTTCTTCGAACGATTACGTCAACCACACCGGTTCCTGTTATAGGCTCAGTGATTCTAAAATGATACACCTCTCAGCCCAAAGGAGTTGCCGACAAGACGGTGGTCATCTGCTGTACATCGAATCACAAGACGAATTGCAGTTCATTAACAGTAGTGTTGTCAGTAATGACGGTGAAAGATACTGGATAGGTCTGACTACTCAGTACGCTTGGTTGGACGGTAGCCGCGCCATCTATCAAGGATTCGTACGGACGAACCAGTATAGCAACAACCAAGGCAGCCTTTGCTTCAGGTTGCACCCAAACAATGGCTTCCTGTGGAAAGACTTTGGCTGTGGTACAAACTACGCATATATATGTGAGCGAGAACAACCTGTCATTTTTTCTCGGGAAAGGCAAAGGCAACAACACCCCGGTCAGTAGTAATATGTTGGCTGATGCATACTGTGGTTGTGTTTTCTAGTTTAAAAGTTATTGTGCTTGAGCGAGCGGGCATCCTCGTACACACGGCCTACCAGCATGTGTACTCTGTATGACTGAGCACTGATACGTCCGGAGAGTTGAACCTGTTGGTTTTTACAGAGGCAGCGCAGCGGCGGAACTAGGGCTACACTTTTTGGGGAGCACGTGCCCCCGTTGGGCCCGGTAGTTATGCCCCTTCGAGGCTGTTCACGTTATCGTTATTATAGTTTTGGTTAATTGTCAGCAATATCTCCAGACGGATTGTTTTCTTCCATCTGCGTTGCAATTTGTGTCTTGTCTGCTTCCTGTTTCTTTAATTGCTGGCGTGATGATCCGTTTAGACCATTACTCCACATGGAACAAACAAATTACTATTTGTCTCCGGCCATTAATTACAATATAGCACACTTTTGTTTCTTGACATACACTCATCAGGAGTTCCATGCAGATCACAAAACTCCGGTCAGTAGTAATTTGTTGGCTGATGCATGTATAGGTGTGTTTTTTAGTTTAAAAGTTATTGTGTTTAAGTGAGCAGGCATCCTCGCACACACGGCCTACCAGCATGTGTACTCTGTATGAACACTGATACGTCCGGAGAGTTGAACCTGATGGTTTTTACAGAGGCAGCGCAGCGGCGTACTAGGGTTACACTATTAGGGGGCATGTGCCCCCGTGGGGCCCTATAGTTATGCCACTTCGAGGCTGTTCACGTTATCATTATTATAGTCTGGGTTAATTGTCAGCAATATCTCCAGACGAATTGTTTTCTTCAATCTGCGTTGCAATTCGTGTCTTGTCTGCTTCCTGTTTCTCTAATTACTGGCGTGATAATCCGCTTAGACCATATATTCATTACTCCAAATGGAACAAACAAATTACTATTATATAACATACTTCTGTTTCTTGACATACACTCATCAGATATTCCATGCAGACCACCCGTCGCTAATCTCAATCGTCTTCTGGACTCCGTACCTCTGTGCGTCCGTAGTGACAGCCATTACTTCAACAACTACGTTCTGTGTCAATGTGATGACAACGAAACTTGCATCAGTGGCTGTGGCTGTGCACGTGACGACACTGTAGCCGGGTAAGAACTAGAAAAGACATTGAAATTTAGTTCGCATTCGTCTTGCACATAGAAGGACTTTTTTAAAACCTTGGATATTTAAATACACTGAAAATGCGAAGATTAGATATAGAGAGTTAGGCATTTGGGATCTTTAAAGGAAGAAAGGGCAATATAGGAATATCACACTACCTCCACCTAATTATATAGAAGGCAGAAGCTCCGCCCTTTATGAATGGTATTTATTATTATTTTGTTTTGCATCATGTAGGCTTAAGACAATACGATGCAGCTGTGGCTTCTGTAGTTTCACCTTAGACGAGTCTGAAGATAAAGGTTATAGTGAGTATAACTTTAATTTCCATTCACGGACATGCGAGTAGGACGTGATCTTGACATTTTTCTCAAAAAGAGTTGGATATAACACCCCCTTTCCATGATATTACGTCCTGGCAATGCATGGTCTGAATCCTATGGCTAAAAACCTTTGGATTATGCTATGTAATTGGTGTTTGTCATTACGCCAAATGACGAGCTTTGGTTCCAGATAACGTAGACGGAGGCACGAGATTACTGGTCATGAAACATTCATGGTAATTAACGTGAGATGTTTTACCTGTGACTTCATTTTTAGGCATGTGGCCATCTGATTTTAGCTGCAGCTGCTCTGTGGACGGCACTTCATCCAATGTGACCGCCGTCAATGGTCAATTCACCTGTTTGTCAGATGACTCGGACTCTATGACAACAGCGGGTGTTGACAGGAATGATCAACCCACAACACCAGTGACGTCCTCAACACCAACAACAGTTGACCAGACAGGCGTAGGCCTACCAATCGGCATCCCTGTTGGAGTAACCCTGGCAATACTGTTCCTCTTGGTGGCGCTCGTTGTTGGATTCATCTTGTGGAAGAGACACCCTGGGGAAAAGGCCTCAAGGTAATGCTACTTTACACAATATCAAACCAAACAGAACCCACATATGGAGTTGGTTTGCAATTCTCCACACTCACCAATTGACGTTTGAATGTATCCAAGTGACATCCTCAAAATGTCATAAGTTTGACTGTTTTGAAATGATAAACATATAATATATATCAAAAACCGTTTTATAGAAAGAAGATTCCGATTCCTCAATTTTGATGAATATAAGTGCACTCATTATAAGTGCACTCATTTGGTGGAGCATCGCCAGACTACAGGTAGTTCGTACTGCACAGTTGGACATAATCATGACTGATTTTCTTCATGATTGTTCCTTTCAAATTTTTTTTGGTACAGGATTGACAATCAACTGACACACACCGTTAGTTCAGATACCGCTAACGGTAAGAAATCAGTAATTTTATTGTTTCAGAAATAAACTGTTTACTTTGCTCTAATTTGAACATCCAAAGTGCCGTATTAACGAAAGCCATTCAACAGTCTTTCCTCAAACGAAATGGTATCTTTCTGTTGCAAAATCAAACACTTCACTCAATTGATTTAGCTCCTTCGTGTATCACGAGTCACAGCTGAAGACTTCGGGTTGGCACATTTTTATTTTATTCCAAAGTCATCGTTTCTGTTTTTATTAGACCTAATAGCGGACTTCTGATGAATTTTACAGTTAGGTATGGTTTGACACATCCGAGTAAAACACGAAAAATAAAATCGCCTCATGAGCAATTGAAGCAGCACACATCCTATGCAAATTGTAGAACTTTGGGTAAAAGGTGCAAAGGTCACATGCAATATGCAAATCACATGCAAATCACGATATAGTAAACATGTCATATCTAGTAAATAAATATTAATATTGGAAAGTATACACAGTTTTTGTTTTGCTTGTTATGTCAATCCTTCACACAGCTGCACCAAATGACGGCGGTGACACGTTGCTGTCTGATGCTGTACACAACCCAGCCCTCACCGCCAGTGTATCAGACGATCCCGAACCAGACGAGACGGACGTCGGCTACGAGAACCCTGGCAAAATGACAACGAGTCTGCGGCCAGACACTGAGATGCACTATGATTATGCCGCTGTGAGCAGACCTGCAGTAGAGTTGGTCGTAAATTCTGGGAACAAGGAAGAGGGTTATGTTAATAGTACAATGACGAGTAAGATCGTGGCAAAAGACAAGCCAGAACCAGAACAGACTAACCGTGAAACGGTGCACCCTGATGATGATGATAAACGTCTTGACGATACTTCAGGGCAATCATCAAATTTTGTGTATGATTACGCTGCCATTGATAACTTACCCGTGGGTAAAGGTCTCAGTCGGGGTTGTCACAACAAATCCCCACCAAATCAAAGCAACCATGAACCCCCAAAGGTGCACCCCGCCCCACCTGCTACTGACCCAGGCAGACCCGATTCTGAATATGATGTTGTTGCTGTTGGAAATAATTCCGATCAGCTCGTTGTTGATGTGAACCAAGATCGGGCTTATGTGAACCAAAAGGTCTTTGCAAAGCGTCACTTGGGTAAAGAAAAACAAGCTCTTAAATGGAGCGATGCTGGGAGGAAATGTTCACCATCTGACCGGAGCCAGCAGCCTATGCATGCGGTCATAACTGCCAAAGATCCCCCAGTCCCTACCGATGATGCCTACGCCTATGCAGAGATCCCGTCTATAGTTACCAACCGTAGTCCCTGTGACTCCCCACCAGCGTGTTATGAGAGCATAGCACCGGGACAAAGCCCGCTGAGTGACGGGGGCTATCAGGCTTTGAATCCGGCCGGGCTAGAGGGAGAAAATAAGTATACACCCCTGATTCTTGAAAAATGAATGAATCATGATTAAACGATTCCTTGACTTTTGAGGCTGAGGCTTGGGAACGATCCTGGGGTATTTATGGTCGCATTTATTTTCAAACTTCATTGAAATGAATACTACACAGCAAATCTAAAATTGATGAGCGTAATGTTTTTGAGGGTTTTTTTTTTGGGGGGGGGTTAACAGAAGTTTGATGACTGTGTTGCAATAAAGATCATCAATAACAAAGGCACTGAAAAAAATAAAAAAGGATCGGGATATGTTTGAAGTAATTATTTAACATTTTGAGTTTCTGGGCCAATAATCTGGCTATCTTGAAGGAAAAAAATATACAACGGAATATTCTTCTAAATTACTCGGATTACAATGCAAATGTTTGCACTGTCACACGGAGCTCAAAATATATTTATCGGGCAATGCTGATTTTGAAATAAAATGCATTCGAATCGAGATAACAGCTTGTGGAACAAATCACCAACAATGTTTAACTGTAGTTTCCAATGTGGGGAGGTTTCACATTGAAACTCTAAAGTTTGTACATTACTAACGCATTATGCGAACTAAACCAGCCCAAGCGACGAAATACATGGGGAAAACACAACGTGGCATTTATTCTAAGTATGGGTGGAGGTTTTCTGTGAGAAATCTGATCAAGATTTGATGTTTTTCAAGAAAAGACAGGAATTTCTCATCTTCAACTTAGAAATCTGATTATCTGATCAATAAGTAGAGATAAAGTTAATGATTGACAATGATGAGAATATGATGTGATGAATGTCAGATTGTATGATCAGGTGTACTGTACGATACAGTAATATAACATAACTGCCAATATACGACTGCCCATAAAAATGTACGGTATATTTTTTGGAGTAGATTATTTAGTCTTACTTTTTTTCATAGATTATTTACAGTTAGCAAAAAAATCACAATAAGTGACTATTCAAAGAAGCAATAAGAAAGCCATTTGCTCCATTCCTAAACGATGTATTTTAAGAATAGGAATCAACGTGGATTCCATTGCAAATGCTATTTTTTTTCTCGCTGAATTTGCAACCCCCGTGCCCATCGGCAAATTTGATTTTTTTTCTTCTCGTTAATGCTTTTCAACTTGTATTCCTTTCCTTTTTATATGTTGGGGGCACAAACAGATCCACCTAGTGAGCAGAATGGCTCCCGATCCGTACATTGTTTATACTGATTGTTGGGCGAGAACCAACTCACCCGCGAGAACAGAAACATTGCAGGGAAGCCAATTCGAAATGTGTAATGATTTAATAACTAAAGACATGGGCTGATTTTCTTTTCGAGCGATGTCTCATTCAAAAGTAAATAGCTCAATTTGTATTGTTAGAAAAGCAATTTTGAAAAGAAATCTATTTTTGTAATGAAACCCGAAAATAACACGTAACCTTCAAAATTTTACTTTTGATTCATTTGTGTCTTGTTTCTTCTGTTAAATGCACTAATTGTTTTGCTTTCGGATCCTACGGATGCATAAAAAAACCACTCACACAGGAGCATGCTGTATACATAGTAAATTACTGATAAAATGAAGCATTCTCTTATTGCTGTAATTGTGCCTCAAATGGACATTTTAATTAACGTACCCAGCAAAATTAATTCTGTAAACTATAATCCGTTATGTTATCATTATTGTGAGCGTGTATAAGCATATTGCTTTAAGTCTGATTTTATATATTGATGTTTAAGTCGGATTTATTGAAATATTGCAAGGCTTGCTGCCTTTTGCTGGTAATTATGATGGTGGTGCAACAAACATGAACAACAGGTGTAGTGAAGTTTGATGGTGATGGTGGTGAACGTGGAGGTCACAGTGGTGACAGTGCGGTGGTGAAGTAACAAGAACTGTTTATTGATCTTTGTTGATAACATAGGATGGATTGCTCAGTTAATACTTCGTGTCATATTTTATTGTATTTAATTTAAATCTTATCAGTCCATTGTTATATTCAAATTGTTAGATAATGCATATTTGGAATGTGTGAATTCGGGAAGCTTATCAAATCGGACATATAATAATTTTGCATATTGCATGTAACTTGTACACAGTTGATTTTTTTATCAATTCAATTTGCTGACGATATCTCACTTTGAACATTTCTGTGAGTTTGGACCCTTCCTAGAAATGTATTTTTGATGTAAGACTGGAATTCGCTTTTAAATTATCCTGTAAATACAGTATACTTCCTTGTTTTTCCGATAAATAACCTCATGCAATTGTATTTTATCTTTACGCAGAACTTACAAATATTTGTCTTTACAAAAGAGCTGACGAGGAAGTTGATACAACCAGTTATTGATATAACCTGAATAAAGAAAGTGTTCCATTATAATAGCAAGGTCATGTAATTCGCATTTGTTTTGTTTTAGAATTGGCAGGCTTTCTTTATTTTTTTAACGTTGACGTTCCTCATACGAATGGTTTTGAAGTGAATGATTTGAAGTGAATGATAAGCATTTTTTTGAAAGCCAACGGTGGTACAAAATTTACAAAAATGTCACTCGCTTGGATAGAACATGTACAAAATTATGTCAAGGAAACGCAAACAGCGCAGAGTATTGTGGGTAGCTTACCGCTATTACAACATTACATATTGACAATGTCATTTACTGATATTAGAGGTGAATTGGGGGACTGGGTGCATAGTATTTCATCCAGCTACATGCAAGGGCGGATCCGGGGGGAGGGCCCCCCCCCCCAAAAAAAAAAACGAATCCAATTTTTTTTTTAGTGACTTCGCAATAAAGGCAGGCAATGAGTACACCACCATCTTTTCCTCAAAAAAACATTAGCTAAAGTGGTCAAAAATTGCCTCAGATCGCACCACAAAGCATCTAGAATCCCCCCCCCCGAAAAAAAAATCGGGGCCGTTAAACGGGCCCCGAACCCCACGCCGTAATTTTTTGTACACCCTTTTTGGGTACCAAATTTTTTTTTGCCTCCCCCCCAAAAAAATTGTGTTCTGGATCCGTGAGGGGCTACATGTGTCACAAGTATGCACCCCAGTAAATAGGTCAAAAAAATCCGTCAGCCGAGCTCATGAATAAAACTTGTACACTCAAATTATTCTATATTTGAGAGTTCTGAGGGCCGTGGAATTGGGGAATTATAGGTATACGGCACTGAACCTCTGGCCTTGACTTGGGGCTTCCAATTAGATTTCGGATGCAATTGGGTCCGAAAGTGGAGCAATTTAGCCATTATGAGGGATCTTTTTTTCAAAATGGCTACTTTTCCAGTTTGGGAAACATCATTCGTTTTAGGGGTGGTCTTCTTTGCGGTGAGAATTTCTCCCAAAAGCTATTGGTCAACCCCCACCAAAAATTGAAAAGAAAATTTAGAGACGACATGTTATTATTTAAAAAGAATTTTGAAGTATGGGGATTTATCGCTGGTGTCTATGGGAATGGGGTGCACCCACAAAAGTTTCATGCGCCTGCGCAATTCAGTGTTGACCCTGGGATACTGGTTTAAAAACATCTAATCAAGAGATCGAACAAAATGATGAGAGGTTGTCAGCGGCTTTTGGGCAGTGGGTATACATCGGACGAATGTTCAGGTAAGGTTCCTAGGGTAACCCGCCCTATAATCGGAGCTGACTACCAAACTATCTGAGACTTGAGTGAACTTTTTCGCTCGTACCCCCCGCCCTGCAAACAGGACGCTGGGAATAGGGCTGATGAATTTACGCTCCGATTGGATAGATTTTGCATGACCTGTGACCTGCAAGACATCACGGCCACGACCCTGCAAGGTTTTAAACGGCCGTGAATCATCACTCTTTTAATCCTATTCATGATGCTTTTTTTCGTTGATAAAAACGTAATAATGTAGGAAAATCTGTAAAATTTAACTATTTTATAAATGTTCAATTCCCGTCACTTGCTCAGGCTCCGCTCCGCGTTTTTGAATTCACGAAGGGTCAAATTGCCATTTGCATGGTGCGACGCTCAAAATTATTTTGTCCACATGGTCCGCAATAAAAAAAGAAATCACATCCGGTATGGAAGATGTGCATTTCATGAGAACGTTTTCGGATAGCATTTGCGCGCATTGGCTTACTGCGGTATTAAACAGCTGCAGCCAGATGCTTTATACAAAGGTCATGATAGGTTACCCAGAATGCCATCCCAACTTCTTCACAAGATTCTGTGAAGCTCATCAGCCCTTCCCAGCGCCCTGTTTGCAGGGCGGGGGTACGAGCGAAGTGAACTTTTTGCTGGCAACCTGTGACTATTCAGAATAATAAAATAAACATGGCGACCTTATACATTTGATATATGTGTATTTCCCCCCGATTTCACCTGCATCTTAGGCCTAAATGCGTTTACAACGTTACGAACAGTGACAAAGGTTTCACAAAGCCAAGGTGAACGAACTATACAAGAAGCAAGAAATCATTTCAGCCCTAACAACCGAAATATTACATGATATTTGTGTAGCTAGAACATAAATGAAAGAGAAATCATTGTCCAAAGCTGCGAAATAAGTTCTAGATAAAACCACGCATGTTCATATTTAATACATGGACACGGCGAGATATGCTTTAATATAGAGCAGGTTAATATTCGGTTATTAATTTTTTGAGGGCCTGATAGGATAACACGTAAAATAGACGGAAGTAAAACATGTCAAAATTGTACGATATTGAGTGCAGCAACAAGTATTGTAGAATACACAAAGCTTGAAACACAACAATGGTTTTGAATAGGTCATATGACGTGCCGTGTGAAACGTACTACAAAGAACCTTGCACCGAAATCACACCGTGTGGAAAATGTACGTGTGTATTTATTGGCAAATTTATTTCCTTATTACATTTCAACTGCGACTGCTTGTTGTCACACATATACAATTCCGAGAGTGGGAAGGCTAATTTGGATATACCTGGGTTTACTGAACGGATAAAATGTCTTGTGGAAACCGTCGACAGTCTTCCGTAGTCTTCAACATGTCGTTTGTTGTGATACTCGTTGTGTACATGCTGGTCATGGCAAGCGGTGACGCCAGTGATAGTTCGGACACAGAAGGGTAAGATTTCAACTGAAGTTCTACTTCACAAAACGTTTTTCCTTTGATAATGACTACCGCAGGCGCTTGGTAGTGAGAAAAGGGCTTGTTTCCATAATGTATTCTGTAAGCAAATTGTTGTTTAAAAGCTAAGTTTTGTTGTGTACTTTCAGTTTATTTTCTGTCAGTCAGTTTTATCGCGAGGGGCCATGCATCAACCAGATGCATGTGTGCAGATTTTATGTTTTAAAGCATGATTGTAGGGATATACATGTACATGTAGGCATGAACCACGCAAAAGTAGACTTGACTCAAGTCGGAATTGCCTTAAGTCGGTATCTTAATTTAAAAAAAAAATAGCAAAAATCACTTAGTTTACGTCTTTCCAGAAGCCCGACAAGCAGTGACAAGGTACACTTCAGCGCGCGTTCCACTTCAGTGCCGTAAAACAATGCGCACACACTGTATGTACACGCAAACGTACATGTCGTGCAAAAGTTAGCAATTGCTGCATCACTTGAAAATAACATGTACGTTTTTAACATGATGGTCCGGATTCGACGCATGAGGGCGCGCGTTATGTACTGTAAGTATGCGATATGCGCTGTGAGTGGATTTACTATATAGGCACAGACCGAGCGCGACCCAGACTTGGCCAAGTCTACGCCAAAGCGGCACGTAACCTTACTCTGCTGAACCTCATCAAAATATTCGTGTGATGTCATCGCCTTAATTCCCCTAATTTCTTGAATGATTGTTCGTATGTTTGTTGGCATTCTGATTGAAAAATACTTATCTCTCAAATCTAACACATCGCATACTTTTCAATAGTTACAGTAATTAATTAAAGTTTTTCACTTTTGAATGACACATCACGTTCATTCTGCAAAGTTACACAATACTTCAGTTTTCAAAGGGTAATCTGGTTTTCGCACTCTTTAAGAAAGATCAGGGGACTGGAAATCAGTCAACAACTTTAGCAAATCTTTAGAACAGTCTTTTCTCAGAGGGTTGCAGACTCTTTACAAATAATAATTTCTTTAAAATATCAGAAAATGTTGTCATCGTTCTCAACACTAACATTTACAAATAAAAACTGAAAATGTGTGTTAGGTAAAATTGGAAACTGGTGGTTTGAATGATATCTCTTTCATTGATGTTGTACAGATCAGGAACAAACGGAGCAACTGGAGTCACTTCATGTCAATGTTACAGTGCGACACATTCCTCGCACCTGACTTGCCGAACACCAACTTACGGTAAGGGTATGTATCATTTTAACGGGGCCATATTATAAATCCGACGCCTCATTGGTCCGACGCCTCATAAGTCCGAAATTTCGGACTTATGGGGCATAACATTTATTTATTCCGCCTCATAGGTCCGACGCCTCATAAGTCCGACGTCGGCAAAAACGAGGCATTTAATTTGTCGGACCTACGAGGCGTCGGAGCTATAAGGCACCGGAGCTATGAGGCGTCGGAGTTATGAGGCGTCGGAGCTATGAGGCGTCGGACTTATGAGCGGACCCCATTTTAACAACTCTCTGTATGGTCTGTATGATCAGGAAAGCCTCTTTGGAAAGCAGATAGTAGTTTGTATTTCAATGTTAACATTTATTCTACACTAACAAATGCGATGCCATAATGCCTCAGCATGTACGAGGTTTCGCACTCACAGTTATCCTTTCAGTTATTGATCTGTTTTATCCAGACAGACACCTGAAAACTAAACTCGCTCTTGTAAAAAAAAAAAAATAAATAGCAAGCGCCTGGTTAACATCATCTATCATCTATCATCATTGCACATAACTATGGCGTGCATTCTTGACATTTGATCTAAAATAAAGATATCTCTATTAAAAAAGATATCTCCATAGTATGAGGGGGAATATAAATACTAATATAGATGATAGAGATATCTCTATAAGTAATAGATGTATCTCTATTATTAGAGATATCTCTATTTCTATTATATATCTCTATCTCTATTAATAGGGATATCTCTATTAATAATAGAAATATTCTATAAGCAAAAGAGATATCTCTATTATGTAACCAAGCAGACGAGAAAAGGTGGTAAAAAACTCAAGTGCGGTTGGAAACTTAATTTTCAGGTCGCTCACAAGATGGTTTATTCAATTGGGAACTTAACAAAAATGTTTTCATGTGGGTGTCTGATTTACAATTTACAAAAAGTGAGGATAATGTACAAAATTAGTCTGGGTAAAACAAGGAAATTTATTAGGGGAATAACAACAAGGCTACCACATGATGAGGGAGTCTGTGTACGGATAGAAAACATTGAAATCTCTTAGTTTGAGTGGGAAAGTTAGCCAGCATGCACTATTATATAACGATTACAAAATTTTATCACAGCAGTCATGTTGATTAATTCGTAAAATTGCATGATTTCGATTTGACAAGAGATCATGTACATGGGAGGTACTTGAAATATTCAAATCAGCACAGCAACAATATATTATGTCCAAACAAAATAGATTCTGTACCAATAACCAGGAAATTTACAATTTGAAGAATCCTTATCTTATGTACATAATGTACAGTCAAAGTGAGGCAAAATACACGGGAAATACGCAATGTTAATCTCAACTAATTTTCTGCAAAATGAACATTTAACGATCATGTACCTGCTAGAGAGTTAGTGGCAGGGGGTACCGTCTCAACAGCTACCACAACAATGAGGATATTAATTAGCCACAATAATGCAATATTGTAGGCACCATATATCGGTAATGTTCATAGTGAAAATACTCAAATACAACACTAAAATTACTACATGAAAAAATTAGTTTTGAAATTGAGCTCACCGGAAGGTACTTCTGCACAAAAAGGGGCCGTCAGAAGCCAGATACAGCTGGGCGAGGCTTCATAATGGTAGCAAAGAAATAGCAATGGTTGTAAAGGAAGGACAATGAATGTGGCTGAACTCAGGAAACGCAAAGTACGAAGAAAGAACAGCGCTCTACGTCGATCCTTCTCTCAGGACGGCATGTGCAGAACGATTGTCTTGAATTTCGCGTTGCACCACCCTCTAACGCTCAACTAAGCACAGGCATTTCACTTGTTTGCCTTAACAATGCCAACAAAAATTCCTGTTCCGAAATAAGGAGAGCTCCTGGAAGGGCTGTAGGCATTTATACATTCCAAATAAGAGGACTTTACAAGTTACTTAAAACCATTTAAAACTTTGTAAGTAAACAAATGAATCGCAGCTTGGGAATTCGGTTCGGTTGGTTACAACTATCAATAGGGTTATCTCTCTTTCCTCGATTAAAAGAGATATCTCTACTTTTAATAGAGATATCTCTATAGAGATATCTCTATTACTTATAGATAAATCTCTATTGCAGGAATTAAATGTTAACATTGTGCGTCCAAAACAGAGATAGCTCTATTCTTAACAGAGATATCTCTATTTTGGATTACATGTCAAGAATGCACGCCAACAAACTTGGTCATTTATTGCACTAAAAGCTTATTTTGACGAGCACAAGAATCTATGAAATGATAGTAGTCATTGGTTTCTGATAACAAGAATATTTAAACCCAGCCATTAATATTAAATGGGTTTTTTTTTATTAAAAAGGATGTGACAGTTCAGATGAATTATCACATGGAGGATCCTGCTACAGATTCGTCACAGCTAACCCCGCGACACGGAATGATGCGCATGAGTATTGCATTAACAGACACAGCCATCTCGTCTACATCGAGACACGAGACGAGCTGGAGTTTCTGCAAAGAAATGCATCCGGGACTCCTTCGCTAAGTTCTACTGATTACTGGATTGGACTGATTCCTTTCCCGCCGCCGACTTGGTCAGATGGCTCCTTGGTTCCCACCCATTTGTTGCTTGTCATGAACGATCGGCATACCAGATGCTTCTACCTTGACACTGATGAATTGGACATTAATACTTGGAGTGACTGCAGTGATGATGATAAATATTATGTCTGTGAACGGCTGAAATTGGCGAGTGAAACAAGTGGTAAGCTCGGGGTTTGCAGTGGGTGTTTCATTTTTTCAGGGTGGGGAGGGGTGGGGCTTCGGAGCAAAAGGATGTGCATTGTAAAGATGAATTATGTGTTAGCTTCATCGATAAAGTCAAAACATCAAGAGAAAAGGAATAGGTCTGTGTTTGTATTTTTAAATAATATAAAGTCATAATTTTATGTAAAATCGTTTTCCCCCATTATATTTGTGACAGGTGCGAAAAAATGCCCCCCCCCCCTTTATTTTTTTGTATTTCTTGTATATTTAGTTTCTTTAAGTAAGGGACTATTTCTTTAGCACATTATCCATCCACCCACTTCTGTATTACGCAATCACCTAGTTTGGCGCCACCAGCGGCGTCACACACACTCATACTTCATGCCAGAGGCACTAATACACATGTCTCTCATACCCTCTCCGATTTACAGAGAATTAAAACACCGGTGAAGACAGGAAATTCAAGTGCCGTTCTCCTCCGCCCATTTATTTCGGCCTCATTCCTGAGTGCCAAAATGTGGCACTCAGGAATGAGGCCGAAATAAATGGGCGGAGGAGAACGGCACTTGAATTTCCTGTCTTCACCGGTGTTTTAATTCTCTCTGTAAAATCGGAGAGGGTATGAGAAACATGTGTATTAGTGCCTCTGGCATGAAGTATGAGTGTGTGTGACGCCGCTGGTGGCGCCAAACTAGGTGATTGCGTAATACAGAAGTGGGTGGATGGATAATGTGCTAAAGAAATAGCCCCTTACTTAAAGAAACTAAATATACAAGAAATACAAAAAAAATAAGGGGGGGGGGGGCATTTTTTCGCACCTGTCACACTCTTCCCCCGATTGAAAAATGTCGTCCTCGCCATTTCAAAGAAAACAAATAAAATACTCTAATAGTACAATATTTACATGGATTAATGCGAAAAAATATTTACACAAGTGTGGGTTATGTACAAAATATTCTACTTCATTCTTTTAACTGCAACTTACTTTGCCTCTAGTCTTAAATCAGTCGGCAAAAGAGGAAATACTCATATGTTCAAGAACAATGTTCAAGGCTATGTTCCAAGATAAACACAATACATGTATATTCAATATTTTAAACAAAACCCTATTAGACCATTCATAAACAAATTGGAAACCTCTTTAAACCATTTATACCATAATCATAATAATAATAACAAACTACGAAATTAATATTCTTGGCATAAAAAATGTGGACAAAATATTTGTAATTATTATTGAACAGGCTATTCTCGTGAAGCTAATTGAAGATAGATCTTCTTTCTCGTCTCTGACATTTCGGGACTTCTCCACTTCCGCCATATTTTCTTTCCTGCTTCAAGTCTGGATTGATATGAAGTAGACCCTTCTGCACGATGTTGTTTTGTTTGTCCTAGAAACTTGTACGTAAATCTGTCTGGTGGCCTCCGTATACGTCGAGGTCTTACCTGATCACTGTCGTCCGGAAGGGAATGTGGGGGAGGTTTTATAGACGGAGAGGAGGCGGATGTGTCGTTGCCCATTGACTCTGGTGATGGAGATGGGCATAAACTTGGAGTCTCAGCTTCTGGGTCGGGATCTTGTAAAAGCAAACAGGTGTCTATACTAGATTCTGTTGGACATGGCACTTTGTGGGCGCCATTGTCGATGGAGACGTTTACCGCAACGGGAATGAAGGCAATGTCCACCTCTTCATCATCGGTCTCTTCATGAGCTGATTCGGGTCTCACCTCGTTGATTTTTCCTTTCTTATGTGTAGATTCGGGTTTCGCCTCTGTTGCAGTTTCTTTCTGTCTTCGGTTTTCCTGTGTGTCTTCCGTTGAATGATCAAGAGGGAGGAACATACAGGGGGTAAGGAGGTTCCTGTGGATTGTACGTTCCTTGCCTGTCTCAAGAGAAGATACTTTGTAGACTGGAATGTTGGGTACTTTGGACGTCACGACGTAGGGGTAGGGTTCCCATCTATCTCGCAGTTTTTGCGTGCCAATGACGTGTTTGTTCTGCACCAAGACTCTGTCGCCTATGTTCAGAGGTGCTTCCCTTGTTCCTCTATCATAGAGACGCTTTTGTTTATTTTTGGCTCTCCTGACAACATCAGTAGCTTTGTTGTAGGCGTACTGGAGACGGTCTCTGAAGTTTTCGACGAAGTCATCGTATGTCAGCTCCTCTTGGTCATTTGCTTTGAGGCCGAACATGAGATCGACAGGAAGATTGGCATGCCTCCCAATCATCAGGAAGAATGGGGCATATCCGGTGGATTCATGTTTGGTCGAATTATACGCGTGTGCCATAGCTCCAACATGTGACTTCCAATCTTTCTTTTGGTCTTGTTCTAAAGTACCAAGCATGTTCAAGAGGGTATGGTTGAAGCGCTCGGTTTGGCCGTTGCCTTGGGGGTGATATGGAGTGGTGTGACTTTTCTGGATTCCCGAAACCTTGCAGAGCTCTCGGATGAGTGTGCTCTCAAAGTTCCGTCCTTGATCGGCGTGGATCCGGAGCGGAAATCCATAGTGCTGGATCATACCTTCCCAAAGAATCTTAGCCACGGTATCCGCCTTCTGGTCGCGCGTAGGGTAGGCAAGGGCATACTTGGTAAAGTGATCTGTTATCACAAGTATGTTTTCGTGTCCGCCTTTGGATTTCTCTAGTTTCAGAAAATCTATGCATATCAACTCCATGGGTTCTGTTGTGTTGATGGAGATGAGTGGAACTCTTGTCTTTGTCTCCGGGGTCTTGCGCAGACAGCACCGCTTACAGGTCTCACACCATCGTTTTACATCATCTGCCATCTTTGGCCAGAAGAACCTCTCACGGACCATGTTGAGCGTGCGGTCGTAGCCCATGTGACCAAGATCATTATGCAGAGATGTCAGAGCTGTGTTTCTGTATTGGCGAGGTAGGATTAGTTGGAAGGAGACATCGCCATCTGATGATTTCCTTGCTCTGCAGAGGAGGTTGTTCCGGATGCAGAGCTTGTCCCATTGACGGAGATAGTGAGTACAGCCAGGTGGCAGTCTGGATTTTTCTGCTTGCGTTGGTCGTTCGCCTCTCTCGAAGAACAATATGGCTGGACCAATTTCAGGATCGTCGCGCTGGGAAATAGCTAGGACCTTCGAAGAGATGGTAGGAAATTCGACACTCGGTGGCTGAGTAGGCTGCGTCTGGGTTTTTGTCGTAATCCGACAATGAACTACCGATGGCTGTGCATACAGACACGATTCAGATGGGTGACCATTGCAGATCGCATTGACGACATCGGAAGGGATCGTGGTGGCTTCTTTCTGGAATTCTATGGACGTTCTTTGGGCGTTTGACTCTGGCTTTCTGGAGAGCGCATCAGCAGCTGCGTTATTTTTCCCAGGCTTGTACTTAATATGAAAGTTGAACTGCGAAAGTGCGGCTACCCAACGCTGTCCAGTGGCGTCCAGTTTAGCTGACGTTGTCACGTATAGTAGAGGATTATTGTCTGTCAGGACGGTGAATTTACTACCAAGGAGATAGTCTCGTAGCTTATCTGTAATCGACCACTTCAGGGCGAGGAATTCCAGTTTATGTGCTGGGTACCTCGACTCAGATGAAGAAAGACCTCTGCTAGCGTAGGCTATTATCCTCTCTCTACCATCCTGAA
Source organism: Patiria pectinifera (assembly GCA_029964075.1). Classification (NCBI taxonomy): domain Eukaryota; kingdom Metazoa; phylum Echinodermata; class Asteroidea; order Valvatida; family Asterinidae; genus Patiria; species Patiria pectinifera. The sequence continues at coordinate 4,370,390 of CM057143.1, read as the reverse complement.
TTTGACTGAGAACAGCGCCAAGTCCCGTCCCAGATGCGTCAGTTTGTAGTATAAACGGTAGGTTGTAGTTGGCGTAGCCTAGGACTGGAGCAGACGTCATGTGGTGCTTCAGTGCGTCAAAAGCCTCTTGACACTCATCTGTCCATATGTAGGGTGGAGCTGGTACTGGCTTCTTCCCTTTTGCCTTCTTCCTTCGTCTTGGATCGCCTGATGTGAGTTTGTAGAGTGGGGATGCGATGCTAGAATATCCTTTGATAAACCGGCGACAGTACCCCGTGAAGCCAAGGAAGCGAAGGAGTTCCTTTCGGGTGGTGGGCGGTAGCCAGTTTCTTACTTGGGAAATCTTGTCAGGGTCCGTGGCTATACCTTCGGCAGAGACGACATGTCCAAGGTACTTGACTTTTGTTTGAAGGAGATTACACTTTGATGGTTTAAGCTTGAGTCCATGTTGACGTAGACAGGTAAAGACCTTCTCAAGACGTACAAGGTGTTCTTCAAACGTGGATGAGTAGACAATGACATCGTCTAAATACAGAAGACAAGTGGTATAATTCAGATCGCCTAAACATGAGGTCATCAACCGCTGAAAGGTCGCTGGCGCATTCTGTAAACCAAACGGCATTCTGTTGCACTCAAACAGACCGGTAGGGGTAGTGAATGCCGTCTTGTGTTTATCCTTCTCCTCCATCTCCACTTGCCAATAGCCTGAAGTTAAATCTAAGGTACTGAAGATAGAAGCATTTCCGAGAGCATCTAATGCCTCTTCAATGCGTGGCAGCGGAAAGGCGTCACGGACGGTTCGACTGTTAAGTTGCCTGTAGTCTATACACAATCTCAAGGAGCCGTCTTTCTTGTGGGCTACGACTATTGGGGATGCATAGGGCGAACAGCTGCGTCGGATGACTTCTGACTTTTCCATTTTTGCCAGTTGTTCCTTTACCTCTTGGTACAGTGCTGGTGGAATGCGTCGGTAAGGGAGCCGGAAAGGTATTTCGTCGATGAGAGGGATGTTGTGTCTCACTGTCGAAGTTCTGCCGAAATCTTGATAATCCTTGGAAAAGATGTCGGAAAACTTCTGAAGGAGATTATTCAGCTGTCTCCTCTGGAAGTCATCTTTTAGTGTTGCATCGGATAGGTCTAAGGCAGGTACTTCTTTATGCCTGACTTCCGCAGCTGTATGTGTCTGGACGTGTCCGCATGCTACACTTCCTTCAGGTCTCGGTCGATGTTGGTGATTCGGCAACGGGTTATGAAGAAAGACTTCGTGTGTCTCGGACGCTGACCTAGGTTGAGGGTAGTTTACCTGTTCCAATTGGATGATCGGGGATACCTGAGCCACTTGAGAGTTCCTTGGTAGAAAGATGGGCCTTGCTGATATGTTACACACCCGTACCGGTACACGGCGATTCTGGGAGACATCAGCTACTAAATGGGCAACTCTTAAACACGACGCACTGTTGGGTAGCTCTTCAACGATAGCGGTGTATGGTTGACCGGTTGGGCTGAGTGGCGCTTCACAGATGATGTCTACTGCTTCACCAGGTGGAATCTTCCTAGGTCTCAGACCCACATACCTAGCATATCCCATCCTACTGGGGTTCTCACTAGACTCAGGGGTTACTGTGTTGACATAAGCTGTATGCCATGTGATGTTTTCGTCTTTTAAATGCTGCATAAAGTCTTCACCTCTGACTCGTTGCTGGTCGTTCTTAGAAACTCGGATAACGTTGGTGCCAATTAACACTGGAACCTGTCTCCGGTAGTTATCAGCTGGAACGACGAAGAATGGCACATCTTCATAAGTGATGCCAAGAACAGTCAGGGTGATCGGGATCACTCCTAAGTAAGGTACTTGGTGTCCACTCGCTCCCTCTATACGTATCTCAGTGGATGACAGTTCAAGATCTCTCAGTTCTGGATGTTCCTTTCTTAGCTCGTCAGTGATTGAGGAGATCTGGGAGCCAGAATCTATGAGGGCTGTAAAGAATCGTCCGTTTATCTCAACAGTGTCTTCATTCTGGGGACCAATGAGATCTTGGTGCTTTTGCTCTCCTTGTCGAAGCACTGATGAATGTTGATCTGCTGTAGGGTTTTGAAGAGAGACTACTGGGCTGGATTCTGGGCGTCCGCCGGTCTGCCCTGCGACCGGGGACCCTGGTAGTTTAAAGGTTGTCTCCGGCATCCTCGTGCAATATGACCTTCTTTGCCACAGCGGTGACAGACGAAGACCCGCTGATCAGTCTGTTGAGGGTACATCTGTCTGGGTGGAGGTGGGATCGATCTGGCAGCCAAGAAATCAACCGTCTGGGCAAGCTGTTGCACTCTGTGTATCAGATCTTGCAGGACGTCGTCTGTGGACTTCTGGTGCTGCTGAGCAGGTGGAGTGTTTGAAGAAGATACCTGAGGCTTCGGAGCCGCTGGTGGGTTGGGTGGCTTCTGCTGAGCTTGAAGATTGGCTGAAGCTTGAGCTGGGATGTATTGAGGTTGGGAGTGTACTTTGACATCAGGCTTTGGTTTTAAGGCTGCGGCTGTGCGGTTCTCACGATCAATTTGTCTAAGTTCCATCTGAAGTTCTCGAAACGCCATATCTCTAGGCTTCATGGGTGCTAGTCTGCTGGTTATCTTCTCATCTCTTACACCTCTCATGAACTGTTGTGTTAACATTCCATTCCTGTTAGGCAGGGGGTGACTTGCATTCATCCTCTCTTCCACAGTTCGAAGTGTGGCTTCCAGTTCTACTGCATATATGCTGGGGGATTCATTTGGTAGCCTGAATCTCTCGTAGAAATCAGCCAGAGGGTCACCAAGCATCGAGATGTCTCCAAACTGGGCTCTGAGTTCAGCAAAGGCTTGACTTGGAGTTTGATGTTCGACTGGCAGGTTCAGGACCAACTTTCTCGCTGCTCCACCAAGGTATCTGACTATAGTACCAAACTGCATCGGCAACGGCATCGATGTACTTTCAATAAGGTACTTAGTGTCGCGGATCCAGTCGTCAATGCAAATGTTCGAGCCTTCGCGTCCAGTATACACAGGAACACTTTTCACTTGATGAGATGGCATGAGATGGAACTGACTAGAAGAAGATTGGTTTTGAGCCAACTGCTGACTAGGGGTGCTGGATATTGGATAGGCTGGCATTGAAGAAGACTGAGGTGGCGCCGCAGGGGGTGTATGGTCAGATGGAGACTTCGGTTGCTCTGCTTCTCTCGGTCGTTTCTGATGGGGCATACTTCGCGAGAATCGTCTTTCAAAATCCTCTATCTCAGCAAGAAGTCGCTCACTGACTGGCTTGAAGTTACGCAGGTTACCAACTGTTGGAGTGTGTGGTTGGTCAAGTCCGTGGACGGTAGTGGCAGGAGGAGGGTTGAGTGATGTGCCTCGGGTAGATGGGCGACCATGTTCTTGGGTTGCAAAATAATGAGCAGAGTTTGGAAAAGCAAACAAATCAAATACAACATGAGAATAAAGTACACAAATCAAGGTCAGAATAAGACTGAGAAAAGACAGGCTTGGAATGCAATCAACAATAGCAAGAACAAATGATAAACAACAATGAAAGCACAATCAAAAGGTAATGTCAGGGTTAATCACACTCTGTAAGATAATCAAATGAAATCTACTATCAACAAAATGTCAAGGCAAATGAAAATTCAATCAGAAACCAAATGCTATGAAAACGTAATCGAAAGAAATGCAATGAGGATTTTTCAGTCAATCATAAATCAATCAATCAATCATGAATCAGAGGAATCACTCTAATAGTCACTATCGGGCCTTACTTGTGGGAAAAAATGCAGCAGTCGAAGGGTGATCTGATCAGCACTGTCTACTAAAATGCAGTCAGAACTCTGTGTGGTGTTGCAACAACAAAAATGTGTCAATATACTTGCTTCAATGAGCTACACTCGAACCATAAAGCTTCGACAAGAGAGGTGCTACTGAAATACCACGTTACACCTATTGTATGATCAATGGGAACAGAGGTAATCCACCTAGAGAATTCAGTTAATACAAAGGGACTTGACTTAAAGAGGTGGGCAGGGATGAACTTTTGTTCCACCTGCTAATCAATTACCAGTACAAGAGCAAGCTACCAAAGGAATTGTATTGCGGAATGCCAGATTGTTGGGAAAAGACAAATACGTTTCACCTGGTGTATATCTTCAATCTTGAAACTTGAGTTGTCCGGCACCAAGAAATCTTGAGTGTTCAATTGTTCTTTGTCTTGTGAAGTCTCTGATGAACAACGGTTGTCCTGCCGACAATCGCGAATTGCGGAAATGAAAAGTTCGGCGTAACGGAATAGTTCTGGATGTCTTGTTCGACGGAAACTCTAGAAGGACTGTGCTATGTTCAGAATGATCGCTCGGGGTACAGCGGGGCGGTAGTAACCCGGTAACTGATGGAGTCAAGGCTGGACGATGATCACCACAGCCTGTCGATGCGACACACAATGTTTGACAACAGGTTAATCGGACGGAGTCATCAGCAGGCTCATCGGTAGGGGCATCAGCAGGGGCATCGGCAGGGACATCGGTAGGAAACAACAACCATGGGTGATCGGTTGGGGGTGTTCGGAGAGGTACAGCGAACGGGATCTTCCCAGGCGGGTGGGTGTAAATCAGAACCCACGTCCGCCGGGTCTTCGGCGATGAATTCTGGCCTCGGGAATCAACTGTACGTGGCTCGGTACTCTCGATGTTCGTAGGGACAAGGTAAGTAGATCTTGAGCTCACCGGTGATGCAGTGCAACGTTGGGCCGTTACTTGATCTCCCCGTACCCGGATCTTCCACCAAAATGTGGCACTCAGGAATGAGGCCGAAATAAATGGGCGGAGGAGAACGGCACTTGAATTTCCTGTCTTCACCGGTGTTTTAATTCTCTCTGTAAAATCGGAGAGGGTATGAGAGACATGTGTATTAGTGCCTCTGGCATGAAGTATGAGTGTGTGTGACGCCGCTGGTGGCGCCAAACTAGGTGATTGCGTAATACAGAAGTGGGTGGATGGATAATGTGCTAAAGAAATAGTCCCTTACTTAAAGAAACTAAATATACAAGAAATACAAAAAAATAAAGGGGGGGGGGGCATTTTTTCGCACCTGTCACACTTTCATGATTTCATCCTCTTCACATGTCTTGTTGAATACAGAATGTTCGGGTAATCTGCTTGGATTTGAACATTCTTGGTAAATATAATTTTTTAATCATATTTATTTCATTCTCATAACATTTCTCAATGTATACAGAATGTTCGGGTAATCTGCGTGGATTTGGAAATTCTTGCTATCAGTTTTATTTGTACTGGTCATCGCGGAAGTCATGGGATGATGCAAAGAGTCAGTGTGAACTAGACGGAAGTCACCTTCTTCGTATCCAGACGAGAGCCGAGCTAGATTACATCATATCTCAACGTAACTCGCGTAGGTATTTCTGGATCGATAGCATTAACATAGAGTTTGGATGGATGGATGGTTCTCCAGCATTACCAGGATTAACAGACTCATCTGAGGGTAATCAAGGCAATGTTTGCCTTCGGTTGAACGATGGACAGTCATTTCAATTGAATGATTTAAGCTGCAGTGAAACGTTTGGCTACATCTGTGAACGTAAGGAGATTGGACCGCGTATTGCAGAGCAATGGCAAGGTGAGAATATATTAAGCCTTTTGATTTATTCCTCTCTTTTTTTTGCAGAGGGTGGACATATTCAAACAGCCGCCAATAACAAGTATCTTCAAAGACGTACGGCCCTTTACAATTTCGAGCGTCATCCCGGAAATACAGATAATTATGTTAATTGCTATTTTTCCTCAAGTGCAAAGGCTATTCACTTTTGAATGTAATATCGAAGTGTAGTTAATAACAACTTGACAAATTTTGCAAAAATTGCGGTCCGACAATAATGCGTGTGTTTTTGTATCCGAAACGCAAAAGCAACCAACAATAAAACAATTTCATTTTAATTTTGCAGACGTCCAAAATCGGAAAAGGGGTTTGTTTTCCTTAAAATAAAACAATCCGACTAAAGAAAATCATTAGCAAAAACATAATTTTGAGGGCGTGGAAAATATCTCTTTTAATTACAATCAAGAGATATTTATGCCCATGATAATGACTCCTTGGGTTCCAGTTTGGCGGTAAGGTTTTGGATTTTACTGGTCCAAGAGGACCTTGCAGCCTACAGTCTCTGTCTCACTGACTACCCTGACTGACTCAACTGACTGACTACGTACCTCACTGACTGACTCAACTGACTGACTACCTCACTGACTGACTACCTCACTCCCCTACTCCCCTCTCCCCGATTACCTCACTGACTGACTCGCTCACTAAATGACTGTCACCTGTGAATTAGACTTGCATAAGCCTCACCTTGGCCAGAAAAGATGGAACTACCTTAGATCAAATTAGTGTTATAGGTTATTCAGTCATTACTTAAAGTAAGAACGAACGTATCCAAAACTTGTACTTAAAAATCACAAACAGATACAGATTGAAAAGAAAAAGCCATAGGTCAGGGCAAGCAGAATGGTGCAAGCAAGGATGAGGCGTCTCGCTAGGAACGAAAAATCTGAATTGAAAACAAATTGTGTGGACCGATTTTTTTTTTGTTCAGTGTCTGATTGGAAAGTTCATAACTTCTTGTTACTAACGAGCGATCCATTTGATTTTAAAATGCAAGTTTTAGAGTGCCACACCCAAAGAGCACGGGAATTCAAACTTCAAGGCCGGTTCATACTCGATACAAAAGCGAACGCGATTTTGTGAACCCAATTTTGGATTGCTGCCGAACCACGCAATGATGCTGAACAAAGTGCCACAGTTTTCGCTAAGAAAGTTTCGTAGGCCTACGTGACACCAAATATCGCTTCATACGAACCGGTCCTTATTATGGGTATTTATCCGTGACACATTTTACAGGATCTAGCTTGTGTCTGCCAACGATCCCTTCTGATTTGACTCGGCTTGGTCAGTCTGGTGCCCTATGTGGGTACAGACTCCGTGATGGGTATTCTCCACCTATCCTGTATGAGTGCGAGTCTGGGAATTTCATCGACGAGTGTGGTTGCATCATAAAGACCAGCAATGGGTAGGTTCATTTTCAAATCTTTTAATCTTTCATGTAAAAATTGTATTCTTTATATAAAACATGGTAGTGTGGTAATCTTAGGCCTTTTCACAAATCTCTGTTTCGTCTTAAGCTTGAACAATATTTCTGGCGCCGGTTCCATTTGCAGTTTGCAGGCCGTTAGTGTTAAAACCAACGGAAAATTCAAACCTTCGACCTTGTATTACTATATTATAATGTAATTAATCCTGATTAAATTAATGTATTACTTTGGTTTATTTGACAGAGTAACACAGTTAAACTGCAGCTGTGGTTTTTGTGATCTCATGGTCGATGACTTCCAAGAAGATAGCATGAGTAAGCATTTATTTGCTCTAATATCAATTTATTGAACTTGCTACGTCAATGGCCAATTTTGTCTAAAGTAAAAGTACCCCAAAATTAAGCTTTAAATCAGTTTCCAACTTTAGTTGAAATATTTGTGAGACTCCTTGTAATGCTAAACGATTTGAAAAAAAAAGACCACACACAATTATTTCCTAATAAAGTGGCTATATATCCTATTTCAATTCAAAGTGTTGTCAAAACGATTGCAATAATAAAACGATCTTACCATCACGATCAATTACTTCTTGTTTAGGTATGGTATGGCCATCCAATTTTAGCTGCAGCTGCTCTCTGGACGGAGCTTCATCCAATGTGACCGTCGTCAATGGTGAATTCACCTGTGTGCCAGATGACTCGGAGTCTATGACAACACCGGGTGGTGACAGGAATGACCAAAGGTCAACTGAGGACGGAGCCACAGAGAGACCAGTGACTACTGACAAGCCAATGACAACGGTAGGATCAGGAGGAGAAGGAGGCCCAGCCAGCCAGACAGGCGTACCCATCGGCATCCCTGTTGGTGTGACCCTGGCCTTAGTAATCCTCTTCGTGGCGCTTGTTGTTGGGTTCATCTGGTGGAAGAGACACCCTGGGGAAAAAGCCTCAAGGTAATTAAACCAAACCAAACCAATGCAGTTGATATATTGATAAACATATCATTTATACCTCTGGTTCTTTTCAGAACCATTCTCTTAGTTGAGAAATTATTCGCACATGGTGTTTCCGCAAACCTTTCATTATTTAGTATCTCCACCATGCAAAGCCTCAAATCTTACTCATATCATTTATATTAAAAACTGTTTAACAAGATTCATCAACTTAACTTTGATGAATAAAAGCGCACTCGTTTTGCTGGAGCATCGCCAGACTACAGGTTGTTAACATTGCAAAGTTTGACATAAACCCCACTGATTTTCTTCATTTTTTTGTCTTTGAATTCTTCTTGGTACAGGATTGACAATCAACTGACACACATCGTTAGTTCAGATAACACTAACGGTAAGAAATCGTTTGTTTGTTGTAACATCCACACTGTCGTATTCACGAAAATCCAAAACTAAATGTTATCTTTCTGTTGCAAGATCTAAGATTTCACTCAATTGATTTAGCCCCTTCAAGTCTCACGAGTCACATTTTCGTGAAGATTCTTATTTACTAACGGTTAATTAATTCCAAAGTTAAAGTTTCTGTTTTAACGTGTCTTCAATTTTCAACAAGCATAACAACGAAATGTTTACATTTTTTTAACAGTATAAAAGACATTATCATAATTACCGAATATCACACCTGAAAGAAAAACGCACCATAAGCCCTTGAAGCAGCACACATCCTATGTAAATTGTGGAACTTTGGATTAAAGTTGCAAAGGTCACATGCAAATATGCAAATCACATGCAAATCAGGATATAATGTAAACAAAAAAATGTGAAAATTAGCATAGACAAGTCTTGAAAAGTTTTGTTTGCTTTTGATTTCAATCCTTGTACAGCTGATCTAAACAACGGCGGCGACACGTTGCTGTCTGATGCTATACACAACCCAGCCCTCACCTCCATTTTATCAGACGATTCTGAACCAGACGAGACAGACGTCGGCTACGAGAACCCTGGCAAAATGGCCACGAGTCTGCAGCCAGACCCTGAGATGCAGTATGATTATGCCGCTGTGAGCAGACCTGCAGAAGAGTTGGTCGTAAATTCTGGGAACAAGAATGAGGGTTATGTTAATAGTACAATGACGAGTAAGGTCTTGGTAAAAGGCAAGCCAGAACCAGAACAGACTAACCGTGAAACGGTGCACCCTGATGATGATGATAAACGTCTTGACGATACTTCAGGGCAGTCATCAAATTACGTGTATGATTACGCTGCCATTGATAACTTACCCGTGGGTAAAGGTATCAGTCTAGGGTCTCACAACAAATCCCCTCCCAATCAAAGCAACCATGAACCCCCAATGGTACACCCCGCCCCACCTGCTACTGACCCAGGTAGACCCGATTCTAAATACGATGATGTTGTTGTTGGAAATAATTCCGATCAGCTCGTTGTTGATGTGAACGAAGATCGGGCTTATGTGAACCAAAAGGTCTTTGCAAAGCGTCACTTGGGTAAAGATGCTGGGAGGAAATCTTCACCATCTGACCGGAGCCAGCAGCCTCTGAATGCGGTCATAACTACCAGAGATCCCCCAGTCCCTACCGATGATGCCTATGCCTATGCAGAGATCCCCTCTATAGTTACCGACCATGGTCCCTGTGACTCCCCACCAGCGTGTTACGAGAGCATAGCACCGGGACAAAGCCCGCTGAGTGACGGGGGCTATCAGGCTTTGAATCCGGCCGGGCTGGAGGGAGAAAATAAGTATACGCCCCTGATTCTTGAAAAATGAATGAATCATGATTAAACGATTCCTTGACTTTTGAGGCTGAGGGTTGGGAACGATCCTGGGGTATTTATGGTCGCACTTATTTTCAAACTTCATTGAAATGAATACTACACAGCAAATCTAAAATTGATGAGCGTAATGTGTTTTTTTTGGGGGGGGGGTAACAGAAGTTTGATGACTGTGTTGCAATAAAGATCATCAATAACAAAGGCACTGAAAAAAAACCGGATCGGGATATGTTTGAAGTAATTATTTAACATTTTGAGTTTCTGGGCAAAAAATCTGGCCATCTTGAAGGAAAAAAATATACAGCGGAATATTCTTCTAAATTACTCGGATAACAATGCGAATGTTTGCACTGCCACACGGAGCTCAAAATTTATCGGGCAATGCTGATTTTTAAATAAAATGCATTCGAATCGAGATAACAGCTTGTGGAACAAATCACCAGCAATGTTTAACTGTAGTTTCCAATGAGGGGAGGTTTCACATTGAAAATCTAAAGTTTGTACATTATTAACGCATTATGCGAACTAAACCAGCCCAAGCGACGAAATACATGGGGAAAACACAGCGTGGCATTTATTCTAAGATAGGATGGAGGTTTTGTATGAGAAATCTGATCAAGATTTGATGTTTTTCAAGGAAAGACAGGAATTTCTCATCTTCAAATTAGAAATCTGATTATCTGATAAATAAGTAGAGATAAACATGGAATGACTGACGGTGATGAGAAAATGATGTGACGAATGTCAGATTGTGTGATAAGGTGTATTGTACGATACAGTGATATAACATAACTGCCAATATATGACTGCCCATAAAATTGTACGGTATATTTTTTTTAAGTAAATTATTTACAGTTAGCAAAAAAATCACAATAAGTGACTATTCAAAGAAGCAATAAGAAAGTCATTTGCTCCATTCTTAAACGATGTATTTTAAGAATAGGAATCAACATGAACAGTGGATGCCATTGCAAATGCTATTTTCTTCTCGCTGAATTTGCAACCCCCGTAACCATAGGCAAATTCGATTTTTTTTTCTCGTAAATGTTTTTCAACTTGTATTTCTTTCCTTACGAATAGACTGGCCTCCCGGTCCGTACATTATTTATACTGATTGTTGGGCGAGAACCAACTCACCCGCGAGAACAGAAACATTGCAGGGAAGCCAATTCGAAATTTGTAATGTTTTAATAACTGTAGACATGGGCTGATTTTCTTTTCGAGCGATGTCTCATTCAAAAGTAAATAGCTTAATTTGTATTGATAGAATAGCAATTTTAAAAAGAAATCTATTTTTGTATTGAAACCTGAAAAATAACAAGTAACCTTAAAAATTTAACTTTCGATTCGTTCGTGTCTTGTTGCTTGTATTAAATGCACCGATTGTTCAGTTTTGCTTTCGGATCATAGGGATGCTAAAAAAAACACTGATAGAGGAGCATGCTGTATACATAGTAAATTACTGATACAATGTACAATTCTCTTATTGCTGTAATTGTGCCTCAAATGGACATTTTAATTAACGTACCCAGCAAAATTAATTCTGTAAACTTTAATCCGTTATGTTATCATTATTGTGAGCATGTATAAGCATATTGCTTTTAAGTCTGATTTTATATATTGATGTTTAAGATGGATTTATTGAAATATTGCAAGGCTTGCAGCCTTTTGCTGGTAATTATGATGGTGGTGCAACAAACATGAAAAACAGTTGAAGTGAAGTTTGATGGTGATGTTGGTGAACGTGGAGGTGATCACAGTGGTGATAGTGCGGTGGTGAAGTAATAAGAACTGTTTATTGACCTGTGTTGATAAAATAGGATGATTGCCCAGTTAATTCTTCGTGTCATATTTTACTGTATTTTATTGAAATCTTATCAGTCCATTATTATATTCAAATTGTTAGATAATGCATAATTGGAACGTGGGAATTCGGGAAGCTTATCAAATCGGACACATAATAATTTTGCATATTGCATGTACCTTGTACACAGTTGAAATTTTTTAATCAATTCAATTTGCTGACGATATCTCCTGTTGAACATTTCTGTGAGGTTGGACCCTTCCTAGAAATGTATTTTTGATGTAAGACTAGAATTCGCTTTTGAATTATCCTGTTAATACAATTTACTTCCTTGTTTTTTTTCCCCGATAACTAACCTCATGCAATTATATTTTATCTTTACGCAGAACTAACAAATGTTTTTCTTTACAAAAGGGCTGACGAGTAAGTTGATATAACCATTTGTTGATATAATCTGAATAAAGAAAGTGTTCCATTATAATAGCAAAGTCATGTAAATCGCCATTAGGTTTGTTTTGTTTTTCGGGCAGGCTTCCTGTATTTATTTAACGTTGACGTTCCTCATACGAATTGTTTTGAAGCAGTGAATAATTTGAAGTGAATGATAAACATTTTTTGGAAAGCCAACGGTAGTACAAAATTTACAGAAATGTTCTATCGCTTGGATAGAACATGTACAAAATTATGTCAAGGAAACGCAAACATCGCAGAGTATTATGGGTAGCTTACCGCTATTATAACATTACATGTTGACAATGTCATTCACTCTTCTCTATCAGTGAGGTGAATTGGGGACCGGGTGTAGAGTAGTTCACCCAGCTACATGCAAGGGCGGATCCGGGTGGGGGGGGGGGGGGCAAAGGGGACCATCCCCTCCCAAAAAAATCCATTTTTTTTTAAATTGACTGCGCAATAAAGGCAGGCAATGAGTACTCCACCATCTTTTCCTCAAAAAAACATTGGTTAAAGTGGTCAGAAATTGTCTCAGATCGCACCACAGAGCATTGAGAATCCCCCCAAAAATTCGGGGCCCTCAAACGGGCCCCTAACCCCACGCCGTAATTTTTTGTGGACACACTTTTTGGGGACCACTTTTTTTGCCCCCCCCAAAAAAAAAATCGTGTTCTGGATCCGCGAGAGGCTACATGACTGTGCCACAAGTATGCACCCCAGAAAATAGGCCCCCAAAAAATCCGTCAGCCGAGCTTATGAATAAAACCTGTACACTCAAATTATTCTATATTTGAGAGTTCTGAGGGCCGTGGAATTGGGGAGTTAGCGGCATACGGCACTGGACTTCTGGCCTGGACTTGGGGCTTCCAATTCTTAGCATTTCGGATGCAATAAGCCCAGACGTAATGACGTCACACTTTGTTTACATGTGCGCTTTCCTATCCTGCGTAGTAGACAGACCCCACTTTATCTGGCGTCCCGACTTCGCTCCCATTGGAAAGCGCATATGTAAACAAATCCATTACGTCATTACGTCTCAGGTCTATTAGGAAAGTGGAGCCTTTTATTAATATTGTGGAGGGATCCTTTTTTCAAAATGACTACTTTTCCAGTTGGGTAACATCATTCGTTTTGGGGGTGGCATTCTCTGTATGGGAATTTCCCCGAAACGTCATTGGTCAACCGACCAAAAATTGAAAGAAAAAATGAAAGATGACATGTTGATCATCATTTTTCTGCGCAGCCTGAACACCTGTGAGAGTTCTGAGTATTTTAAAAAGAAATTTGAAGTATGGGGATTTAGCACAAGTGTCGTTGGGAATGGGGTGCACTCATCAGTGCCAAAGTTTCATGCGCATGTGCAATTCAGTGTTGACCCTAGGTAACAAAAACAAAAACTATTTGGTATTTGGCAGTGGGTACTTCGGGCGAATGATAATGCTCCTGCAGTAACCCGCCCTTTTTGAGCTGACTACCAAACTATTTGAGACGAGAGATTTTTGCTGGCAACCTGTAACTATTTAGAAGAATATAATAAACATGGCAACCTTATAAATTTGAGCTATGTGTATTTTCCCGCAATTTACATCCTCGCCTGAATGCCTTTACAGATTAGGAACAGTGACAAAAGTTTCACAAAGCCAAAGGTGAACGAACTATCCATGAAGCAAGAAAACACTTCAGCCCCAACAACCGAAATATTGCGTGATATTTAGGGAGCTTGAACATACATGGAAGAGAAATCATCGCTCAAAGCTGCGAAATAAGTTCTAGATAAAACCACGCATATTCATATTTACATGAACACGACGAGATATGCTTTAATACAGAGCAGGTTAATATTCAGTTATTAATTTTTTGAGGGCCTGATAGGATAACACGTAAAAATAGACGGAAGTAAAACTTGTCAAAATTGTACGATATTGAGTGCAGCAACCAGTATTGTAGAATACACAAAGCTTGGTACACAACAATGGTTTTGAATAGGTCATATGACGTGATGTGTGAAACGTACTATGGAGAACCTTGCACCGATATCACACCGTGTGGAAAACGTGCGTGTGTATTTATTGGCAAATTTATTTCCTTATTACATCTCAACTGCGACTGCTGCTTGAAATCACAAATATACAATTCCGAGAGTGTGAAGCACAATTTAGATAGCTCACCGTTTACAGTGTATGATGGGATAGTGAACGGATAAATGAATGTCTTGTGGAAACCGTCGACAGTCTTTCGTAGTTGTTCATTATTTATATTGATTGTGGGGCGAGAACCAGCTAACCCGCGAGAGAACGAAATTATTGCCGGGTAGCCAGTAATTCGAAATGTATAATGATTCAAGTACTAAACATGGACCGATTTTTTTCGGTTTATGTCTCATTCAAAAGTGGTTAACTTTTGTATTGCTCGAATAGCAATTTCGAAAAGGAATCTATTTGTATCCTATACGGTGAAACTCGAAAACAGCACCGTCCAGAACTTTCAAATTTAACTTCGATTAATTTGTGTCTTGTTTCTTCCATTAAATGAACTTATTGTTGAAGTTTGCTTTCGGATCCTAGAGATGCTTAAAAAAAAACACAGGAGCATGCTATACATAGAAAATACTTTTAAAATTAATCATTGACTGCGTATCATTCTCTTATTGATGTAATTGTGCCCTAAATCATTTTAATTAACGTACCCAGCAAATTAATTGTTTAAACGTTTATCCGTTATATTGTGAACGTGTAAGCATATTGCTTTTCAGTCTGGTTTATTGATGTTATGAAATTATTGACTGGCTTTATGATGGTGGTGCAATAATCATGAAAAACAGGTGAAGTGAAATGTGCTGTTGATGGTGGTGAAAGTAGAAGTCACAGTGGTGATATTGCGGTGGTGATGATAACAATAACTGTATATGAACCTGTGTTGAAAAAAACAGGATTTGGATTGCAGCTTAGTCAATACTACGTTTCATATTAGTAATTAATTGAAAGCTTATCAGTCTATTATAGTGCATGCATATTCAAATTACTAAGTAATGTGTGATTTCAGAAGTTACAAAACTCACAAATTGTCCACGCAGCCAAACTAAGTTTGCTTTGTCAAACAGCTGATCAAATCAGACACATATGTATATTGCTTGTGACATGTTCTCGATTGAATTTTGCTTATAACTTTAATTTGCTAACGATATCTCCTGTTGAACAATTCTAGCAGGTAGAACCCTTTCTATATCACGTCAATACAATATAGGCCTACTTCCTCCATTCGCCCGATAAATAACCTCATCTAACCATTTTTTTAAGCTTAACGCAGAGGTAAAAAATATTTGTCGTTATAAAAGAGATATTTAAAGCAATTAGTTTATATAATCCGAATAAAGGAAGTGTTTCCATTATAGCGTTATCGTGTAAATGCATTAGTTTGTGTTTGCTTCGTTTCTATAATTATCAGACGCCTGTGTTTCTTTATCTTTTATGTTTCTCGTAATTGTTTTGGAGTGAATGGGTGACAACTTTGTGCTGAAGGCCAAACATGGAATGGAATTTCAGATTAATGTTGTGTAAATTCATTATATGACATGCAACTGTGGTTGATCCTTACTTTTTAGGAGAAGATAGGCTTACATTGAAGGCCAATATTGAGAAAATATAAACTTGGGTTTATCCTTCATTTTTCTCTAAGGAACCCCCCCCCCCCCATAAACATGAGTCAGAAAAACAGGCAAACAAACGAATGATTGCTTGAAGAGAGCGGCCACTTAAATAGTTTCCGAAATAAACATGTGAACCCTAAAAAAATCTGAGCGTTTCTACCCACGGTTTGGACGAGATCATGTATTCGTTCTCGTATGAATGCGGTTCCAAGGTTAGGAACAATGT
Source organism: Patiria pectinifera (assembly GCA_029964075.1). NCBI lineage: Eukaryota > Metazoa > Echinodermata > Asteroidea > Valvatida > Asterinidae > Patiria > Patiria pectinifera. Next base: position 4,354,406 of record CM057143.1, on the reverse strand, counting down.
CAAAGCCAAGGTGAATGAACTATTAATTAATTTGAAAAAAAAACACTTTAAAGTTTAGTAACAACAAAAGTCAATTGCAATAGATTAGACCTCTGAATATGGAGAACAATCCAGATCGGGGAGAAGATGTTTTAACAAACTGTCTTATTACATCTAAAAAAGAAGAAGAAGAAGAAGAAGCAATTTTCATGATGACTTGGCATCATGTTTGTTTTTTCCCACACAACGTATGCTCATAGCGTGTGGTGAATGTCATATGTGGACACGTACAACTCGCGGAAGTAAAACTTGTTAAAATTGGACGATAGTGAGTTTTGTTATTTTATTGTCAAGTGCACAAAGCTAGGTACACAACAGTGGTTTTGAATAGGTCATATGACGAACGTGTTGTGTGTTTGGCATAGCGCAGCTTGGTCGGTTTGGATCTCGTGTACGTTTAAGTTTATTTCCTGCTCCCAACTGTACATGAACACTTGCTCTGTCTGATAGAAATGCGATATTTTGCACCATTATACTTACAACTGTCTAATATCCTCGTCGCTGAAAGTCATTCACGGTTTGAAGATGCCTTCTGTGAACCATCTTGAGTTTACTGTGATCGTATCGGTACAGCTGGTTCTGATATGTGTCCATCTGTACTCGTTACCGGTCATGTGCCAGGAAAGCTACGGTGGAGTCAGACAACGACGAACCGCGCATGGGTAGGTTGGATGTTCAAGACCTAATACTGTACATGCGTCATGATTTAGTGTTGTTTATTTTAAGTATTTTTGAGATGACCAGCTTGAATCACAACTTCTCACTCCAACCTATAAATGAAGAAGAAGTTTGATTTCTCGTAATCAACAAAACTCTGATGAGACTAGAATAAAATTAATTTACATATATGTTGAGTATCGGTACGTCTGCAAATGTTTTGATACGTCATGTTAAGCGTTTTTGTAATAGCTATCATTGAATAACTCGAAATATGTCGCTCCCGGCCTTTTAGGAATAATCATATGTCAAGACCAAATATTAGTCGAAATAATGGTAAAAGATAGTCCCATATCAGTATTATAATAAGTTTCACGAAAACAAGTGAAGTTTTGTAATCAAACTAATCATGTGTTTTAAAGGTCGAAAGGTGCTGCGACTTGTGAATGTAGAACTGAGTCTGCAACACTGACGTGCTCTGAGGAACCAACAGGTTACAAACGATTAGTTTATCATCTTTATCTTAAAAAGAATAATTTGATCATAATGTTGTTAGATATACTGATTGAAAAATGACTGCATGTTGAATGTTGGAGTGCATAGTGACAGTGGCCGTAAGATCAACTGCATTTTCCATAATTGAAAAAAAGAACATTATTTCACAAATATTGTGCCCAGTGAGGCTTTTTGTTTTGATAAATCATGCCAATTAAGTGCTGTAAACTTTTCAACGATAATGAAGAATAACTTGAGCTTTTAACTTTTATTTCTAAAACATTTTTGTTGTCGTTCAATCCCAACTTATAAGCCAAGAACAAGCAGAGCGTAACTAATTGTAAAGGTACAAATTCATTGTCTTTAGTCCTCAAAGTGGCATTTTTCTGCGGGCTCTGTCGTCATCTCCGATTTGAAAGTAAAAGTGACTTATATATATACAAATATATTTCGGATGTTTTTCAGATTGTGAGGAAGGCGAGATGCCACACGGAGGTTCCTGCTACAGATTTATCCGCGCTGACCTCAAGTCACGTGATGATGCCCATAGAGATTGCATTGCGCGTAATAGCCACCTAGTCTACATCGAGTCAGAGGACGAACAAACATTTCTTGCACAGCAGGCACACGGATATGGTACTAACGAAGATGATGCTAAAAACCAATACTGGATCGGACTGATCCCAACACGCAGCAACGTGTGGCTGGATGGTAACCAGGCAAACAATTATTTGTTTGCATTCTCTCAAAACAGTGCAGCTGGATGTTTCTCTATCATCAAGTCCAACGGGAATTTACTTTTACGTGGTGAGAACTGTAATCGGAATCGCTACTACATCTGTGAACGCCCTAACGGTAAGTGATAGAGTAGCCAACGTTCAGAGCATGAGCTCTAAAAACTCCTGGGTCAGATTGACCCGGTATCTGAATCCAAATTCGCTCAATCCTTTTCTGGGTCAAATATTACACTTTGGATATGGACTTTTTTTCAACGGGCAATCGACAAGATCTGTTATAGCCGCACCTTCTTATTTGGGGAATCCTTGTTTTGAAAGAAAACATTTACAAAGAGTTATTGGAAATGCACGTTGATGTGCTTTTGGCCAATCAAGAGACAAATATCCTTGGTTGAGGTGTTAAAATACCATTATATCATAGTCTAGTATTGGTGGTGCAGTGTTTTTTATTCACATGGAATTTCGATGGTTGTTTTTAAACAGAATGCGTTTTGGGAAGTTACGTCAACCACAACGGTTCCTGTTACTGGCTCGATGGTCCTAGACAGTCACACCTCTCGGCCCAAGGAGGTTGCAGTTATTACGATGGTCACCTGCTGTACATCGAATCACAAGACGAATTGCAATTCATTGACAGTAGTGTCATCAGTGATGACGGTAAAAGATATTGGATAGGTCTGATTACTCAGTACGCTTGGTTGGACGGTAGCCGAGCCATCTATCAGAATTCCACACAACGCAATGATGAGGGTAGCCTTTGCTTCAGGTTACATCCCGCCGCTGCTTTTTTTTGGTATGACCGAGTATGCAATGAAAACTTTGCCTACATATGTGAGCGAGAAATACCCGTCCTTTCTTCTCAGGAAAGGCAAAGCCCAGGTGAGTAGTAATTAGTCAATGTTGCCTGGCTTGCTAATATTACAATGTAATTTTTTCTATCAAATAAACCACAACTTGAAAATGACAATTTTCGCTAATCAAGAAATTGAGTGAAGCGGGACTTGAACCTGATACCCGGACTTTGGTGGAAGGATGTCATCAACTAGCCTGGTGACGATAAGAAAACACAAATCGTATAGCTAAAGGAGGTTTCGACACTGACAGTGCATGATCAAATCCTAAAATTGCGGGGGGGGGGCACTTGATGATACTAGAGGACGCCGTTTATGACACAAATATAGGTGTAATACAAACCTATGCGCTTACGTGCGCGTGCAAAAAAAAACAGTGCATTGAAAGCTTTATGCACATTTTGTTTCCCGTTTTTTTCCAAACTAGTTTGTACACACCCTCAAAAATTGATATTGTTTTGGGTTCTCACCATCCGATGGCTTATCCCTCCCTAGTCGAAAAGTAGGGGGATATTTCCATGCCCTTGGACAATAAGATGATCACAGGCTCAGCCCTTAAAGCAGTTTCTTTGCTCTATCCGGTTTTCATCAAAAGGACTCCAATGTGAAAGTCATTTTGTCCGTCATTATTTAGTTGTCATTTTGTTTTGTTTTGGTCTCAATTGAAATAACAAATTGCAATTTATGTTTGATTTGCTACCATGATCGATCTTTTTAATTATTTATTTGATGCGACACAAGACAAAAGGGCTGGTGTTATGGTTCAAGGATTCATTGTCAAATTATTTTCCCTAAGGGATCCACCAAATCGTGATATTAAGCCATAGGTAATAACATAGTTCTGTTTCTTGACATACACTCATCAGGCGTTCCATGCAGACCACCCGTCGCCGATCTCAATCGTCTTCTTGACTTCGTACCTCTGTGCGTCCGTAGTGGCAGCCATTACTTCAACAACTACGTTCTGTGTCAATGTGATGACGACGAAACTAACATCAGTGGCTGTGGCTGTGCACGTGACGACACTATAGACGGGTAAGAACCAGAAAAGACATGGAATCATAGTTCGAATTCGTCTGCACTAAAAAAAAATCCATTGTGTAAACGTTGGACGATTGTGTAAATGTAAATTCACTGAAAATGCGTTTCAGATTTTCGGTCTTCGAAAGAAGAAAGGATACTCAGCTATTATATAAAGGGATCATATAATTATCTCTACCTACTTCTACTTGACAGTATCTCAGCCTTTTAATCGCATGTATTCATTTCTTGTTTCGTTTAGATTTGAGACAGTACGATGCAGCTGTGGCTTCTGTAGTTTCACCTTTGACGAGTCTGAAGATGACCGTAAGTAACTTTTCTTTCGTGGGCATGTTTGCCGGGAGGACGTAATCTTGACATGTTTTGGTTGATGATAATATTTGGTACAGCCTATATGCCGGTCAAAATGTAAAGGTTTGGGATATCCTCCAGTATTTTATGCCCTAGCATGTGAATAGTGTGAATCGGTTTGATCATTCTACAACTTTTGAAAAATGATGTGCATTAAACATTGGTATCTTTCGCCTAATGACGAGATTTTGTTCAAGTTATAGCCGGAGGGCATGAAATCACATGTCGGGGAAAAATAATAGTAATTGATGTGATATTATCTTTCCATGCGACTTGTCTCTTTGTATAGGTATATGGCCATCCAATTTTAGCTGCAGCTGCTCTGTGAACGGAGCTTCATCCAATGTGACCGTCGTCAATGGCGAATTCACCTGTGTGCCAGATGACTCGGAGTCTATGACAACACCGGGTGATGACAGGAACGATCAAAGGTCAACCGAGGACAGAGCGGTAGAGAAACCAGTGACTACTGACAAGCCAATGACAACGGTAGGATCAGGAGGGGGAGGAGGCTCAGCCGGCCAGGCAGGCGTACCAATCGGTGTCCCTGTGGGAGTGACCCTGGCCTTACTTTTCCTCTTGGTGATGCTCGTTGTTGGGTTCATCTTGTGGAGAAGAAGGGAGAAGAAAAACAATAAGGGGTGAGTAATCTGCTTTTTGTTTTGTTTAAAATTTTGTTTTGCATCGCACAGCTGAGAAATGTAAAAAAAAAAAAAAAATAATAATAAGTTAAATCATCCCAGCACGTCTCCCAATAAGAGCCATTAAAAACGAAGCGTCATTGTAACTTTAATAGGTCCGTTTGTTAATCTTCAATGGGTGACATCAGACAATGAGTTATTAAAGCCACTAAAAGGCTACACTTACTAATCCTACTAGTCGGTAGGTTTTATTTTAATTCTCTCAGAAAATGGACGTTGTTTTCTAAGCCATAATGTAAATCATATTCTGGGGCAACTTTAATGACAGATATTAATGCAGTCTTAAGTTTTCCATCGGAAATGGTTATCAGCTTTTGTTTTCATGTCATTTACTTATACAGAAATGACAAGCCGCTGACAGCAAACATACCCGTGGCTGGATCAAATGGTGAGACATTTTCATTAAGTATATAACTTCAAAATGAAAAATGCAAATGAAAAATGTTGAACTGCATATTAAATGTAATTTTTGAAATCTATTATTTATTCCCAACCGCAATGACAAATCACATATTAAAATGAAATAATTATGTAAAAATGTGAAGTATATTATGCCATAATTTCATTGATGGTTAATTAAGGAAGTGAAACATAGAAGTATCCCTGCGTAAGGTGATGTAATTTTCGCTCGTTTGCCTTCTCTTAATTTTTTTGAACAATATTTATTTGCAGCCAATCCAACATACGGATTGGACGAAGACGATCACGTGACTGATGACGTCTTGAAACCCGTGGCAGCGGTTCGCCCGGTAGTCCCGAAGTCGAAACCTAATAACGTGTATGCCGACTTGAAGGTAAATTACTTTCAAAGATTATTCATGCCCTTCATCTCATCGATACATTTTCTCTTGTTTCCCTGTAACCATGTAACCAACATCGTGTACACAATGATTTATTGCTTCAATTGATCATTAAATGATGGTTTATTCTAAGTAATTATTTTCGAATAAAATGTTCATATTTATAGCACATATATTCAGATATTAGGCTACTAGGCTGATTAAATTTGGTGAGAGTAGTGCAACATGAGGTTTTGTATTCATGAAGTTGTATTTAGGAACGTAATTAGTTTGGAATTATCTCATGAACCAAAACGAACCAAGTTGCAGCATTGCCAACATTTGGTTAATTTAAAAGTTGAAAGTTACCAATTTATGTCCATTTTTGTATAGTTCTGTTGGTTACACATACCCTTTTCCCCATCGTTTCACCAGCCAAAAGATCGGTCAACCAGTGCAGCGGGAACCAGCGAAGCAGAGAGCTACGCCACCATCCAATCTGCTGGCTACACTCCATACAATCCCAAGGGACAGAAGGATGTCTACACTGCCCTGCAGGGTACCAAGAACAGCAACGAAGACAGCAATGCTCCCATCCCGTCTACTGGGTACACAGCTTACAAGCCAAATCGTGGCAATGACGTGTACACAGACCTCAATAAAACTGGGAACGATGATGGTGATGATGATCCAGCGGTGTATACCCCGATCCCAAACAACGGCCCTAAACAAGACAAAGATGACCCTGAGAACGAGTACGTGGATCCAGAGAACGTGACTGTAGCAGTATCTGGTCAGCGGAATGGTGCTAAGGAAGTCAAGGCACCAGTCCCTCTACCCAAGCCCAAGAACCTGACGAACGACAGCGGGTATGTGGATGTTGATGCTCCTTCTGTTGTCTTCACTGATGGAAGTAAGCCATCGGCACGCACCAAGAAACCCTCTGGTGGTAGTGGGTACGTCAGTGTTGATAGCCCCTCAGCAACCTTCCCTAACAACCAAGATGAGGACCCAGAAAACGACTACTACTTCAAACTAGAGAAGCCCACTGCAGATGATGAAGATGACTACAGTCTGGCAAGTGCGCCTGGAGTAAATGACTACGACACCTTCAATCGAGCTGGAGGTAAACGCCCTAGTGCGAATTCCCCAACCGATGACAGCGTCTACAACCTCACAAGTGTTCCAGAAGATAACGAATATAACACCTTCAATCGTCCAGGTAAACGGCGTCCAAGTAATAATGCTCCTACTGATGAAGGCCTCTACAGCCTCACAAACCCGCCAGGCGATGACGAATACAGCACCTTCGATCGGCTTGGTAATCGAGGCCCAAGTGCGAATGCCCCTACCGATGAAGGCGTCTACAGCCTCACAGGCCCGCCTGAAGGCGATGTGTATTCCACTACCAACCGTGTTGGCAAGAAACGAATGCCAGGGGCACCAGCCGTAAATAACGAGAATGATTACTCTACTTTGGACCGAGACTAAAGTTAAAAAAACCAGGCATTTCCCCAGTGGCGTAACTAGGGTTAAACTTGGGATCACCTAGGGTGCAAAATTTTTCAAGGGGCACTGAAGCAAGGCAACAGTGTTGTAGTCCAGTCCAGCACAAGTCCTTTCCCAAGTCCAGTCACAACTCCAGTCACAAATCTTTTCATGCATCCAGTCAGAAGTATAACGGGATGAACAATGACAAAGAAATGCTTTTGTAACAGTTTATTTGAATAGCTAGTAACTTGATTTGAGACTGAAGGACTTGTGATAGACTCGACTATGCAGCACTGGAAGGCAAATGATACATATTTTTGTTCAGTTCCTGATTTTAAATGGTGGTGGGGGGGACCGGGGGATGGTGGTTGATCACCAACATCTGTTCGGGGGGGGGGGGGGAGTGCCACCGTGACCCCCCCCCCCCACACACACACACACACCCACCCCCACACACACCTCACGTTGTTACGCCACTGCATTTACCTGAAATTTTATTCTCCTAAAGAAGAGACCCGGAGAAATTTGACAAACATTTCACTCATACAGTCAAGTTAAGATTGGTACAAAGTCCCAAGTGTTGTTCCATTTGGCATTCATATTAATTATGACACTAAGGTCAACACCATATCCAGTCTGGGACACCATAGCACAGGGGGCTGAATTTAGTGTTCATTATGGGTGGAATCCTTTTCTGGACTCTCATCAACAAAAGGGTAGAAGTTTCATAGTTTGGTTTCTCAAAATGTGTTCTTCTCGGCATCCTACACGAGTTATTCTAGCGAAGCTTGGAAGTGAACAAAATGAGACTTGAATAACTTTTTGAAGGTGGTTTAAACTTGAGTTTTAATAGTGGTGGAAGTTTTATTTGGAAACTGAGATATGTTTAATAATGGCCTTTATAAAGAACTTTAGAAAAATAGAAGAACTGTATTTTGTACACAATTGAAGGGATATAATTGTTCTTTTGGTTCATTTAACTGAAACAAAAATGAGAAATATCTGATTGAAACACCTTAGTCAATTTATACATTCTGATTGGTCGAGTGGGTGGTTTTAAACCGCTGATAAAACACCAGCTGGTTTTACACCCTTGATTCTTAGTATTGAAGGAGTTGTTTCAGAGATTTATATATGTAGAAGTTCACCACTGAAACATATTGATACACAAAATTATTGTTGTTGGTCTGAATCTATAGATTCAGAAATGTTTGCAAAAATGTGCAAATTTGAATGTTCGGTAGTTACATTGTGAAGGTTAGATGTTTAGCTTAATCCATACTGTGTGTATTTCAAACTTGTAAGTGATTTTGGATTTTACGCAGATTGTAAATTAATAGGCGGTGTAAAAAAATTATTTACCAGGAATGGAAACTTATTTTCAAACCTCAATGTCCCCTCACCTCCATTTTACCTTATCCTCATTTACCCCACGAATTTTGGTACATTCATATTTTTGTCGGTAAAATGTTGCCTGTAAATAGGAGTTGTGACATTGGAAGGACATTGAAATGTCGCCTTAATCTACCTTCGCTTCCTAAAGAATAATCTATTACAAAAAAATCCTCCTTAATGGTACATTTACAGGATTAGGCGAACGTTTAGTGTATAGTTAAGCTTAGTTACAATAGTACTGTTTATTACGACACTACGATACCGCGGCCATACAAATGCAAAACTTAAAATTGATGTCAAGAGAAACTGTTGTATATACACGAACCACTCTAAATTTATGATGTTGTAATACTCAGCTTAAAGTAATGTCCAAAGACAAGAGGCGATGAAATTTAGACGAAAACTAAATTACTATCGTTAATAACGTTTTAGATGATCATTTTATGATTTCTTCAAAATTACAGTTTCGTACTACATGCTTGTATATTGCTTTTATTATTACACGAACAAAACATCAAATATGCGAAACTTAAAATGTCAAAAGATGTAGATTATATGCGTACGAGACAATTTAAAACAAAAATTGTTTTTAGTATTCAGCTTATGTGAATACCGACGATGATGAAAAAGAAGGAATTCTCAAATGCTCCTGTTACAATGCCTTAGCAAAATACCCTCGTTGCACCTAAATATCATGAAATTGTACTACTCAGTTTTTATTAATTTAATATGTAAAGACAAGTGGTGATGTGATCGGAGAAACTTGAAATTCTAACGCAAAATGTTTAAGATTACTACGCAAGAGATTTTGGACTATTTGGCTCAAATGTATAAGAAGGCAAAGCGCCATAAAAATGCGATGATGTAAGCGAAATGTTAAATTGCTTTCTTAAAAACACAAGGCTATATACATTTTTAAAAAGTACTACTCAGCTTATATTAATATAAGAAGATAAGCGGTGATGTAACATGCGAACTTTAAAATGCTACTGTTAAAAAAAGCGTTTTATGTTTACATCTATATATCATTACATATTAACTTGAAATAAAAATGTTGTACTTACTCAGCCTATATTATTAAGCTAAACGGTAAACCTGCAAAATTAACAGAAACAAATGCTGTGTTTATTGAATATGTATCATATCGGTGTGAATTTAACAAGGCGGTTTTAGCACTTCAATTGTTTGTTCTGGTATACATGCGCGTAGAAGGGACTTGCTGTATTATAATGTCGCTTCGCTCATTACAGTTAGAGTGTTTTTCTTTCCGACTTCATGTCGTATACCTGGAGTCATCATCAGTTGTTATATTGGATTGTGAAGATCCTTATAACAAAATTGTCCTTTTTTACAAAGCCATAAACAATATGAAAACAGTCTAAATCGAATCCAGCTTATAGCTGTAGTAAATTTGGTACTTGTTCGACTGTTTCCTCGTCAAGTTTAACAAGAGGTTTTTTTATTAACAGTGTAATGAGAGATTTCAAGTTCTGATTTTCTGTCAAAACACAGAGATGTATATATATCATTAGTAATTAGACTATAAGCCTTGCGTGTACATTGCGTTTGCTGGTTATATGTCGCTGTACCCACGTTCAGTGAATATCATAGTTTTGTCATTATAGTATAATCAATGGGTTGGCATTTCACCTTGACGGCCAATAGTATGAGAACATTAGGATAAACATTTTGTCTGAACAAATCTTAGCTGTGCATGTAGTATATGTAATGATGCAATGGCAAAATCTGTAGTTAAAAAAATGAGGGTTTCTGTATGAGTCATGAAGGTCAATACATACACATTGTTAATTATGATGATGATTTTTCAAATCTTCTCAGATTTTACAGGTCGAAAAGGTCCATTTTAAATGTATACTCGCCTGAATATATTAAAGCTGCTGGTTTTTAGTAATTGGATGAAGGTATATGCTGGAAATACGTGAAATAACGCATAAAATATGGGTTAAAGCAGGAAGCAGGAAGTGTCAGTGTATAATGTTTGTGTCCCCTCTTTCATGTCAATTTCATTTTTCGGCTCCTTTTACAAAACTGTAAAATAAACTGATAAAAGGATACAAACAAGCCGGGCATAGAGATCATCGGCATAACTGCATATAACACTTGTGTGTACATGAAACCAGGTACGCGTTAATATATAACAAGATCAAATACACATTTATTCAGAAAAAGCGACCTAGATCAGTTGGTATTGGGAAATCACAAGTATCGGTTTCTTTCTATTCATCTATTCATTACCTGTTGTCGGCGCATGAACTGCAGGAAACGAAAGTACAAAAATTCCTACCTACCGTCGTTTCTGCCAGAACACCCTTCTAGCTCTCTCATTGGCTAGAATTTGTAAAGCCGGTGACCCAGGGTCACTTGCAACTCAACACATGCTCACGAAGCCTGCATACATTCATAATGATTGTAAACTATACTACTGTGACTTTTTTCCGCATCATTTTTTGTGTGTGAGAAGAATGCGGCCAGCTTTATTTCTTCCAAAACTGATAATTCTTCAAATTCATAGGGTTAAGTTCCATTTGCAAATGACACTCTGCATTCAAATTGCTCCATTCAAGAAATAGTTTTTGCAAAGTAATTGATGGTAAGCAAATCATGAACGGAAATTAATGGCAGAATTATTGTACAAATTCAAAGACTCAACAATCAACACTAAAATGAGGATTTTTGTGTGTGTCATTGTGGGCCTGGTCTTCTATCATCCATACTCGAAATGATAGCCGTCGATCTATACGAACTGACGCTCAGTTTTTGAGGAAACAAATACTCATGAACACCTTATTGTTCTTACTTGGCTTATTAAAAGGTATTAGTATAATTTACTATTGCGATACATCACTCAACTCGATACGACCAGCTAGGTTTCATTTTCAGGAGGCCTGACGGCAAGTCACCCTCTGAAAATGTTTGCAAACAAACCCGATCTTGCTCATTAGGCTAGCTTATGAAAAACGATCAGTACAAGTTCCTATTTGGACAGAAGATGACTCAACTTGATACGAATAGCTAGGCTATATTTTTCCAGGAGGTCTGTGCTGGCAGCTCAACCGACCAAAAATACGCCGAAATTGTAAACAAACTTCAGAGCCAGCCTATAAAAATTTCTCACTTCAAATCCGCATTGTGTGCATAGATGACTCAATTTCATATGACCAGTTTGCATATCAGTATCTAAATTTCGACTGCACTTTACATTGAATCCCTGCATGCAGGGATCGCGAAGGGAAACTACCGAATCGGCAGACCAGAAATGGCCACAATAGAAGAACAATGAGGGTTTCTCTATAATAGTATCGGTGACATAAAGAGTTTGACACTAGAGTGATTTTGAATGGGTCATGTGACAGCCTTGATATCACGACAAAGAATTACGTGACGTTGGCAAAAAATATCAACAAATACCCATTGCACAGTGTTGGTATAGAGCAGGATTCTATAGTGGCCAGTTGCAGCATACATGTAGACCCATAATTCAGGTGTGGATCACAAGCTCCGCTTTAGATACGCTATAGGAATAATATTACTGATAATTTCTAGGATCTTGAGCGACAGACATGAACTTAGCAATGTCTTCAGGAAACATGTCTACGGCTGTTGCATTTCTTCTCGTGGCTACGTTCATGATTCACGCTGCTGCAGTCAGCGGACGTCATGTCAGGTAATTACCTACATTCAAAATATTGTGAAAATGTCTCCATGAGGAAAACATTATTGTACTTATGTCTTGGAGTCTTGGGTGCATTATTGACCAGAATAGCTTATCCTCAAATACCGTGTGAATCTTTCGTCGGAAAAAAAATTGTTGGCAAATAATTGCATGGATGGTACGAGCTCATTGACAAAATACAAAGTTGTGAGTAAATGCAGTGGATTCAAAATGGTATCATTATGCCTGATTTTGAAGTCGAAAATTGAAACAGAAAAATCATGGTCAAAGACGCCAGGGAATACTCGACACACTTTATCCACTATACACAAGAACTTACAGTACATTGTGCCGTTATTTTGAGTTATATCCCCCACCTATATTTGTACACAATTGAGCCTGCTACGGTGTTGTGCTTTCAAAATAGTCTCTCAAAGCAGGAACCGAACTTTTCTGTTAGGTGTCATCTGTTATACTAGTTGTGTTTTTTTGTTTTTAGATTAAAACGATTTTACAAACATAATTTTGTGGATAATTCATTTGCAAGATACTTTTTTCAACTTTACACCCCTATCCCCTTAAAAATGCTTATTCCCGAAATGTCCATTAGTTACAATGTATAGATTTTTTTTCATTCACTTTGTAGCCAAATCCTCTCTAAAACTATTTACCGGCATATCAAAAACTAATCAGAACACTCTCATATAACCGTGATATTAGCACTTATCTTAACAGTTATTGAAAGACCTGCTGCTTTCAATGTTACAGAATATGTTTTCCAATGTCAAGAGTTTACAGTCTTGCACTGCCTTCTACTAGGCTACCCGGGGACCTATGGGATTATTCTGATATCATTTTCAGGAAAAATGGTTTCATTCTACTGAAATATCACGTACCTTAAAGGGAATATACATCATTTGCTTTTGCTGTAATTTTCAGAAATGGATGGAATTGGGGGGTTGGAAATATATAGCAAATATAGTTACACTGACTTTTTTGAGGTTTTGGGTTCGAAAATGCTATAAAAACCAAGAAAATGAAATCATTTTCCTGTTGTCTGGCTCCCTGACTCCATATAAGAAGAAACAGAGCAGTTTACATACATTGGGGAATTGTAAGGTCAGGGAACCAGTCTATCTGGCTTGTACCCGTTCATAGGTGTGTAATCGATTGCAAACAAGTGCGATGGTCAATTGGGGCCAGTATTTGAAAACAGCGTTGGAAATTGATACAAAAATACCACTTTTCTTGAAAATGACAGTATACCAGGTGCCATGATTTTACAGGATGCTTTACACTGTCATTCACTAACAGTCCAGCAAGGTATTTCAAAATGATTTGGTAGTTTTATTTTTTGATGTTTGCAAATGTTGTATTTTCCCTTTAAGTGTGATACATGAACAAGGTTAAATAACGGTGTTTGTTTTTTAATTTCCATAACTGGAATAATTAAATAATTATACTTGTCGCTTTTAATTTTCCATCCTCAACCATTTTTTTTTAACCGAAAATGATCAGACAAATAAAATCTAAATAGAAATTTATCTCTCTAGCCATCATTACAAATGCTTCTGGGGGAAGTGGCTGAATTCCCTTGCAGCCTTAATCAGAATCTCACCGAAATCGAAACCTCAATTAAATTTTTCAGTTGTATCATTTTTCATAGATCTCCAAAGATGTCAAATATGGCATGTGTCTGCCACGATGTAGAAGTAACTACTTTTTCGATGTCTTGTAGAGGTAAAGGAATTACTTGATATTTATTACACCACGGAAAGCAACAGTATAGTTGTCATCAATATATTTTAAAAGAAACAAAAAACGTGGGGGAACATCATATATATATTTTTTGGAAATAATACATACATATATGGTTGTTGCTAAGATATGACAAAAGAATTAAGGACCTATTTAAACCAAATTCTTACAAATCAATACCATTAATTTTCATAAAAAGTCTAAGGCAGTTTTTTTTCTGATGTGATACTTGGATTTTGTTTTTGTAAATTAAAAGACAAATTACAGATACAATAGCCTATAGTAATATTAAATCTGACGAATTTGTTGACAACATTGTTCGTTTTGTTTCCACAGAATTCACATACGCTGCTGGAAACACAATGTCCTGCTATAGATTTGTCAACATGGCCAAGAATTTCACTGAGGCAAGGCGGGCTTGTTGTGATCAGGGTGGCCACCTTGTCTACATAGAAACCGGACAGGAACGACAATTTCTTCGGCAAACAATTAATGTTAGTGAACATTACTGGGTTGGGTTCAATGGGACTGAGTGGCTGGATGGGAGTACACTGGATACTCATGCAATCAGAATCAACAGCAACGGTTCTGATTCGTCGTGTTTCCAAATAGGTCCACCGGGAAGATCGTCGGGAAGATCGTCGGGAAATCTGCAAATGAGTAGTGCAGTATGTGACACTACTTCGAGCTCCATTTGTGAAATACTGTATGGAAGTGAAAGTAAGTAAAGTTTTCATATCCTTTCAAAATATAAAAAACCTGTTTTTGTAACAACAAGCTACAATGGTTGTCTTTCGAAACTGAAATATCATTGGTGTGTGTCATATAATTCAATTTGCGTATTTTTAAAATGTGTATACTAAACATTAATTCGATTGGAGACATATCTTTTCCCCCACTTAGGCCAATGTGCTAACTTTCCGAATTGGAGCGTAAATGACCATTGTAACTGTTCACAAGAAACCGTGACCTCGCCAGAACCTGACCAGTCCGATCACATTCGAACAACACCGACAACTGGAGAATTAACGGGAACCAGCGAATTGAGAGAAACACATTCAATTGTCATGCCTGGCTCGTCAACAGCCACTGTCGACACTGACGCGACTCGGGCTACCACTCAAATCGACAGTGGTGTCGGTGAAACTGATGGAGTAACTACGACCAATGAAAAGCGGGCTGGATTACAAACAACTGGAACCGAGCCCAACAAAGAACTAACAACTGTCGGCGAAAAGCTTTCACCAAACCAGCGACAGACCGGCGGGCCGATAGGAATTCCCATTGGAGTCACCTTGGCCGTGATTGTCATCATGGTGGCGCTAGTCGCTTTCTATTTTTGGCGGAAGAGAGGCAAGAACAGGGGAGAGAAGTTACGTGGGTAAGTTTAACCTAATGACAGTAGCATGAAATTTGGATCATCAAGTTTGCTTCACTTCCCTCAATAAAGCTCTGTTGAAACTAAACAAGGATGCGTCATGAAGAGCGAAGTCCGCATTCAAAATGGGCCCAATTAATACATGTATTTGCTAATCTCTTGATTGGGTAAAATTAATAGACCTTCTGCGTAGCAGCCATCTTAGAGGCTAATTGAATTAATATCAGGTTGTTTTGTTGTAAGAAAAGGTAGTTTGTGGAAAAGTTTGTCCAAGTTAGCATTTGGCACAAGACATATTGCTTCAGTTTGCGAGAGAGAAAAATAACCTTCAAAAAGGACCTCCATGAACCTTCCCTCTTTGGGTGGAATGATATATTGTTCAATATGTGAAGTATTTTGACATCAGTAACACCGGTTTGCCTTTTTTTTTTGATTTCTTTGATTCATAATTCCCATATTAATAATTATCCTGGATTGGACATTTGGGAGACATCCCCATAGACTTGTGCACACATTTTTTCAAGCTTAAATGTGCCCTAACCCAATATTCCCTTGTCTTTTTTCCCCCACAAATTTCGGTATGTTTACTAATTAGACCACGAGCAACAAATATAATCTAATTGCGACAACAAAAATTTGCCTCTAAAGGGGTGCTGTGACATTAGGGAGACATGAAAATGTCTCCCTAATGACCGATGTCTCCCATCGTGCGAAAAAAAATACGATAACGTGTCTCCTTAATGGTACCATTACACGTATAATCCTCAGGATAAAGCTTCTGCTTCATTTTTATTATTTTTCCTTATTTTTCGTATAGATCTGGCCATCTGATGGCAGGTGAAGACGAGGTAAAATCCCCTCTCCCTGTTGGTAAGTCCATTGTTGTAGATTAATGATTCGCCTGCCAGCACTACTGATGTTGAAAAATAAAGTTTACAACATGAAGACTGGTGCTAGTTCCCAGAGTTAAACAGAAATGATGCATGGTTTTGAAAAGGAACTTAAAAAATTCTGGATGCATTTTATTTACGTTTCAAAACCTTATATTCTTCCCTTTAATCTGGTCTTAATCCCCAGCCAATCCAACCTACAGCTATCAAGAGAATGGTCACGTGGCTGATATCACCTTGCATCCTGTGACTACTAGTGGGTTGCCTAACAAGGTAAAACGTTTGGAACATTTTTCTTTAATAAAATAAAAGAAAAACGGCACGCACCGTATAGTGTGGAGTTTGGAACTCGTAGGAGAGAAATCAGGATTTTTTTTATTTAGGCATAAAAATTCATCAAGATTCGGTTCCTATATAGGCGCAACATGTATGGATTTCAGTTATAGTTCAATATTTTGTGCTCTTGCTTTTTTCCACCAATGCGAGCACGCAGATACAAACCTCTAAATTCGAATGCCCTCTTCGGCAGGTATGGCTAAATTTGTCATCAAGCTCAAAATTAATTTCCATCTCAACAAGTATACTAAGCGTAATATCGTGGAAAGAAGAAAGTACGACAAACTGGATTGCTCAGGGACAAGGAAACCACGACCACCCTGGTTTAAGGTAGTTTTCTGCCAATGCATGACAAGAACGTCATCGAAATGAACAAACCTTCCAAACGGCAGATATTTCAGCGCGCCGTTTTTTCCGTTTAGAAAGGTTTGAGAAGATTATTATCAAAATCCGAAGCTGCTGAACTCAAATGCAGAAACAGTCTTTTTAAGATATCTGCCGTGTGTAACTAAGGTCTATTGAAGTAGAGATTCACATTATCTCTTATTTATACCTATATTTTTGGGGATTTCGAAACACTGATCCAACAAATCTCTCTTTTTTGGATCAGGACACGGCCTTCGGTGATGACGAATCTCCGGACTACACGCCGTATCCCAACAACGAGGCAGACAGCTATGCCACCATCCCATCCAGTGGCTACACAGCTTACAAGCCTCAGCAAGAAAACGGCGTGTACACCGGCTTGACGGGCACCAAGGAAATGGACGACGAGACAGCCGTGTACACACCGATCCCGAACAACGGCCGCAAGCCGTCAGGGAGCTCAGAGAGCGAGTATGTGGATCCAGAGCCCGCGATGGAGCCCCGGGTGACACGTCACGGGGCCAGTGGAGTAGGCTCTCCTCCTGGGCAAGCTTCGGGAAGAAAGCAGGCGAAGGACAGCGGGTACGTGGACGTAGACGCACCGCAGTCCCTCGGGGGTGTGTACATGGATCTGGATGACAATGTCAACGGTCCACAAGGTCGGCAACCAGCCAGAGATGATGAGTACACGTATGTCAGCGTGGATGGTCATCCAGTCACCATCTCTGACAGCCAAGATGAAGACCCGGAGGGAGACTACTACTTCAAGCTCGAGAAACCCGGTCCGGATGACAGCGATCCAGGCACAGATTCTCAGACCGATGAGGAGGCGCCTGGAGGAAACGACTACGACACCTTCAATCGTGCCGGAGCCCAACACCCAAGGAAGAATGTCCCTACTGATGACGGCACCTACAATCTTCCACGTCCAACTGAAAGCAACGCCTATGACACCTTCAATCGTGCAGGCGATCGACAGCCCAAAGCCAATTGCCCCACACCTGATGAAGGCGTCTACAGCCTACCAGGTGCACCTGCAGACGACGTATATTCCACCCTCAACTGAACAGGTGGGATATCAAAACAAGGCGGTCTGGACCACTGATCTCTATTATACTCACTGGATAGCGCTTCATCATGTGCGTGTGCACAAGACCGTGACGCCCTCGCACACACGCGGCGGCCATTTTGAAGCTCCCTCAAAGCCCCACAACGCACGGATCCGTATATAAAAAGCACATAATTACAATAGTTTAGGAAGCAAGTTCGGATCATCAAACACATTTTTATTTATTCATTTTGCCCACAGTACTATTTTGCTCATGTTATATTTTGTTCAAATATATAATTTTGTTTCATGACTTTGCATATATTTTTACGTGGCCAAAGGGAGTGTCAAAATGGCGTCCAGTGACTTCACCCCACGGCCCGAAGTGCTATTCAGTCAGTATAATAGAGATCAGTGGTCGGGACCCGTCAACAATGAAGTGGTTATTTCTGCCTGGTCGTCGCAATAAGAGGGCGCTATTTAGTTTGGATAACATACATGTAATACAAATAAGTTTACCCAAATCAAACAGCGCCCTCCTATTGTGTCTGCCATACTTCAAATAGGCTAATAATGGCAACTAACGAGAACAGATATTCCACAGTGTCCTAACAGTTGCAATAATGCTCTAATCGTTCATTTCCGTTAAATATTCCCATGAAACGGCCACCTCTATTTTTATCCATAACACACCGTCAAAATGTCCTTCTCATGATTATATGAAGAAATTCCCCAGAAGGTGAAACAATGATGAATTTCGACGGGAATAAATTTTGCAAGATGTATTTGAAACATCACGGATGAACCAAAATGAATGCAAAAACAATATTCGACTACCGTATATTTGTATATAAAAAAAGTACTTATTTTTAGTCGAATGTAACGAATATCTGTGGTTTATTTTTACATTTACTCCCGAGTCTGATTTCCAGACATGTACGATTCTTTGCCAGGTAGCCATCAACATTGATGACAGGCTGTAAAAAGTAAAGCCCGCCCTCTAAAACCTGGATCTTACTTTGTGAATTATAATTTTAGAATGGATGAGTTGGTATGTACAGTGTGTCCCACAAGAAGCGGCTCCGGACAACTGAGCGGCAATATCTAAACAAAACTATTCACGTCAGAGTTAAACTTGTTTCTTTTTTTTCATGTTGTTGATGTTGTTTAGTGTCTGTGACGAAAGAAATTGTGTTGATTCAATATTCTTGAAGCTATGACTAACAGCGCAAAGGCTCTTTCAAATCGAAATTTACACATGTTCACGTCAACGACGGCCAAAAATGTTAGGGCAACAGGAATAATGAATGTTTTGGTTATAATATTATATTCAGGGGCAATATTTCATTTCATCTGATTCAGATTTTGTTTATGAACATTACAAATAATTTTGTTATGAAATAAAGACAGCCTCTTCTTGTTTGAATGTGTTTGTGCGTGATACAGGTTCGTGGTCTCCCTCTCTCCACCAATTTACCAGCACAAGCTAATGCCGCAAAAAGTGTAATTTTCGATTTTATGGAGCTCTTACGTTTCTGGTCATGGCTTTAAAAGTTTTTTAATCAATTCAGTTTATTTTTCCACAGGCAATAAACAACATCAACAGCATGAAAAAAAAACACAAACAAAATTTAGTCTCACGTGAATATTTGTTTCGATATGGCTGCTGAATAGTCCGAGCGCCCGCTTTTTCTGGGACACACTGCACACGGTGTCTTTTATTTCCTGAAAAATTGCATGTATTTCTTTTGATTTATCCAAATTTTGTTTAATTTGTGTTTCTTTGAACCATAGCTGACAGGAAGCTGTAACTGTTTGCAATGGCGATGTTCACAGAAATTCAACGTCATTTAGAATATTACACAGGAGATAGAAATTTGCACAGTGACATTTATTTTGTTCTTAGAAGTTTAAAATTTCATGTATTCTTTTCCCAAGTCTGTTCCCCAATAGTAAAAAGACATGTTGTTAATCTACTCTAAAAAAAAAAACATATATAAATAATGGAGATAATTGTTTAAACTCAGTGTTCATATTAAATTCAGCAATTGTAAAAAAACAAAAAAAACAAAAAAAACCTAAAACATAAGCTAAGGGGAAAAAAAGGTCTTTTAAATTTCAGAATTATTTTGGAGACACTTTAAATAATTAGGGCTATGCGGTATAACTTCAGTTTAAGAGGAACTGTACGAAAAAAATACAAACAGTTGCCAGTGAAATTAGCATGCGGGCGGCGCATCTCGTCCGCTTTGGCAGATAGTTTCAGGACATTATGGTTCGCTCGGTCAAGGGTTACATTAACAAGAGGAGCCTAACTTTCGCTTTGCAGTATGAACACGTATGAACATGTGTGAATGAACACGCATGAATATGAACAGAACAAACGAGTTAAAAGTAATGACGTTGTTTCTTTTTTTTTTGCCGAGATGTGTTTACCATCTGCTAAGTTTTTACAGGATATAAAATATACAGAACTGTTAAAAGATACTAACATATGTATCCCAATGCTTTTAAAAGATACTAACATGTGTATCCCAATGCGTCGAGTTTATACCTCTGGTTCTCTTCAGAACCATTCTCTTAGTTGAGAAATTATTCGCACATGGTGTTTCCGCAAACCCTTCATTATTTAGTATCTCCGACATGGAAAGCCTCAAATCTTACTAATGCTTTTATTGTTTTTTTTTACTTGATTTGTTATTTTGAAACAGTATTCTAATGCCGCATTATTTGTAAGAACATTATTACTGAATTAACTAAAACTGTTATAGCGTTCGTGAATATTCTGAAACATTTGCTATGGGAATAAATAAATAAATGGCAGTCTTATGCAGAAAAGAAAGCAGAATATATAGCTGATGGTGAATGCAAACTATTTTCCACTTGTAAATTAAGCTACAATTTTTGTCGAAAGAGAAAGTGTATTGATTTTTTTTTTAGAGGTTTACTGGAATATTGGTTAAAGGTTGAGGAAATAACATTACATTATTTGCATGGAGTAACCATTAAGGCTACGATATGAAAACTATATTCCATCTGTAAATGAAAGTACTGGCTAATGTATATATAGAAAGTATACAAATAAATTATGATTTTTTGCAAAAAGGTGAATATTCGGGGTTTTGTGTTTTAATACTTCAAGATAGGCATTGTTGACGATTTGTTATTTTGTTACGAGGCGAAGGACTTTAAAACTAGTATTTTTTTAATTAAAGCAAAAATGATTATACTTGTTAATTGTTTGTAAAATTATTTGAATAAGTTAATTTTTGTTCTGGAATAACTGACACCATTGTATTTTGTTTCTTTTGGATTTCATTGTATTTTATCTCTGAAAATCTCTGGTCAGCGAGTTAAAATGTGCAAGATGATGAAATAAACAATATGATTCAGTGAGTTACAACGAACGATAATGGAAAAACCATATTTTGCATATGTTTTAAATGAAACTGCGAATATTAATATAAACAGAAAGGCTTTGTATGAATAAAGGTTAGAGAAACAAACCTATATATTAAAGGTGCATGATGCGCACTGTTTATGGCACTGTTTGCTTTAAGTCAATTTAAAAGAACCAGAATGAGAAATGTTGTACCACATAAAACATGGTGCATATACACAGAACCGAAATACATGTACATTTTATTTGATATGCATAAAGGGAAATATTAAAGGTGCGTTTGATTCATTGTTTCATTATTCAAGGCATTTCTGAAAAAAAGAAAGAAATTGTGTTCTTCAAGAGAATTGTTTTAATCTAAAGAAATACTGTCTCTCAATCACAAAGCAAAATATGAACGGAACAATTTCATTTTGGTTGTTAAATGTTTCTCCCCTGACTATATTACACTACGTTTGTTCTTTGCGCAAAATGAAGCGTTTATAAGTTTTCCGCCAACCAGAAATCGTGTTCTTGTCAGGGCGTTCAAAGTTATAGCGATGATTGCAGATTACATGATTTTGTCATAGTTTTGTTCAATATGTTACATTTTCTTCAACCAAAAAAACAATGTATAATTACCTACAGGAACCATTAGTCAACATTGTGGTTCGAGATTGCCAACACAGTGTTCATAAACAAACTCTTTCCCACTAAAAACCGAAAACGAAAGGAACTCGTGAAAAGTAAAACCAGGAAACATTTCAAATAAATCTACTGCGTGGTCAGGGTGAATATAATGTGGGGAAAAAGTTATAACGGATTGAACATCTGCATCTAGTAAGCAGGCATATCTCCTGACATCATGGCCTCTATTTCCCTGGTTTTTGAAGTGTTGTTTCTTCTTTTTGTCTGCGGTATAGCTGGAATGGAGGGCGGCAAAAACAGCACTGATCCACCAGAGTAAGTTTACTTTAATATCTGACATTAATATCAATATAGTTTCAAAATGAAATAAAAAACCGCCATTCTACGAGGAACGTGTTTGGGGTAATCAAACAGTGTGATTACTTTTATTGATCATTATTGTCCATTCATTCTTATGTTCAATTACTGCGTGTGTATGATTAAGCAGATTTTTTAAACCAAAGTAGTTGACTACACGGTAATGATTACAATTGAAAGTTTAACATGTTGATGTTATAATTTAGCAGAAAACATTAGAAACATGTCTAGCGACCTTTCAGTTGCTGTTAGTGAATATTCTATGTTATAGTCATTAAACTTTCCTCACTCAATTTGCAGGTATTTTTACGGGGTGGAAAATATCAGTTCTATTCAGGCATGGGAAGAAAACGCGAAGAAAAATAATTCAGGGGGAAAAAATAATTATTTTTATTTTAAAAAATGTATTTATTCATTTAGGTTTATTTTCATTCAACTCGTGGCCCTCAGGCCAAATCGCAAGAATGTTACAATTTAAAAACGTTAAAAAGTTCACATTATTACAGGCCAAATATATAAACAAAGAAAAAAAGGCAAAAGTAATGGTCCAAAAGGAGCGGATAATTTTGGATTCTAAATTTGCAGGTGGGGGGGAGGGGGGGTGCTGGGAGGAGCCCTTTATTTAAAATTTTTTTTGAATTTAAATTAACTATATGTTTCATTTGGCTCTCCCCCCCCCTCCCGTCAAAATTAATGCACTCTCCAAGGTACACCCCAGACGTTTAAAAAAAACGGTTACATACGCCGCTATCAATAATTGTTTTCGTGAGACGCCGCCATGAAACTATTGATGGGTTATTTCTCTTCTTCTCATTTCATTTTGATGATGATGCATGTGAGGCAAAGTTTTCAGTTCTGCTGCAAAAAGGCAAAGTGTAATGTAACTTTAAACTTTATTGTAGTTTTTTTTTTTTTTTTCTAAATCAGCATAAGCATATAATAGAGAGACAACAATCACTCTGTTTGTACGGATAGGGCATATTTCAAAATTCTAGAACAACCGCCAAACGCCGAATCCTTGATCTCTCTCTAAGTTCTATATAGGAATAGCAAAATAAAAAAAAATTATATTTTTTTTTTTTTAGGAGTTGTTTTTTTTTTCGACCCTATATCGATTTATGAATTGGGACCTGTCTTGCCTTTTCAGTTGCTCCAAGATTATTTTTTATTACAGGGATATTTAAGCAGCATTTATTTTATTTTTTTCAAAAAATTCAACTTGCAAACTCAAACACTCTGACAACAAAAATGAGTAGGGCAGCTTCAAAATGTGGCCTCTCTCCTCTGATGGGGTCTGCATGCTGCTTGTTAATTTTTTTTTCCTCTGCGTTTTTTTGATTAAAAAAAAATTATCAGTTCTTGTACAGGACGTTTTCGGTAAGAAACACAATCGTCCCAATTAATGAGCTAATTAAAATGAAGTGTAATGGTCCAGCCAAATTTAATACTCACAAACTGAAATTTCACCATTGCTGTAGGAGAGTTAAAAAATATTAGACTTTATACTCTGCAATGTTTGGAAGGGCAGGTTCCGAGAAACTTTCCTACTCGGATTTCAAAATGACCCTTTTTAAAGAGCTCTTGCAACAAACACAGTTAAATAAGTTAAATATATATACCCCGTGCTCTTCAAAAATGGATTTCATTCTCCTGATGATGTTTCAATTTGTATGTTTTGCTTTAACGAAAAAAAAACCTACTTTATTCCGATTTTGGGTATCTCTGGAAAAGGAATTCCACATTGTGCTCAAACGACCCCCCCCCCCTTGCGAGAGCCGAATTGTTCTCTGGCAGTCAATAATTCGAATCTTGTGAATGAGTAATTCAATAACTAAACGTCGCTGAATTTTTTCCTTCGATGTCTCATTCAAAAGTGACTTTCATTTTTTAAGGAAAACTAATAATTTAACTTTTTTTATATTTTCGAGGCAATAAAACTCGAAAATAACGCGGGGAATGCATTTTTAAAGTCAAAAATAATTCGGTGCATGTAGTTTTGGACATGTTTGGCAAAGCTGCTTTCCTCTTTTCATTAACGCTTTGAAAACCATTGTAAGTGTTGGATATAATTTCAATAAATCATAACAAGTATTTACACGTTTAAAAGGAGCGTTTTTTTTTACGTACATGTAGCCAAAACCCAGCAGAAAGGAAACCCCAGATGGAAGCTTGGTAAGTTATCAAATTCCCCGTACTCCGAACTCTACCCCTCCCTACCTTACCCAGTACCCACAATCTGTAGGTTTATGCTATTCTCATCACTCACGAGAAGGAGTTTGGCCCTTTAAATCACCATAATAATAATTGTTGTAACCACAATAATATTGACTTTCAAATTGTAGTTCCCTTAATTGATATTTACCATACTATTATCAAAAATATTGAACCAAACTAAAATGTAAAAGAATTTAAGAGAAAGGATAAGAAAATTATCCAATTATTCAATGATTTCTTTAATTTTATTTTTTTGTGTGGATTTAATTAAACAGTCTTATTTAATAGGGCCTACAGCAGTTTAACTTTGGCACAGGCATTACCTATGAAGTGGGTTAACGTGGTTGCTAAGGAACTGTATAACCGAGCGGCATATAATGGTAAGATATCTACCGCAATGAACACATTTTGTTATCTTTGTGATTTTTTCCCCGTAGTTTCAGTGATCCAGTTGTGACATGCAGTCAACTTAATGAAACGATGTGTCAATTGGAGTTCCGAGTCAATGGTAGGAACGATATAGCACACAGTCTGAAAAGCGAAATAATTTTTTTGGCTCATTGGAATAACTATCAGGGAAGGATACGACCCCATCCCGCTGACTATATTAAGAAAATGACAATGAGCACACGCAGACGCGCAGTTCATTCTATACCAATGTCTTATGGATGGTTCGAAAGATTAATCCTACTGCAGTCCTTGCTATTATCGAGGTTTACCCCAAAACATAAAAAGAATTTTATCAAAATAAGACCCCAAAATTGATTTTTTTTGGGTAGTTTTGTTGTTAAATAAGACGAACAAGTTGAACATTATTTTGTAAGGAGAAAACAACGCCGGATTCGATGAAGAGAAGGGACAGTACACATTTTATAAGAATGCGCACGCAGGAAAAATCTGTAATCCCTAACTAAATTCTTTCAATGGTCTCAGATTTAAATTTCAAAATACATGAGATCAACAAAGTATTTGTGGGCAGCAACATCAGGCGTAGCATGCAGGATCGAACGCTGGGGGAATGAGACTGTAGTACATGTAATACTTTAATAAGTAACATTAATTCACCGGTTAATTAAAAAGAAAATACGATAATAATTAAAAAGAAAATACGATAATGGAAGCAAGCAAGGAAACTATTTCCCCTCCCCCTTCCCCAAAATAAACGAAGAGGCAGTTATTTTTTTTCTTATTTTTTTTTTGCGTGAAGAAGATGGACAACATTTGTGATATTAAGAACAAGTCAATGTCATACCGAATCATAAGGTCATGAAAAAAACCCGCTGTCTTCTCCGATTAACCGCCTTTCAACTCCTCGTTTCACTTTTAATTTGAATATAGAAAAGAAAAAATCAAAGAGCCTAAGTGTAATGGGGATTGGAAGTGGAAGAGTCTTTGTACCCATGGGCGTCGCCAGGATTTTTTCTAGAGGGGGGAAAACTTATTTTCCCCCCAAAAAAATCCTGTATTTCTCAACGTATTCTTGATTTCTCAGTTTTAAAGGGGGGCAGGGACATTCCACCCCCCCCCCAACTCATTAAATTTACACCACTATGACTTTGCGCCTCTTTTTTTTTTTTGTTGCTTTTCCGGGGGGGGGGGGGCCTCGCGACGCCCATATTTGTACCATTTACATCATGGCACAAATACAAAACAGCGTATAATTAATGAATGGTATACAATTTCATCGCCTGGATAATTCGCACGAGATACTGCCTTATCCCTACCTTTCAGCGTATTTGATATTTGTCAAGTTTATTTCTTTCTGTTTTAATTGTCTTTTCAGTGACAGTAACAACAAATAAGAGTAAAATGGAGGTAGCAGTGCACGCATACAAGGAGGATAGTGGGGCAAAAATTTGCATAACTCCATCCTCAGGCATTCCTTCCACGCGTAACTCTATCCGCTGGTCGTTGGAAATCGAGTAAGTGTTTTTGTTTTCTAAGAGACTAAAATGTGATGATGTTTTCCCCATGAGAAGCTGAATGCGCAAAATAGGAATAGCTTATTGTGTCTCTCTGTGTGTTTCATTATGCAAATTCGTTTTATAAAGAGCGCAGTAAATATTCTCATTTTGAATCTGATGCTGTAAAAGACATCATCGATTCCTGATTCTATCATGACATTGCATAAAAGGCGAAACTATCTGTAGTGAGGCTTTTTCAGACTGTCAACGGAACCCGAATTTGGTATTGGAATCCCTTAAGAAATAGTTAACAAATCAACAAATCTATAAAGGCATTGTTTCAAAGGCATGGGAGGGGTAACTGACAGGGATGGATCCAGGATTTTCCAAAAAGGGGTAGGGGGCGTCAAAGGTAACAAGCAGCAAATGCTGAAGGCAAGTTGTGGCGCCTACGCCGAAGGCCAAGTGAGGGGGGGGGGGTGACAGTTATTGTGGTTAAAACATAATGCGAGCGCGTGGCCCGCAGCCGTAACGGCGCGAGGTCCGGTCCGGGGCCCGCTTAAGTGCCCCGGATAATTTTGGATTCTAGAATGCTCTGTGGTGGGGAGGGAGGGGGGGGGGGGGTTCGCTGCCCAGAGCCCCCCCCCCTTTATTTAAAATTTCGAATTTAAATTAACTATATGTCATTTGGCCTCAGTGCCCCCTCCCCCGTTCAAATTAAATATGCACTCCAAGGTACCCCAGACGTTTAAAAAAACGGTTACATACGCCACTATCAATAATTCGTTTCAAGTGAGACGCCGCCATGAAACTATTGATGGGTTATTTCTCTTGTCTCATTTGAATTTTTAGGGATGGTGAATGTGAAGCAAAGTGTTCAGTTCTGTCTGCAAAAGAACTTGGTAAAGTGTAATCAAACTTTATGACAGTTTGTTGATTTTTTTTTTATTTCTGGCATAATCAGCAAATAATAGAGAGATTACAATCACTCTGTTTGTACGGGATGGGGCATATTTCAAAATCTTCGGTTTCTAGAACAACCGCCGAACTGTTGATCCTCTCTAAGTTCAATATAGAACCCTAGCAAATCAAAAAGAGATGGTCGTTATTTTTTAGGAGTTAATGTTCAAACTTTTTTTTCGACCCTATATCGATTTATGAATTGGGACCTGTCTTGCCTTTTCAGTTGCTCCAAGATTATTTACATTACAGGGCCGATATTTAAGCACTATTTATTTATGCTTCAGAAAATTCAACTTGCCAAACCTCAACCACTCTGCAAACAAATGACCCTAGCCTTCTTCTTCTGAGATGTAACCTCACCACTGAATGCTCGTGAGTAATTTGTTTTTCCCTCTGTGTTTTAAGGTTACAAAAAAATGTATCAGTTCTTATACAGGACGTTTTCGGTAAGAAACACAATCGTCCCAATTAATGAGCTAATTAAAATGAAGTGTCCATAAAAGTACGGCACAAATTACAGATGACACAGAAACACCACAATATGTATTTATTCATTCAAAACAAAATTAAGCCGTACATTGCCTTTTTTTACAAAGCCTAAACCACTACAACGTATAAGGAGATTCTCTGTCAGGTCATTGGAGAGCTAGACCTGAACGTGTCATCAATATGTATTCAAACTCGGTGACTACGTCAGTTATA
Source organism: Patiria pectinifera (assembly GCA_029964075.1). Lineage (NCBI taxonomy): Eukaryota > Metazoa > Echinodermata > Asteroidea > Valvatida > Asterinidae > Patiria > Patiria pectinifera. The sequence goes on along the minus strand of CM057143.1, from coordinate 4,326,253 downwards.
GGCCTACTTAGCCGGTCAGTCAGTGATTCAGTGAGCCAGTCAGTTGACAATAGGCTGGGCCTTCGGTCCAGCAAAAACAAAATGGATGAGGAAAAACTGGGGGGAGGGGGGTAAACCCTTTTCCAGAAGAGAGACTCTGCAGTGGGGCTTTTGACTAGTTTTGATCCCAAAGCTACTAAGGGAATATGTGCCTTAGTACCGGAACAGGAATCGGGAACATGTCAAGTATTGAGGCGAACCTCTAACCCCCCACCCCCCAGCGTCGAAACATCCCCCTCCCCCATAAACAAAACAACCTTTACACGTAGTTATTTCTAGTAATTGTTTTTGTAGGCAAAATCGTTGTCCTGTCGGCAAAAATCGTGTGTCCGTCGGCAACTTTGATGGGTTAAGAGGGTCACCTATTGTCCGATACTGTCCATTATAGTCAGCTTTGAACACCCCAACAACCCCCGCTTTGGATTTTGCGGAGGGCGGAGGGCGGTTGTCCGGGGGAAAAAATCCTGTCAACGTGCTCTCGGGTCTTATGCCCCAATGGAAGACCCCCCCCCCGGAAAATTTCTAAATTCGCCGGTGAACCAAAATAGCCACAGTATAACACATTAACGCATTTCCCAGTAAAGCCCTAATTAAGTATACACAAATCATAAAAGGAGGATGAATACAATTATTCCTTAATCTTCACAGTGAAGACGAACACAAAGCTACAACTCTCGAAAGTACAACCGATACTTCGAAAGAAGGTAGGCGTTCAACGAACGCCCCAAGAACGAGCACTCCCAAACCCACAATTTCATCGAAATCCACAATTCAATCTACGACGCAGCAGAGGTGAGTATTGCTGTAAAGGTTAAGGCAGTATTTTATTATGGAGTTCCATATCTGCCGTCATCCGTCGTGCGTCGTCCGTCGTGCGTCGTCCGTCGTCCGTCGCCCGTCGTGTGGCTATTTCTGAAAACATTCAGTCCAGGAATAGGTACAATTAGGTCTAAAATGGACGAAATTTTCGTGAGACTAGGGTTACAAGAGTTTTTGAAAGCCTTTGAGGATAATCGAACAAGTGAAACTTCAATAGTTTTGCATCTTTTTAGTAGAAATCTTGGCTCCTTTATCATGCTTTATAATCGATTCATATTTATCCAATTATCTAAAATGTTGTGAGGCCTTGAACAGGAGTGATTGAGATAATGCATAAACCATGTTTCCCCCAAAGTGCAAATAAAAACAAACAGTAAGGCCAAAAAAAAAAAGTCTCCGGTTTCTGGTATGCGCGCGCGTCGCCGTAGCCATGCGCGTCGGCAAAATGAAAAAGTTTTTTTCAAATTGCTGCTGCGTTTTTAACGTGTTTTTTAAGAGGAAGGGATTATGTAATAAGATTTCCCTCCTCTCCTACCCTGATTACAATACAGTTTTACTTATTTGTCGTCAGTCATCAGCCGACATTTGAAGCAAAAAAAAAAAAAAAAAACAGGTAAAAAAAAAAAAAAAGCCGCGTCCCCGCACCACTTTTGTGGCAAGCTCCATACCAGAAACCGGAGACTTATTTTTTTTGGCCTAAACTGCTTTTGATTTTAAACAATTTCATGGGGCCTTGGCTCTGGATTGGTAATCTATGCAGATATTTCACTATTCTCCCTATCAACAATTTTTTTCTTCAATAATGTTTATTGATCTAACTTCTAAGCATGTTGCATTTCTTGCATAATTGAGTAGCTATGAGGGACACGGGAAAAATAACAAGTCTGTTAATTAAACATTAAAATATACATGTACTCTGTAACCTATTAAAATTATGTGTGCTTAAATTATTGTGACCACACCGTTACAATGTCTTGTGGATGCAGTGCACGAAGCTGGAAGGGCGGTGTGGGACGGCACTCATGACAGGAAGTTTGAGAGATTTACTGCACACAAACAGTTCTCTTTGAGATTCGTCACACCCATAAACCATTTTGGGCGACATTAAAACAAGTTATACCAGTAACTGCCCCTTCAGCCTAGTAAATGAAAAGCAAAAAAATTCAACGAAATTGAAACTGTTGTACACAATCCGAAATAACACCAACTGCCAGATTTACTAAGTCAGCACATTTATATACATTTAATTGTCTTCAGAGTTAAAACAGCTCAGTGACAAATTTAAAGTTCTTTATGGTTTTCATTTATGTTAAATTAATTTACTTTTTAAAAGTGTTCATTTATAATAGTTACATATTTCATTTCGGACCTTTTTATGGTGTAATCGTTAGTTTGTCCTGTAGGAATTGATTCAACTAAGAAGAGGCCGAGTACAAAAAGTATGTTTCCTATTGAACATTCTTGATTGTTTTTGATTTAATACAGGGAGTTCTTTACTTTTTTGAATACTGGGGATATGTCCAAGATTGTGACAGCGTTATAAATGTTGGTTCTTTAACATTGTTTACCAAAAGTGTTATTTACCATGTTTAATCATGTTTTGATTTATTTGTTAAACTCATACTGGATTGTATCGACACCTCATTTCAACATTAAAATCTTGGATGGCATACAAAATGTCTGGACACGTGTATACAAAAAGTAAATCTCACTCTTCCAATCTGTCCCAAAACCATTGAATCGAACGCAAGCGTGACAAAATCAGGCGACGGACAACGCACGACGGGCGACGGGCGACGCACGACGAGCGACCATGTGGAATTCCATAATTTTATAGACCAGGCCGTGGGTCATTCTAGATAGGTTCCAACGGTTTACCTTTTTTCATGTCTATATTAGCTTGGTAATTTGTAATTTTCCATTCAAGTATCATTAAGAATGACTTCAAACAATTATTTATTTGTTGGATATTTAGTTCACTGTTGGGAGGAAGACTGCATTTAAGGAGTGCATCGGATTTATAAAATCACAGATTCAGACTAGATGTAACAGGGACAGGGGAAAAAATGGACCGCAAACTTGTTATGGTCTTAATTGTTGGTCATCATCAAGGAGAAGATCTCCATCATTGGTTAATATCATTCTTGCACGCACCCTTCTTCTTTACACACGTGCTGTGTGCATGTGTCGCCTTCCAAGTTGCACGTCAATCCTCGATAAAATACTGCTAACTAGTGAGCCATTTGTAATGTATATGGGAGTCACTTTACTATAGCCATGCACAATTTCGTATTTAAATATGACGATCCTGATACTATTTTTGTGAGCGAAAGAGAGGGATAGAGAACCAATCATTAATATGTCTCTGAGAGAAGTGAAATAAGTAATCTGCAGCTTTCTTTCTTGCATTACTTTATGGGAATGGGATGTTTGTTTGTGTTTAGATGGACGACTACTGCAGTGACTCCGGTGCAGACGACAATTGCTGGGGGAGGTTCAACAAGTTAGTGTCTTTACCTTTTCTGTGTGGTTCCCGTTTGTTTATGGTTGGCTGAGTGGCTGACTCAGAGCATGCTTGCTGGCTGGTTGGCTGGCAGGCCGGCCGGCTGGTTGTTGATTGGTTTGTTGGCTCGCTGGGTAGTAGCTCAATTTATGGTTTTCTGGCTGTCTGCCAGCTGATTGGCTGGCAGACTGGCTGTTAATAGCTGGCTGGCCGACTGGCTCGCGAGTTGGCTGGCTGGTAGACAGGTTTACTGGCTGGCAGGCCGGCCTGCTTTCTTGCTGGTTGGGTGGTTGACTTGCTGGAATTTGCAGTGTAATGCTATGATTCAACTTTTGAAGAAGGGTACATTGTAACCCAGCTTCTATTCCCCGATAACCCCAACGTCTGATTACCTGTCCGCCTTGGCATTAACCTCACCTGAAATCATCCTCTTTTCTCAGGCCCTCTTTTGACACGTGACTTTATCTGCAATTAATTGATCGTATGTCATTTTTTTTTGATATCGACAGAAACTACAAAACCGAGCGAGGGAAAAGTTATACTTCCGATTCTGATCGGGGTTCCCGTGGTAGGAATCGGGATCTTTCTGGCGATATGCGCAATTTTTGCCGTTTTGTGTCGACGTAGGAGGCAGGAGCAGTCCCTTCATCAAGGGTGAGACACCAAACCATCAATCAAAATTTCAATGCCCATTATTCCAGTTAAATGACAAGAAGAAAAGGAAAGAGACATTAAAAGGAACTCTCCAACGTTTTGGCTTTCCCAAGTAATTAAAACGAAAAGGAAAGGAAAGAGAAATGAAAACTAAGGAAAAAGAAAGACAAAAGAAGATGCCCAACGCAAATATTTATTATTTCATGTTAGTAAATTTAATGCGGTTTTTTTGTAGATATTTCATATTTATTTTATACTATTTCTTTTTCCTCTGGCAGCGTAAACTGGGACGATGAAGGATACATGGGGGTGTCTGAACGTGGCTCTCCCGTGCACAGGTCAAAGGTCAAAGGTCAAGCAACAAGAGGTGACATGCAGATGCGCTAGCATAATTATGTTTAATATTTACCAAGTTTTCCTTGACCTTTTTGGATTCTGGTATTTTGTATGGAATGGTGCTCGCTGAAAAAGATAGACAAATTTTTCGAATCATTGAATTTTTACTTGTTGAAAAACATTCTTAATTCCCAATGAGCCCTCCCCCACCGATTGAAACGGTCCATCGTCCAGGTAATTTTATACAGCAAGTCTAACAATTAATTATTGACTCTATAAAACTGGAAACATAGAGTACTTTCAAACAATGTTAATAGATTAAAAATTGGGCTTTGCCTTCACCGACTTTTTTTTTTCCTGAGCGATTATGAGAAAAGATTCACAAACTATACTTGTCGGAACTTGAACCCACAACCTGCATGTTTATAGTGCAGACGTCTTAGCAGTCGACCACCGAGTTTGCCAAAAATTACGTCGGTGAAAGGCGAAACCTAATATTGAATTTACACCACCCCGACGCAAATTCCATCTTGCGAAAAGTTTAATTAATAGATTCCAAAAATTGGTGTATTTCCAGCTGTACAGTTTACAAACCGGACTTACGATGATGAAATAGCTGTGGGCGTCCTCGGGCTGAGTCATGACAACCGCAGCTTCGTTCCCGTCGTCCCGCCGCAACCAGCTATGATCCGTAAAACTTCGGATGGGTACGTGGAGTACAACCCCAAGACCGACGGCGTGCCTGCACAGCTGCAGGAGCCTACCGGCCAACGCGGGCATGGACAACGGGATCGTCCGCTACCAAATCCTGTTGAAGAAGATGACTACGTGAGACCGTACGAAGAAGTCAGTGAGATTGTCGGAGCAGGAGTTGAAGTCAGAGCTAATGCGGATAATAATGTCCCACGGGGCATTTCCGATAGATCCCGTATTCGTGCGAAACAGCAACCGATCCCTCCTGCGTCGAGCTGTGGTCAATCATCCGGTAGGTATGTCGATGTCGACAGTCTTGGCTCGGCACTGGAGCCAAGCTCAACCCCTCAAATACCCCAATTGTCTAGCCGTGGTCAGTCCTCTGATGGTTATGTCGATGTCGACAGTCCAGGGGCAATGCAACCAGTGTCAACCCCAGAGTTCGATCAATCGTCCAGCCGTGGTCAGATACTTCCCGCGTCAAGCTGTGGTCCATCCTCTGATGGTTATGTCGATGTCGACAGTCCAGGGGCAATGCAACCAGTGTCAACCCCAGAGTTCACTCAATCGTCCAACCGGAGTCAGATACATCCCGTGTCCAGCCGTGGTCCATCCTTTGATGGTTATGTCGATGTCGACAGTCCAGGGTCTCCTCTTCAACCATCTCCTGTCATTGCGACCACACAGATCCTCTCCACGTCGAGCAGAGGTCAATTCTCTGATTGCTATGTCGACGTCGACTTTCCAGAGTCTCCACTTCAACCATCTCCAGTTGATGCAAACCTCCAATCAGATGGTACTGATGATGGAGTTGATGTCAACCCTTCAGGTACGAGTATCCTACCGAGATCCCTCCATTCCGATCCCTGTTTCCTTGGTAGATCTCCAAGTTCGTCCCGGGACGACAGCGATGGTTTTGAAGGCACCGACAATCAAGTTGACACTTCACAACTAAATCCTGTCTCATGTACCCCCTGCTTCCCACCGCAAGATAAACCGTCGACCACTGATGACGTGGATGTCGACTTTCCCGACTCCTCACTGCAACCAGGCGAAGTCTCTCTTCCAGCCGTCGTCGATTCCGGAGGACCATCACTGAATCCCCCCGATGGCTTCATAGATGTCGACAACCCGGACATCGACAAGGCCCACCAATCGAGTTCGGATGGCAGTCCGACTGCCAGAGCTCCTTCACACGCGGGCCCATCTCAGGCTGACACCAAGCTAGACCAAGCCATCTACTTCACTTTGGAGCCTCCCACAGCCGAGCACACAGCCGAGCCAGACGAAACGAGGAGCAGCACCGACAGTAATGGGAATGGATCATTCCCAGCAACCAGCGAGACTCCAGCCACTAGACTACCGCAGGCTGGCGTTGACAACCCCCGCTGGCTTACCCACGATAAAGACAAAAAGGGCGGTAACTATAGCCAGCTTGACCGTGGACCTCTCTGGAAAAAGGTCTCTGCACGATCTGGCAGCACTGAGCGTGAAACCTCGGCAAAGTAGCAAACCGAAAATCTTCCATCTACCTTTTGCAGAATAAATAATGGTAGAGAAAAGCAGACGCCCTTACACCTATGTAGGGGCCTGGGATCCAAATGATGAACAGTGGGAATTTAGCAAAAAGGCATTACCTCAAATAAAATCTTCTAAAATTGTACAATGTGATGAGCATAGTTTGACAAATTGGATGCAGCATGCAAGTTTAATCACTCTCTTTGTGTATATAATTTGGAATTTGTAAAAATGCCAAGCACTTTTGCTTTCTGGCGGAGAAAAAAAAACAATTCGAGAGAGATTTGTTACAATTTAACTCACAAAAACATCATTTTCCTTAGTATATTAAAGAGTATTGTTCAGTACTGTTGTACCTTGAAGGGTATTGTTCGGTTGTAACTTAAATACTGGATTTTAACTGGAAAAAACGCCAATTTAGAAATTGTTCTCAATTAATTGTGTTAATTTATGCAAGCTGTAAAAATTAAGTCGCCAAAGATCGTATCTTGCAGTAATCGCGTTTATACTCTATGTATGTATGTATTTGTGGGGGAGTGCGGCCTATTGGTTAGGGTTTGTGACTCATGATCAGAGGGTCAGGGGTTCGAATCCACCTGCTGGCCATATGTTGTGTCCTTGGGCAAGCCACTTCACTCCCACTCGCCTCTCTCGATCACCCAGGAGTATGTATGGGTACCGGCATCAGCTGGGAGATAACCTGCGATGGACTGGCATCCCGTCCAGGGGGAGTAGAAATATTCTCTGTAGATAAACGCCGGCCTGATTGGCCACATTGGATCGAAACAGACTTTACTTACTCTATGTATGATTGTATGTTGTTTTTATTTACTTTGATATATAACAAAAAACGCGTCATTGACACAAATCGAAAGAATGGAAATAATCAATTGTAAATGAGCAAATCGGTGGAATTCAATCGGGACATTTTTCGATTGGATCATGCAGTTCTTGATATAACAAGTCATTATGGAAGTAATAATACAAATATTAAACCACAAAAAAAAATTGTTGAGCTGTAAATAGATTTCTTAGGCGAGGAAAGACTATTGCAGAAAACGTTAATTGTTAAAAACTCTCCTGCTGTTGGAATAGTCACAGACAGTCAAAACAAATCAATCCTCCTCCCCTGCCATGCCTTTTTACACAGGCTAGTTACCAACAAGCACTGTGACTAGTCAAATTCAGTCAACAGACAAAAGCAGGCAGGAAGTAGGCACAGCTGGCTAATATCAATCACCTACAGTCAAAGCATAGCTGTATCGATATACATAAATAGTCACAGCCAGTAAATCCAGCTTTAAATATGTAGGTTGAGTGTTCTATTGAAAACAGTCACTTGATTAATTTGACTGGAAGACAACTTTGCACAGAATGTACATGTATGTTTGCCGTTTACTTGCCTTGTATAGCCTGAGTACGTACTTATTTAAACAAAATCAGCCGAACGCGTATTTCTTATTTGTTAGGCCAAAAAAAATAAGTCTCCGTTTTCTGGTATGGAGCTTGCCCAAAAAGTGGTGCAGCGACGCGGCTTTTTTTTTTTTTTACCTGATTTTTTTGGCTCAAATGTCGGCTGATGACTGCAAATGGTGCCCGACTAAACTTAGTGCAAATATATGGGAGTCCAGAGAGGCCACATAAGCTTATTCTCGATCATAACCCCATCCAAAAACACGTTAAAATTGTGCAGCAGTAGGATTCCAGTGAAACCAGTGAGTTTGGCGGTTTTGAGACATCATCTTTCATTGAAAAAAAAACTTTTTCATTTTGCCGACGCGCATGGCTACGGCGACGCGCGCGCATACCAAAAACCGGAGACTTTTTTTTGGCCTTATCAATCACCTACAGTCAAAGCATAGCTGTATCGATTTACATAAATAGTCACAGCCAGTCAATCCAGCTTTATATATGTAGGTTGGGTGTTCTATTGAAAACAGTCACTTGATTGATTTTGACTGGAACTTTGCACAGTATGTATGTTTGCCGTATACTTGCCTTGTAAATATAGCCCGAGTACGTACTTATTTAAACAAAATCAGCCGAACGCGTATTATATTTCTTATTTGTTAAGAGTGTATATATGGAGTAGGAACATGGGAGACATGAAATACGGACGTAACTTGTGTAACAACCAGAGGAGCTTATTGCATGCAGCGTATCTTTTAAGTTGTGGGTATTTAACAGGCTTAGACCGTATTCAAGTCGGATATGTTGCACGGTTCACAGCCAATGCAACTTAAGCCTGCAATTTATTCGTAAAAACACGTGGTCTTGCATTTGCGTGTGTCCTAATATCTTGCTCTCGACTTACGGAAGAGGTACGTTCAATAGAGGGTACGTCATGGACCTATAGACAGCATATGCGACTTGGATCAGGTCTAGGTCTGCGTTACAACGATGACATTATATTGGACCCGTTTTATAATCAGCTGTTATTTAAGTGTTGCTTTGGAAGATGCAATTTTTTTATGTTGTATACCACATGCCCTTATTTAATGTGCATGATAAGTTTGTTACATGTTGGTTTGTGTCAACTATTTTCGAAAGAAAATCATTTGACGTGAAATGAGGAAGAAGTGAAACAAAATGTAGTGTTTTCATTTCTAGTAGGCCTATGCTACGTTGTCAACCACAAGGAACTGATATTCCTAAAATAACACTGACTCTTTCCTGTCACACTGTTGATTTGTTCATGTACGTACGTACATAGTATTGGCGCAAGCCCAAGCTAACCGAATATCACGATCGAATGAGTCACGTACACAAAATGAAACAGCAACTATTCGTATTTGGGCTACGGTTCTCAGTTGGTCAAAGAGGTTTGGTAATGAAGCAAACCACTGAGTTTCAACTTGGTGTTGTATTACAACACGAATAAATACAGGTGCAAGTATAAATTTACCACAGTCTGCAGACGGAACCATTATATTTTGCTTGTCCAATAATTAATGTTACATGTTTCAGCCAAGAGCTTTAATAAACCCCTTATCTCATGAAAACTGTATCAGCTTTGATTTCTTTAATCAGATGTAAACTTGTACGATATACGGTCATTCAGTGTACTGTAAAGTGATATGTTTCCTCTGTAATTTGGAGGTATATTTAAGAAACTATTAACACTCGGAAGGCTAGAAGAAAACAAATGTATTGTATTAAATTCCGGTTATCGACTTGAATTTAAAATAACCATCTCAATCGAGCAAATATATCTTATCATATAAAGCAAGATTTAGTGCCAAAAACTCATGTGTTAAAGTGTGTAACTAAGAAATAAAATGTACACTGCACGATTTAAAAATAATAATAAGGTAAATTAGTTACACTAATTATCTTTAATCTATACTACTGAAAAAGACCTCCCTGCCCAAAAGAATAATGTTGAACAATTTCTTTTGAAAAAAAATCCGATCAACAACAGTTGAGTTATAAGAGAGATGTGAGGTTTGCAGTAGCACCGTGTAGCCAAAACTTTTGATGACTATATGGATCTGAAAAGAGCTGTTTTGTGTAACTCGACGTTCTAGACAGGCTCTGTCCGTCTTCACAAGACTGTCTTACTTATTAACAATTCTAAATTCTTGTATATCAGAGTTTTAAAATTCAATACTGATGAGCTATAACGGCAAGTTTATTTCCTCGTTCACTTTTGGGAAAGATTTTTCGGGAAATGGTGAAAATGAAAGACGCGAAGGGAAACCAACTCGCTACAATCGGACGTAGGTTTATATGTAAATTCAGAGAAATGTTTTGAATGGTTAAACAGTTGTCATTTCCGTCTCTCTGAAAACAATAACATATTTTGTTGACGATCATTAACTCCGGGTTGAAGTAAGAGAAGATAGTTTTTCCTCCTGTTCGAGAAAAGTTCACAGTTTTTCCCACCAAAATCATGAAATATTCATCCAGTTTAAAGGTCGATCTCATTTTCGAGACTAGTTTTTAAAAAGTATTTTCTTGATAGGATGGAGTAGTAATATTATTGCACTTTAAGTGAACAAAGGATTTGCGAGAATTGGGGGTGGAAATGATTATAAACTTTATGGGGGGAAGGTCGGAGGAATTCTTTTTATTCAAAATGACATTTTTTTTTACGGGACAGCTTGACGACGATTCAGGTGCACTACCACTCACAGATCCGAAAAAAAATAGTCGTACAAAGCAGCGTAGCTAAATGTACCATTACACCCATAGACCTAAAGTACCTCTATTTATTCTAAACCCACTCAACCCCTTCATTCGGCCTTCAACTTCTTAACGTCAAGCCAGGAGGAAATTTAAAAAAAAATGGAACTTCTGTACCTGGCCAGCCTCTAACCTCTTCACTCTGTTTTGGGGAGTAGCACGATGACAGGTATCCCCAAAATGAATAGGTACTTGGTAGCCATTTGGTGGTCTTGGCATTTGAACTTATGATCGTGATTATTGCCATACTGGTAGAAAAAAAATAGACGATACCAAAATCACTGCAATTGGTCACTGCGCGCCTTAATAATTATATTTTGCACTTGTGACACGGCAGAAGTTGTGTACGGGTAACGATTTGTATAGGAGCAAAGGACTTTTCAAACTCCGTGCTCGGTAGTGCATTCGTACCACCGTTGCACTTGTGACACGGCAGAAGTTGTGTACGGGTAACGATTTGTATAGGAGCAAAGGGCTTTTCAAACTCCGTGCTCTGTAGTGCGTTCGTACCACTGTTCACCCCGCTTCGGGGGAAAGGTTTCGGGGAAGACTACTCCAGTGCTCGAAACTGCTACTGCTGAACGGGCAAAATAAAAAAGCGATTTCATTGAAGGACTGGTTAATTTATTCTTCGGTACGATGCCATGGCAACTTAACATGACACAAAGGCTGGGTCCTGTGGTCCCTTCCGGTTGTGGCCAAACATAGAGGTGCGACCGAAAGTTTGCATTGTCACGGTGTTTGCCCTTCTGATGCTTAAAATGGAAATGATGGGTAGGTCTCAATTTACAAAATTATTTCTTTTTCTAGAGCAACGAATTCTGAAAACGTGACGAATCTGCAGATTCATCTTCATGATTTGTATATCTTTGCCGTTGTGTCCGTCGATCTGCTGAGTTATTGAAAGTATGGCATTATTGACTATGTTTATGTTGTTAGCGTCACAAATTGTAGTGTGTCCTCTTACATTAATAACCGGTATATAAGGGGAGTTTATTAATTACTTTTGTCGTCTAACTTATTTTTGTTTGTATTGTCTATAAATAGAAGGGTTAATTTCTAATCGCCTAAGACCATATACATTCTTCTGCCTGACTGTGGCTTGACCTACCCGTGTTTTGAAGGAAGCACCATGCATCATATGGCAAACACCGGAAAGCTAAACCATTTCCTATAGTTCAACAGGAACCATTACATAGAATATCATACACAGTAGCCAGACTAACACCACACAAAGCACAATGAATCAATACCAAATACAGCAAGGACAAACCTATTGGTACGTGTAGCACAAATTATCGAGAAATTGGAACGCTCTGTCGTCATGGAAATTCACTGAAAACGTGGCTATAAACATCGGTCTGTTTTAAACTCTAGTTGGTTCTGGTGGATCGTTAGTTTGTCAACAGTAACTCGGAATAAAGATGGTGCTGTTTGGTAGGAACTACACGTTTGGTAGCGGCATTGGACTCCATGTTTTTCTAATCATGCTCATTCTTTGGATGGTGTTTTTATTGGTTAGTACCACGCAACCAGCGGATACTTCACGGGCCAACGAGCGAAGGCGACGGGGCGCACCAGGGTGGGCAATTGCGGTAGTGCAGAACTTCTGCCCGTGGTAAGTGTGTGGAACGTGGCAATCAATAATCCGATAATTATTATTCGATATTAAAGTCATATACGTTTGTACGATGAATACTGCTTTCGCTATGCCTGATATTGGATATTTTGATATTCAAGCTCGCTTTTTATATAGAAGTGATTTGTTATTTAATACAGTGGTGACGGGTACAATGATACTTTGAAGGAAATTCTACGCTGTCAACGAGTACTGTTCATGTTGCTTTGTGTATCAGACAAAAATTGAATGAGTCATGTTCAGTGTTGTAGTATTATCGTACTCGAGTAAAACTCTAGTACTTTTTGAGTATACTCGCACTCGTATCGAATATCAAATACTCGGACTCGTATTCGAGAAGCAAAGTACTCGATACGTGAACTCAACTATTCGATATCGTACCCCATCATCAAAGTACTCAGCCTCGATTATAAGGACTCATCGGAAGAGTTATTTAACAACGTGGTTTTTTTTTTAGTAATTGCAACTCTCAACACCTAAATATATCCGCCTCTGCCCCCCCCCCTCCCGCCCGTTTTTCGTTTTCTGGAAAATTATGTCCTGGATTAGCCCTTGGTGTACCCCCAAAGAATCCTGGTGTCCCTGCCACCCCCATCCCCATCCTCCCCCCACAACAGCTCCAACGCCAGGTAGAGTCAGCGGAATACATTGATCGTAGGGGGAATTATGCGAGTGTACATGAAACCAATATTGTGCAAATCACTATACGCTTTATTTCTTGAAAATGTCGATAATATCGGAATAAGACGGTTACAAAAATTAAGAAAACCATGTTAACCTTTTTTATTTTAAAGCAGTCCTTTTAATCACATTTCTCAGGGCCGAGTGCGAGGGTTTGTTCGGTTGTAATTCAGGAAGCCAGTGTGGAGCAGCTCCAGCAGAATTCACAGGTACACAGTCACATCACCCAAATTGACAACTTTGTACCCTTGTTCTTGACTGAGCTTTTCATTTTAGTCAAATAATACAATTTTAACCGTACATGTATAAATCATTTCTGAGGATGAACTGAAGAATCTTACACCTAATATTGATTTAAATCACCCCACCGCAAATCCCATTTTATGAATAATCTTACAAATGTTTTCCTGGCAAGTCACAAACGCGAAATACCAGTGAAGGGACTATGTCGGAGGATTGGGAAAAGAAAATACCCCCTTCCATTTGCAAACTTGCATTACAATAGTGAAAAACGACAGGACTACTTAAAAACCAATAACATGAATGAAACATTATAGGGGATTTGTCCCGTTAACAATTAAGAATATGCAATGAAATCGATATTCGATAGCACATATTCAAGTAACACGGCATTTATTTATATAAAAAAGCCAAAAAGGCAAGATGAGGCGAAGGCATTTAGATAACTAAACGTGTCTTATTTGATTTCTCATTTGTCACAATCGGTACAACTAGATCGCGGTGGTCGAGGTGACCCATCCCGCAGATGCTTTTCGTACAGATCAAAGAACTGTGACGAGGCCCCAAAGGAGGACGAATGTGCTTGTATTACTGATGACGGCACAATACAAATAGGTTATGGACCCCGGGGCAAGGGCGGAGGCAAACCAGCTGATGCTCCCATCGGCGATTTCTGTTCTTCGGACTCAACGTACAGTGGGTGAGTTTTGTATTATTAGCATTATGGGGTGAATAATTATTACTTTCTGCCTACACGTCTACCGATATTATTTTTTTTAATTATTAAATAACACTTTGGAACATAAAAAAAAGATTTTTGGTCTGTTTGGGGAAAGGGCGGCATCAGTATCCTACCTGATCCTGGGTTGTTGCCTCTCTCTGATAATTCACTATAAAGATGCACGTCAATAAACACCGTGTAATATATCTGAATTAAAGGACTTGTCTATCCAAGATGGATTTCAATATGAATGGTGTTAATTTAACACTGCAACCAAAACGTAAAATGTAATGAAGCAACATAAACTAAAACAAACAGCAATCGTCTGTATTATTTCCAGAGAGGTATATTTCACACAACGTCCGTGTCCTACAACAATCGCGTCAACTTCAACGGCACTACCACCAACAACAACACCGACAACAGCCCAGCCAACCCCCACATCCCCTACAACGACAGAGGAGGCAACCACTTTGGCACCATATACCACAACAGATGAAGCGACAGAAGGTAGGATACCGACACTGACAACGACAGGGACAGTGACAGTGTTGACAGCTGCACAAGCGACTGACAACCCGGCTGAGGGTCCACTAACAGATGGAGGTAACTCAGACATAATAGCCCCGCCCCTCCAGTGGTAACTTCTTTACAAACGAAGAACACATTCAATGAAAGACAGTTTGCTCTATAGACAATTTGCATTCAGTCGCCATCTCTGAGGTTTAAAAAAAAATCAATGAAGTGACAGCGAACGCACAAAAGAATGCGTCTCAAAAATGGCGGGCACTGCGAAGGGTCTATGTAATAGTATAAGGGGAAGTGTTTTGCGTCGGGAAGATATAAATTCGTTCTTGGTTTGCTCTTATGAAATAACGTCGATGAACAATGAACCCACTAGGGAGTTTGCAAAATCGTATTAAAATTAAGGGATTGAGGATTGTTAGGGTTAACTAAGGGGAGAATAGAGTTTACAATTTGAAAAAAATATACATAATGTCAGGTTGGGTACTTATTAGTAAAAAACATGTACAGCACAAGAGTAATGCGCGTTCCACAACCCTGTATTATTGAAACTATACCGAGGCTTGTTTAGTGCAAAATTCGCTAACAATGTAGTACAAAACTGTCCTCAAAAAGAAAACATTCATCGACCTTTACACAACGATAACCTTTGATATTTTGCTAACCCATCCCCATCCCGTACCCATCCCCATCCCCTCCCCCTCCCCCCAGAAGATGTTGTCTTTTTTTTTTTAAATGTCAGTCTACCTCTTTCTTGCGAAGTCTTTTGCATAGATTTTGCCCTAGATATACTTTTTGTGCATCACCAGCTCTTGGCAGAACTTCCTCCATTATTGTCTACTGTTTACCTCCTAAATGTTTGTCACCAAGAAAGATTTAGGGAATTATGGTGATGTTTCAATTTGCCTTAAGGAATTTATCCTTGCATCGTTGCAGGTGGAACTGAGATGCAAATGACCGCGTCACCAGGACCAATGTCAGTCGATGAGGACGCACCGCTCTATATTCAGTACTGGCTTCCAGCACTTCTTGGACTGCTGCTGGTGATCCTCCTGGTGGCGCTGTTCCGGCGAAGACGACGGTCGCGCCAAACCTCGGCCGAATTGAAAC